>FR997822.1:9654739-10254739 GCA_905475355.2 Clostera curtula | reverse complement strand
TTTTGCGACCACAATTTTTACATTTATAAAAAATAATTGTATTTTAAGAAGTCCTATTTAGTAGTGTTTATTTATCTACTAAATAAATACTTAAAAAATAAAAAATCGGTTTTATTTCACTTATAGAAAACTACAGAGTGACACAGGTTTATATATCATCACTATACTCGTCCCAAGGTAAATATTATAAACTAGCGACCCGCCCCGGCTTCGTACGGGTGCAATGATGACCATCTAAATTTATCAGTGTTTCTCTACAATATTATGGATGTATTATACATATAAACCTTCCTCTCGAATCACCCTATCTATTAAAAAAAAACACTTCAAAATCCGTTGCGTAGTTTTAAAGATTTAAGCATACATAGGGACGGACAGACGACAGCAACTTTGTTTTATACTATGTAGTGATTACAACAAATCGAGGATTTGAAAAATCCACCCTGAAAAATGCTGGCAACAGAAGTATGTTTATTAAACATTTAACCATCATAATAAGTAGCTTATATATAGCAAAATTGTATAGATGCTATCATATCAAACATTCTATTTTCCAATCAAAACCATTTTTCTAACGCACACCATCAATTAGGCACCCAAGCTAACACACAAAAACAAGCACTCGCCGTTGATATTTGTGAGTGCTGATAAAATTATTTGATGGACAACCGTTCATTGTGGCAGAGTAACGGTTATCAGTGGTTACTTAGTTTTGGAATACCAGGATTCTTTTGTTTGCATTTAATGTGTTTTTATACGCAAAATCTGATTGAAATGCCACGAAAACTGTTCAGAGCTCTATGCCGTTAAATGAGGCTGAGTTTTTAAGATCGCAGTGGTTTATATTATTACCATTTCGAACTTTGAATGTGGAAATTATTATATTTCAACAAAACCCAAATAAATACTAGGAGCTAAATGCAATGTTTAAAGCAAGAAATAGATCAACCTAATTGGAAACATTCTTGATTTGAGTAACATGTATATAATGCCAATAGACCATTTGCCGACGGATTTGTTTAGTAAATCTCTGCTGCCATCACTCTTAATTACGATTATCCATGTACGGTTAAGTGTTTCGGCATTCGTGATTAACGAGCCTAATTCCACGGAAATTCGACTTAGTGGGATTCTAATTAACTAAAGGATCTATCTAATATGAAAATAGAAAAAAATATTGGCTTGAAGGAAGTTAGATCACCCTTTCTCTTTTCTGTTAAATAAAAAATAATCTCGAATAGAATAGAAAATGTTAGGGAAAGAACATTTCTTGAAAGCGACATACTTGTAGTGCGGCATTTCATTGGTTTAAAAATACATAAAACATTAGATCATCCTTACGTCTACAATAATAGACAAGAATTACGTGGTGGAAAACAATAGCTAAATCATAGCCACCGCTGCGGAAAAATATTTTTTCTATGAGCATCATATAAATATAGATGAAACAGAAACGCAGACACGCTAAGAGGAAACTGACGTACAGCAGTCAACATCAAGGCAGTTTTTGTGAATGAACATCAAATATTTTTCGGACAAAAATATGTATATGTATTAATCAAGATATAATCAACTAACATTGAAGACAACGATGATTTAACCAACCCATACCATCCTAAGGGTGCCTTAAGAGGCGACTAAAGAATGCAAGATTCAGACAACCTAGCTGCAAGGGAAGGAGAACTTAATACAAATTCTGTGCCAACTAGCAAGCGCGGCACAGTAGACTTATTTCCTCCCATAAAATTGTTAATTGCTCAAACTGTGTATCAATTGAAAATGCAGAATATAACTTCCTTAAAACCTTTAGTGTATACATATAAAACTAATCAAAACGCTGGCAAGGAGTAGGATGGTCGAATGCCTTTGAAATATCGACTGAAAGACCACGAACTTGATCATTTAAATATATTAGTCCAATATTCTACAAACGTAGGTCTGTACGATTAGTGGCGAAGGATGATAAATTATGGAAATAAAATGCCACGCCTCGAGAATTGTATAAATAAACAGACGAATGGCAGATTGCGGATTATAAAAATCTATCGAGATTTACGCAACGGTGGTTTGATATCACTTTGTAATAAAATTATTACAACTGCCACGAATCTGTGGGGTTTGGTTTGGCAAACGGCAATAGCCTCAGTATATAATAGACTCGGATCTCTGCCGTAGAATATGTTTGTAAGTACTTGCGTTGCTAGTTACTTGCGACTTTGCCAGCGACATTGCCACATTTTTTACGGGATAGGTATATAACTATTTACAAAATGCTGCATAACACGGAATGATAGGTTCATACTCCGACTTATATTTTTAGAAGGACCGGAGCTTTATGTGTTCTATTTTAAAAGGAAACTAGCCAGAGGAAATCAATTCTATTAAAACCGAGAGAGAAATAAAGGACTTTTATTTATTTATTTAACTTTACGCAAATTTTTGACATTGGCAGACTTAATGCCTAAGGGCTAATAATTTAATGCTATAATTGTTAATATCACTCAGGTTTATTTGAAGAATATAACCCACGTTAAATTACCATATGGGTATCAAGAGCTACATTACACAAATGAAACTAAGGGTTAATAATATTTAGATATACCTGTCTTCAAATATGCCTTCGGTTCTACAGAATTTATTACGCTGAGGCTCAGTCCTTTAGCCGGACAGATTGGCGCAGGGTTCCCATCCCTTGCAGCGACGTTTCCTGCCGCTTGCGTCATTAGTTTATTAATGCACACGTAAAATATATCGTGAAATAAAATCGTCTACGGACGTCAAAATGTTACAGAAAGATCTTGATTCTCTACAATTATGGAGCTTGGAAAACGGCATGACTCTCAACCCTGACAAATGTTATCACGTTACGTTCACGCGCAAGAGAAGAAATTATATAGAGTCCAGTTACACAATAAATAAAATTGTGCTTCAATCTGTGGACACTATTCGGGACCTGGGAGTTTTACTAAATGCAAATCTTTCGCTAGTACCTCACATAGATAATGCAATTGAGAAAGCAGCAAGAATGTTGGGATTTGTAAAAAGAATTGGCAAGCATTTCAGTAACGTGAGAACCTTGATAGTACTCTACAATTGCTATGTACGAAGTGGTCTTGAATACGCATCGCCTGCTTGGAACCCATATTATAAAATACATAAAAATCGAATTGAGAATATTCAAAGAAATTTCACTCGATTCTTGGCATACAAAGACGGTCACTGCCCATATAGAGCGAATTACTCTGAAAGATTACGACATTTTAACCTGCTTCCTTTAGGGCAACGTCGCGAGGTGCAGGACATGTTAATGTTTTATAAAATTATCAAAGGCACAACATCTATTCCAACTTTGCTCGGGGAAGTGAGACTGAAAGTTCCTCGTTACAGCTTAATGAGGCCCAACAAGCGGCTGGAAACTTTTTCATTACGACCTTGTCGCACAAATCTTGGACGTTCCGCCCCTCTTAACCGGATGCAGTGTTCATACAACAAAATTGTGAATGAAAACACCACGATAGATATTTTTGGTGATACACTAGAGACATTTAAGACTAAACTGATAAGGTGATATAAATAAATAAATAATTATTTCTCACACTTGTATTAGAATGTTATATAAACCTAGGTAAATGTATATTATTATTATTATTGTATCAATGAATATTATTAGTATGCGTATTGATCATAAATTAATTCTAACTATAATTAACTTCTTTATAGGACATACTTACTCTTTTAAATAGGTAATAAATTAAATTAATTTCAATCCAGTAGATAAGAAACAATATTGTAATAGGAATTATGCTTCACACGACAATTGAAGGTTATGTATACCTATAAGTAACGCTATCACAGAGCACGAATAAATTATGTTCTTTTATATTCTAAGATATGAATTGTGATACGTTGTTGGTATGCTGAATAAATAAATAAATAAATAAATAAAATGCACACAGCACATTCCGTATTCTAAGTTCAGTTTGCAAATCGTTTTTTACCAAATGTTCACCTACTTCCTGAACGTTATCATCATCTATAATATCGACCTAGTTTCTTCCTGACCGTATTACGGAGTTCACATAACCAAATAACCTATAAAGCCCTATTACATTGAGGATTTCACCAACCGCTTGAAAACATCAGATGTTTCGTACCAACGCATTTTAATATGAATATTTACAATGCTGACGATTGACAAAATGTTTTTATAGCGTCCAAACCGACAGTCCGATCCAAATCTTTGGTAATCCACGAAACGTAAGGAAAACATGTTTTCGCTGGAAGAATAAGCGAACCGTGTCAACACAGTTTACATTTTATACAAGTAGGTAATTCTGTGCAGCTATAAAATTCTGTAACACGCGTAAGTGGCATAACGCAGCAATAAAATTAGATATATATAGGTTTGAGATGTGCTTCCGGAATGGTAATATGTGGTAAAAGAGACTGCGCAAAAGAGACGAAGTAATATAATGGAATAGATTGTCATTGCAACTGATATAACTAATCGGAAATTAATTCTGCTGAAATATGTGAAGTAGATTAAAAGTGAGAGTGGGGTTGAAATGCGGGCGAAGATACTTTTTAGATAATAAAACGATAAGCTATACATATTGATAATTTTCGCTAACAACATACTAGCTATGTATATACATACTACTTTTATTGACACAAATTAGGTGAGTGGTGGTGAGTTACTCGAACTTTTAAACGTCGAAAAAGCAAATCCCTTAATATTTTTTGTCTCCAACCTAAAATCTAAACCTTAATAACGCGCATGAACACTACACCACCCAAAGGTGATATTATTTGGGTCTTCGGGCAGGTCCTCTCTTAAGTCTTATTCTGAATGCAAATCACTCCCAAAATACGTTATACTAAATATGAATGACGTTTTTAAAGCGGCGTGTTCCAGTAAAACCGATAAATATCCCAAATAGTTTAAATATTATACGAGCGAAGACATAAATAATAAATTCCTTGCGACTGCACGACGATGGCCGAGTGCCAAGTGACAACGCCATCTATCGGATGGGACGCGCCACGTTTGCGGATAATGCACTTTTTGGTCGCATTCCTTGGTGACATATTACTGCAGTTCCATTTGATACGTGATGCTATTCAAATTTGTTTTCTGTTTACAGTTATCTTAGATCGATAGTCCAGCGGCGTAAGACAGTGCGGATCGCAATCGATCTGCAGCCGCTGCATGTTCGATAAGATCCGAACACCTCCTGTCTTCGGACAGTACGTAGGTAGATCAGTCGGCTGACCTCAACTTGGAAAAGACAGGGAGTTATCCAGATACAAAACTGATAGTTAATTTACTGAGGGATGCACATAAATAGAAATATATATTGTTTAAAGTGGCTGATTAAAAACTCATTGCTTCATGTGCATCCATTTGTTAATACTTATTTGTAGTTTTAACGTGTTACGACTTCCATTATTAATTAATGTAGTAAATTTTGTAAAAAGAAAATAATGTTATTGCAGCTCACAATAGACAGTATCTCAATAATTAATAAAACTAAAATGCAGTCGCAGTAGGATTCACGCGTAAAACCTCAATCGGAAACAATAACAGAGGCACAGAGCAAACTACGTTTACTAACGGACGTACGTAAACTACGTACGGACGTAAATAAATAAAAAGATACGAGATTTCATCGAGAAATTGCGAGAGAAAACGGGAATATTTGCCATATACCTAATTGCAAGAAGAACATCGAGAGCCTATAGGCACATGTTAACAAACACCACGTGCACCACTCTTTTGTCTATCATCGTCGTTAGCAGGGCGCTAAATATGTCTGTAAGAGAAGCAACACATGATATGACAATCGAAACCCTCAAAATAAACTAGAAAAAAAGTGAATATCTTCAACAAAGCCTAAATTAAAATCAGTTCATCTGTTCCGGAGCAATGATGCCACAAACAGACACTAAAATACTCTTTTCAATTAAAAACCCGAAGTAACTTCCAAAACACATATTTCGAAAATACACGTCACAGTCTTATTTTTATTTACGAACTAGTGGCCCGTCCCGGCTTCGCCCGTGCAAAGCGGGGGTGGGTTATACATTATAAACCTTCCTCTTGAATCACTCTATCTATTAAAAAAAACCGCTTCAAAATCCGTTGCGTAGTTTTAAAGATTTAAGCATACATAGGGACGGACAGAAAATATCTACTTTGTTTTATACTATGTAGTGATAGTGAAGATCTTTAGGCATCGACTGATCCTACAATTTACCGAAAATATCTACAACCCACTTTAAACAAAAACCGGCAGTGCAACTAAACTTTAACACGTAAAAACACAATTTTAACTTTTTAATGTAATACACAATAAGAAAATTACAGCAGTGCGGTTGACGCTGCACACCGTCGCGAACTGAAACCTGAAAACTAAGACATCAACCAGTGGTCAGTTGACCATTCGCAAAGACCTCGGAAATGGAACTGACTACAGAAGAGCAAGGGCCACGTTACAATGGACAGCAGACGACTCGTCGTCCAACTTCACCGATGCCCGTACGCCAAGACCTCCGTGTTAGAGTTGAGTGTACAAACACAAGGGCCACGTTGAATCGGCCAGGCAACAGACGTCGTGCTTCTTTAGCGTGGACCATCCCGCACAGATCTCCGAATTGGAGTAGTGTGTACAAAAACAAAGGCCATGCTACAGCGGACAGGTGGCAGACATTGTCCATCTTGAGCGGGGACGTCTTAATTGGGGTTAAAAGTTGGCAGGCAAGGTCACGTATACTAGACAAGGGAAAGGCGCTTGGACGCTGGGAAATCTTTTGGTAAGTTTTTATATTAAATTTCACATTAATAGCCCTAATAAATAAAACAGGGAATTATGACATTTTCTATGTGGTGACTTATTTAGAACACATAATGTCACCAACTCATAGGTACCATCGGGGGGGTGTGGTAGGAAGCGACTGAAGCAACTCAAGTGGCAGATCACTTAATATTCCGTAAAAGCCGTCTGGCCAGCGTGGCATAGTGGGCCGATTCCCTCCAGGCAGTTGGAGGAAGCAATCAGCGATGGGTAATTTATGGGCTAATGACAATGATGTTACAAGTAAATAAGGTGTAGATGGGTTATAAGCGGTCAGCAAGCGGCACGTTAAAAGTAGGCTAATTAGCAAACCCGACCTCAGTGTTGCGTCGCTGGCGTCAACAGATGCACGTCAAGAGCCGTGTGTAAAAAGTGCTTTAAAACAATTGAAAATGCCGTCGTGTGTTATGAGATATTGCACAAACTACTCTAACAAAACTTCTAAAAGTCAAGGAATCACTTATCATTCGTAACTATCACTATTTCTGTAATATAATTAATATGTTTTACAAATTAAAATGTTATTCGTAAAATATGGCGGTAAAAATCAATGAGTGGAACAAAAGTATCCTCATTACCAAGTGCAAAAGAGAGAGATGTCATTACGCGTCACAGACTTGTCAAAATGTTATGTCTGATTTAATTAATCTATATTGTTTCTAGTGCATGTGACGACGCATCACAACAAATTATATTTGTCTCTATTTAGCACGTGATTATTAAATCATACCATCCTACTTTCACGACTCATCTAAAGCAGTGTGCATATTGCATATTAAGTTAACTATGTGTGCGTTGGCTTGCCATTTTTATAGATCGAATGTTGTACAGGTAACGTATCTACACCTTTTATTTGTAACATCATTGGCTAATGATGATGATGATGACGAGCCTTTGCACGTAAGTCGAACATATGTGTGTATGTGCTGCATTTGCAACCAATTTAAGTGCTTACGTAAATGTCTATCCAGATCCGGCTGTACATGATAATAGTAAACTGTTAAACCATTAAAATTCCATTGTCATAAGTAATAGCATCTCTCACGGCCGCACAATAAAATTATTTGTATTATTCAAGAATCCAAATAAACCAGACGAAAATATACCGAAACAGATCGTGTTCTCGAACGATAAAGCGGCATTATAGTGGAAAAATATTTCCATATTAAAACGCCAAAAATAACGGCACCCGTCGCTGTACTAAACTACCGACGAATGTAGGGTACACTTATTTTGGTTTTTATATTACTTTATGTCAAATGAGGCGCGTTACAATCTTACGTGTCTGTTTGTAACATTTTGTCCTCTGACTAGGGATGGGCCGAACTTTGGCGGACAATAAAAGTTTATCTGACATAACATCACATTTATTGGCATATAATTCTAGTAATTTATTTTAGTTATGAGGCGTAAAAGAGGCACTGTTTTGAGAGCAGAATTGATGTTAATAGAATAACAGTTCTATCGAAACGTTTATTTAAAAACTCATAATGGGCATCGCAATTTAGAAGGCAAAGCAGATAACTAAGAAAATACAACATCTTAATCGGTTCAAACATTAAGAAGCTATAATAGCACGGAAACAAACTTACTATACCTTTCTTTAGGGACTGTCCATTAATCACGTGATGCCACTAAGAGAGCGCCACTGATGAAGCGCGCCACTAAGAGAGCTGTTGCCAGAGCCAGACGAGACCACTTACAACCACTTTACGATAAGCTGGAATCGTCTGAGGGGCAGAAGCTCATCTATAAGTTGGCGCGCTCCAGGTTCAAAGCGGCACTGGACATTTCCAAGTGCCGCTGTGTAAAAGATCCTGTGGGCAACCTGCTATGCGAGGACCTCGCGGTGAAGGAGAGATGGCGCTCGTATTTCCACGAGCTGCTGAACACGCAGCACAAAGAGGTGCAGCCGCCAGATCTTCCTCCGAATCAAGGACTAGTCCCACCGATAACGCCTGCAGAGGTCCAGAATTGTCTTCGCCGCATGAAGAATCGGAAAGCTGTTGGATCCGACGAAGTCCCTATCGAAGCCTGGAAGGCGATGGGCTCTCGTGGTGTGGGCGTCTTAACCGACCTTTTCAACCGTACACTCCTCACCGGTACGATCCCGAGCCAATGGAGACTGAGTATCATTACTCCCGTCTTCAAAGGTAAGGGAGGAGTGCGGTAGTTACCGAGGGGTTAAGGTCATGTCCCACACCATGAAGCTCTTCGAAAGGGTTATCGACTCTCGGATTCGACAGGAGTGCACTGTCTCGGAATGTCAATATGGGTTTCGCCCTGGTCACGGGACAATGGACCCAATTTTTGCCCTAAGGACTGTCGCGGAGAAATACAGGGCGAAGAATACGCCTCTACATTGCCTGTTTCTTGACTTGCAGAAGGCCTTCGACTGTATTCCTCGCGCGATAATCTGGTGGGCATTGCGGTCCAAAGGGATTCCAGAGGCCTATATCGACATTATCCGAGACATGTACCGTGACTCCGATTCCGTAGTTCGGACCGCTGTTGGCGACACAAATCCTTTCCCCATCACCGTCAGGGTGCACCAAGGATCCGTCCTTAGTCCGTTTCTGTTTAGCGTGGTATTAGACGTATTGTCAGACAGCATCAGAAACTCACATGAGCAGCCCCCGTGGTTGCTCATGTATGCTGATGATATCGCCCTAGCAGATTCGGACAGGGGTAGGCTGGTGCAACGCGTGAAGGCGTGGAAGGAGTCGCTTGAGAACGGTGGTCTGAAGATCAATGTGGCGAAGACCGAGTACTTGGCCAGTAACTCCACAGATCCCACACCCGTACGCATAGGCGGTAACACGGCCGAGCGTACGGACCAAGTCAAATACCTGGGATCTGTGTTTCATGCGTCTGGTGACATCGATTGCGACGTCAAGGCACGCATTGCTGCCGCGTGGGCCAAATGGCGTGAGGTAACTGGTGTCATTTGTGACCCCAAGATGCCGGTAAAGTTGAAGGGACAAGTCTATAAGACCATCATTAGGCCGGTCCTTTTATACGGCTGTGAAGCGTGGCCGGTGTTAGAGCGACACAAGCAAGAGCTGCGTGTCACGGAGATGAATATGCTGCGGTGGATGTGTGGAGTGACGCGGAAAGATCGCGTTAGGAACTCCCGCATTCGCGGCAGTCTTCATGTCCGTGACATTGCGGATAAATTGCAGGAGTGTCGGCTCCGTTGGTACGGCCACGTTTTGCGGCAACCGGCGGCCTACGTGGGAAACAAATGTCTGGCCATGCCGCCTCCGCCGGGCCCCGGCAGGAGGGGTAGACCCAAAAAGTGCTGGCTTGACGTCGTAAAGGGTGATATGCGTGCCAATGGGCTCACTACCAGGGATGCTGAAGACCGTGCGAAGTGGAGAAGAAAAAGCCGGAAAGCTGACCCCGGGCGCCGAAGCGAGAGTTTGGGCTGCAACAGGGATACAATGCTAAGATGATGATGATGATGATGATGATTAATCACGTGATGTTTTTTTTATCATTTTTTAACCCCTCCCTCCCCGTTGGTGATACGTGGTGACGTTTAAGACTACACGGTTTAAATCACGTGCATTTTTTAGTACCTACATAGAATCTTTCACTCACAGGTAACGACAATACACGCCGCTTTTCTGTTTAAAAATCACGCGTTTGACGATCTTACTATACCCCCTTGTCATATTTCGTGTTTTTTGCCGGACTCCTCCCTCCCCCTTTCGAACCTCACGTGATTAATGGACAGCCCCTTACGTCGGGTGTATTATTAATTACTTTGACTTGAACCTAGCAAGTTCCATAAAAATAAGTGAATGTACGTCGACTCCATGGCGAAAAAGGTACTCCAAAGAGAACAATACTGTCTGTTAGATTGCGTCTGCGCCCGCTAGAGTGCGCTATTTCGGGATGGGCGGAATGCGCTCTTATTTCGCATGCGAGTAAACAATATCGATACACGCTGAGTGGTCGTGTCACGGACTACAATAGACCGGCCATCTTTGTACAGGATGAAACAAAAAGTGTCCGACGCAACACCATTTCATATTTATACTATCACACCCGGCAATTTATTACAATTTATTACAAATATATTATTATATTAATATATTTGTAATAAATTGTAAACTATTCGAGAAGAACGGTAAAAGAACATCAGCTATGCTTTTATACGTAGATGCCATTTTTAAAAAACGTACCAAGCTTCATAACTGATTATCTACAACCGTTCTTCAGCAACACGTGGTGGTTATGCTATTAAATTGTAGCTTTTAAGAAACGTTTGTACTTTTAACATAGCGTCATCTATTGAATACTTACCCAATCCAGTCAACAGATACCGCCATCTGTTAGAATCGTTTGGAACTAACAGATCATTGTGAATGTATTTTCCGCGACTAGTGGCGCGGCACCGATTAGTGCCAAAATACTTCAAGGCGGCCGGGGGCTGACAGGGAGACTGACTCAATTTCATCCTAATAGCCAACTAAAGTGTGACAAGACCGAAAACCTTCGTACAAACGAAATGACGCACGGTGTGGCAGCGTGGCACAGTAGGCTAATTTCAGTCCGTGTAACTGGACGAAGCCTTCGAACTTCGTTCAGTTACATGGCGTCTCTTATGGGCTACGATGTTGATGATAATCACAAAGAAGGGGAAGAAAGGAACGGTCAATTATAGAATCGAGTGTGAAGCTACCGGTTTGTGTGCCGCTCTACAGAGCAGACCCGACAGAATTGTAGTTGTCTCTTTAGACGATTTACGTAAATTATGATCACATCAATCTTGCTCTGAGAAAGTGTGGACAAAATCTCTAGTTTCGTTTTGAAGGTTATAAGAAACCGAAACGCATTCTGAAAGTAGATCGATAGTGCCACTGATGCAGTGTGAAGCAATTATTATAAAACCAATAATGAGTGAATTATAATCACGAAGAGGCTTATCAAAGGGCAATAATGCAAGTACAAATATCACATGACAGAAAACGTTGAAACCGATGCAGATTGCAGATGTACATAACCTTTTTATTACATCCTAAAAAAAGTTTCTATGTATAAAGATTTCAGTTTTTATTGTAAATACGAATCATCGCATAAATATTAACCTGACAGTCTGTTTATTGAAGCATTACCGGGCCATTACACCATCGAGCAAGCATTGAGTAAAAATAAGAGCTACAGATAACGTAAAAGAATTTGTCACGTTACCAGCAACTGGTACTGGATTTTTTTTTACAACCAGTATCTTTTTAATGATGCTGCACTGGTAACTAAACGTTGCAGTAATAATTCTACTCGACGGTAGATGGCGCTGCATGTCATAATCGACTTTTTAAATTTAAGATACATAGTCTCAACTATTTCGATTATGTATCTCAAAATTATTTAAAAATCTAATTCCGATGTCGCTGACACTAACGTGTCTATTTCTAGGAAATCCCGCCAATAGTAGGGAAACTTAAATCGTTAGTTTTTTTTATCAAGATCTAATTTTCTTTTACCTACCTCGAAACTGTGGATTTAGAATACACAATGTCACCAACCCATACCGTCATTAGGGTGTCGTAAGAAGCGACTAAAAGAAGAGAAGGAAAACTTTATACAAACCCTGTGCCAACCCGTCTTGCCAGCGCGGCACAGTAGGCTAATTTCCCTCCATGAATTTGGAGGAGGCCCGACCCAGTAGTGGGTCGTTTATTGGCTGTAACGACGACGACCTCGAAACTAGTTGTAACAGAAACACTATATGCAATGTTGCAGAGAAATGTGCATTTTAACGCAAGTTTCATAATTATAAAAACAAAAATATCGTGGATCTTAGACACTAGCCTTGCAGGACGGCTTAAATTCATAAAATACGCGTGTATCACTTATATAGTGTGATAGCTCGTTATCCCCCCTCGAACAAGAAAGTTCCCGTTTTAACCTAAAGGGCGTGTTTTTAAAGATGTAAGGTCATTTCCAACCCTTCCAACTAATCTAACTAATCTCTGGAACGGCTGGACCGCTTTTAACGGGACTTTTACTGATAGGTAGCTGATGTCATAAGGAGTAACTTAGGCTACTTTTTTAGACTAGCTTCACCCCGCGGCTTCACGTTAATTTCCCCTTCGTACTTCGTCATCAAAACCCGAACTGTGTAACAAGAATAGAGCGGCACTAACTGGTTGTTGTGTGCGGTGAGACGATTGGGGTCGCTGGCGTTGCGGTGCTTGCCCCGCCGCGGCGCGTCCCGCTCGCGACAGCTCTCGGCGCGGTTGACGCCGCGAGACCCGCCCGCACCGCGCCAGCTGAACAGAAGCACAGGCATGCATGTAAACCCACGCCAGTTTACTGAAGGACATAGGGCCCTGCTATCAATTTGACGCATCCAGCCGCTGCTGCCCGCACCATTCTCGGTCTAGTGGTTGGATGCGCGGCCTTTGGATCACGGGGTCCCGGGTTAGATTCCAGGGCCGGGCAAGTGTCTTTGTGTAAAGCAGAGGCACTTGCTCTGAGTCGGGGTGTCATTTGTATTCGTGAATTTCATGTTTGTAAACGTGTATACCTAGAGGAGGGGATTCGTTTATTTTAAAGAGAAAAAAATACCAGGTCGTGTCTCCATCTAGCAAAAGGGGGTCGTACAAACTTGCCGAGATGCAGTCTCCACTCAACTAAGACTTCTCATGGCAAAAACTACATACAATGTCAGAGTCAGTGTGAATTAACTACAATTGCCAGGACATTACCTACATCAGAATGTCCTAAAATTAGTAACGGAGATTGCCCTATATATATTTTATGGTACTGTTACGACCTAGCTAAAATACTTCTTGCCAAACAATCGACAGCAGGGACCTCAGGATAGATAAAATGGCCGTTTACACGGTATGTGTCATATTTAAGTGTGCTCCAGTAACAAGAACAGTGTTATTCTTTGTCTCTTAACAGGCGGGCAATGTGAGATACATACGACAAAGAGTTAAATTCAAATCATACTAGAATATACGTGTATAATAAAAAATATTATCTTGTATCTAAACCAGCACCTGCCGGCGAGTAGCAGAACTAAATATTTACCAAAACGTGTAACAGATGGCGCGACGAACACCTTTAAATTATGCTCTTATGAATAGTTTATCCTCATATCAAGCACACTACCTTACTTATAGCTAAGATTAGATTGTCTTTCTCTTACACTCCACGGAAACTTACTTGTTATCTTTGTCTGGTTCTTTGGAGTTGGCATCGCTGGTGTCAGCGTCGGCATCTGGCGCTGCCTGTTCATCAGTGGAGCCCTCGCGACGGGATTCTCCTGAAAACGGACGTTTAATGTTAAAATACAAGATAGCGACATCTGCTGACCACGAAAGCGTAGTTTTGAAAACTATTATTATAACTGTGTACAGCGCTGTCTGTGATTTACTAACAGAACTTAGTTTTCACATTTATTCATCAATTTGTAATATAAGTTTTTAAAATCTATATACGAATAGGATTATTATGAAATCATTAGAAAGCTGTAATATGTCATTATCACCGATTCCGAATGATGTTTTACAAAGAAGATATGACATAAAATTCTAAATAATAAACACTAGAGTATTTTATCATGGTTAAAAATTCTCATCTCTATAGACAATCCAATGCTAAAGGTGAACATATCCACTTTAGTCGGCTTTTTCAACCCATATAAGATAAAATGGGGTGACAATGTATTACAAATTCAATATTTCTCAATTATTAACGAATATCATGTATAAATAACCCCTTAATTGAACGAGGAACTTCATCGAGGCAATTATGTCCAGCGATTATTCGATTATTTCATAGTTCATAAACATTAGTTCTGTTCTGGTTCAATGTCAAAGTGATAAGCGCGATCCGTAACGGATGGCCGTGTGACTAACGCCATGAGGAAACCGCACCATCCTGCCCCGAAACCCACATATGGGAGGAGCTGGCTGTACGACGAATAGCAAACGGTATAAATACAAACGAAGTGAGGGCTGTGCAATATATTATGTACAAATAGAAATAATACAGGAAATTAAAAAATCACTTTATTACAAAACTCCGTCGGTCGTAAGATCCGACAAAAAGAAATTGCAAGGTCTAAAACCTATCCACAAGAGAAGGAAAACTTGAAACGAAACCCTGTGCTATTTCATCATCATCATTGCAGCCAAAAGACGTCCACTGCTGGACGTAGGCCTCCCCCAAGGATCTCCACTAAGGCCGATCCTGGGCCGCCCTCATCCATTGCTTTTCGGCGATCTTAACCAGGTCATCGGTCCACCGTGTAGGTGGCCTACCATGTGTGCTAATCACCCGACATGAAATGGGAGGAGGCCTATGCCCAGCAGTGGACTTGTTTTGGTTAAAATGAAGATGATGAATATTTGGATTTGGCCATTTGGGCGATATTATAATTTAAATCCTTTAGGACAACAGCGCGAGACTATTATGCTGATGATTGTCGCATGGCAAAGTATTATTTCAATGCTATCTGCGCGAGCGCATACATCCATACAAATTAATGTCCACAATTAGAGGATGATCTCAGAATTACGTCAGACTACTGCCAGAGGCAGGGTTCATGTGTCGCACTCATAAACGATAATATTGGAAAAAATAATAACACGTACTAAATACACGAACGAAAAAAAGAACAACTACTATAAGCAAAATTGACAATTAAACATACAACTAGTAAAGGCGACATTTGTCAAATTCCCGAGCAGATTAAAACAAACCACAATTTAAACAGATAATGAAATCAAAATCTGATCACCAGTTTATGAGTAGGTAGGTAATGATACCGCCGACAGATCGAGAGTCGTATAACAACTACGTTTTTGTTCGACATTCTGTATCTGGTAAATTCTTGTTTGAAGTCAATAAAACAGTAGCATCAACCAATACAATTAATAACACGTTATGAAATAGATAGAGCAAACACATGTAGCACAACACTTAGTGCCGCTTAAGGATACGGACCGATAAGGTCATGGGAACATTCTGCGGCAAATTACGGAAATGCCACGCCAACCGGTCAATTCATTTGCTTTTTATACCTCTAAGACATATACGAGGCATTCGATCGAGTAAACAACGATTGTCATACAACGCTCCACAAAATAACAATGAACGAAAACAACGACTGTTTTAATCTAAGAGAACAACACAAACAAGGTTGGGAAGACAAGACGAACATCCGGAAAGAAAGAATGGTTTACTATTATAATTTTAAAAGAATATAAATATATTCGAGCGATTGAAGGAGGCATGTCATAGTTGCCACACGAACAGACAATATCATTATATTATTATGTTATACCACTACAATATTTATTTATGTATTTAGGATTTCCAACAGATAACACAATACACATTCACATATACGCGATGATTCAATACAAATTCTTTGCTTCTCTAATTAAAGGAAACCACATCATTGACATAAATATAACAGAAATGAAATAAAGAGATCTACGAACTTAAATTAATAATAATAATAAAACAATGTTGATAGGCAACTAACTAACTGTTTAAGGAATAAATGAGATAAAAATATGGAACTGAGTCATGGAGGAAGCACAACTACTTGGACCTTACTTGGAAATTTTCCAGATCAAGCCAATAAATCTCAAACTTACCTAACAAAGACAATATAAAATAATAACTTATGTGCGTAAATGTCGAATAGTCAATACGAAATAAATATTTTTTCCTTTTACACTGGGAATTCCACAAGTCGACTGTTGGTGAGCGATGACCGAAAAGTAAAGCATAACGATTCGCTGACAGCAAAAAGGACATTCGTGTAGTAATGATGATAGCCGACATGACGTCATGGGACCTCGTTTGGTCGTCGACCCGATTCCAAAACTGCATCCCTTGATCCAGTGGGCGTGCAGTGGGCTGAAATTAGCCACATTTGTAAATACGCGAGAGTTCGCACTTTGTTGAACACGACTCTTTATGCGTTGATAGGCAAGCGGTGACAGGGGCAACGAAAGTGGTGACTGATTTAGTCCATCGTCGCGCATAACAAACGATAAATATGTTTTTGTGTATACAAAATAAAGACAAAAACACGAGCAAATCACATAATTTAAAATTGAGGCTGTTAAAGAAACATTGTACCTTATCAAGAAATGTAATAGTTTTCAAACGACTAAGAAAGATTTTTCTAGAAATAGTTCAACATTTAAAAAGAAACCAAAACCAATCAATTACATCCGTTCGCGACAGCCAGATACGAAGACACAGGTCCACAGGCAGACACGTCTAACGTCTGTCTTTTTATTGAAGCTTACAAAGATAAATTTAATAACGTTTTGAAAGTAACTGAATATCCATTAAGCCGTTTAAGCTAAAAACGAGTCGCCAAAGCTAAAAATATTGTGTGACTTAACTCGACTGGTGAACGTAACAAGGAAAACCAAACGTTTTCCTCGAAACCAAGACAAGCCAAGTTGGCATTGACATAGGTAATTGAGACCTCGTACAATAAAAATTAAATGATTAATAAGCTTTTTGGAGAGCGTCACGGTCTCAAGCAACAATGCAGATAGAGTACACTATATCGAAAATCCTCTATAAGAAAATAAGTTATTTCGACACAACAAAATTGTCGTTAGTGAACGTTAAAGCAATATCTTCGAATTAGACTAGTTGAAAAAGGACCTTAGTAGCTTTATTTTCTAACGGTTCAAAATGTACTGATCGTCAACATAATTCGGAAATGAAATAATGTTCATAAAAATAAGCTATCACATGTTACGTACTGGAAATTTCAGATAAAGGATTACAATAAGACAATCAATGATCCCCTACTACGCAACCTAAATTAGCTGTGAACTGTTAGAGACAATGTCGGTTCAAATCCGTCGCCATGACTCAACGATAGCCCGCACTATTTATACACACTTCCGGAGTTCATCAGCGCATATCAATTCGCAGGTTAAAGGCGGCAGGAGACGAGAGTCATGTCTTTGAAGCGCAATTAATTATAAGGATAGAATTGGGGAAGCTTTCGAAACAGGGAAAGTCTATAGAAAAGAAGTTAACTTATTTGTACATAAAAGACTCTTTAAATCAATTATTTTCAAATAGACTGACATTGTTCGCTAAATTGGCGCAAATTACAAATGCAGAAATTTGTATATGGCTATCTAAGAAAAAAACAAGTCTATTTTTTCGCCTAGACAAATCTTTAAGGTGTTGAACCACAGGATTATGAAAAAATTCAATATTACTCCTAAATTTAAATAAGAAAATTTGTATTTAGTTCTAGACCGGTGGAACCCACGAAGTCGAAACGCCAAACGAAAGAGCTATTGAATAAAACTAAAGCAACTGTGCCTACAACCCCAGCTAGCCTCGAGTTAGATGGTTAATGAAGATTAAGGCTATCGATTGGGGCCGAAGATAACAGTGATACAGAAAACAATAGTTGTACCAAATGTAAATCTATAGGTGAAAGTCTTCAACTTGTTAGAAGAGCCGCACTTAACTAAACAGCCTTGTCATGTTTATGATGAACTGAAACCGAATTAGCAGAAGATATGCAGACGATTGCCATGTTTGGCATCATTGATTATGATAATTGACAAGATCAATTAAATGAAAGTTCACCATGGAAAATAAGACTTTTTACCAGGATTATATTATCAGTTATAGTGAAAGCAACACCAAACACTTATGCCAAACACAGAAACATTATAATACAGGTGCACTAAATACTTGACACCGTAGTTCGCTAGAATAGCTGTTCTCAGCTGCGTATGACTGAGGCTACATAGCGATTCAAATGGTATTTTTTTGACAGAATGATTGCTTTTTTTGTGTAGGGCACATAGGTGGTTCAGGTGAACCATTAGACTAGGACATTTGTCATATATTTTAAATGATTAAAGCTAACGTAATCACTGTCGACACTAGACTCTACATACATGCAATAAAGTTTGTATTGCTTCTGATGTCGCTACATATTTGTCCTTGTCATGTAACTCGCGCGGCAAAAGGTCTGCCACAGACCTGATTTCTTTGGCTTTGACCGTGACAGACCACATAGTATCGACCGTAATCCAGTATCGGTATGTGCACGGGCACGCGGTCACCCCGTCTCTAACGCCGACTTGACTGCTGCACTCTATGCCTACCAATCAGATATTGTTGTACAGGTATCTTAAGAAACTTCTTATGACTGACATAACTAATAAAATCAAAAGCTTTTACCGGCTAGTAAAAAAGTTGTAAATAGAAAGTTAAATGAGAACTGGTCTTGACACTTAATCACCTCTATCAACCCTGTGGGAGACGTTGTCAATCACATACGTTACACTTATAATATACTTAATTGTTACATTGTTTAATTTGTGAATACGACTTCCGTTATTCTTGCTTTGTAAAATCTTCCTACAACTATACAAGTACTAGTAGTAATCCCTCTTCAACTATACAAGTACGCTCAAGCTCCTCGAGACGCTATCGTGTAGCTTATTCATTATCTCTAAAATTTATTGCATTACTTGCGTCAATCGCCACATCAATTTATTAATTGATGTGGCGATTGATGCGACGATTCAACTTCATTGAAATTAATTTCAAGCTTTAATATGTAGCATTAGTACTTAAACACTATTGTTATGAAATAGCATAACACGTTTGAAATATCGTTAAAATTACTGCCAAAGCTCGACAGACGATTAAAAAAAGGCAAGTGATAAATGGCACAACATTAATAGTCAAAACGAAGCATTAAATTAAATAAAATACACCCGATAAATCCGTTCAAAACTGTTTAGGTGTGTAATAATCGCGACGACTTATAAATTTTTTTAATATGTATGCTAGTAAGTCCATTTACTAAATTACTTTGTCAAAGTAAATTTATAATCAATAGGCACCGAGTTTAGAAGAACAGATTATGTAAAAACATCAACAGAATAATTATTCTCTTACACAATAACGCTGCAATAGAAAATAACTAAATGCATTCAAAACTCAATTAAACTTGAAAAGTTTCTTAGTAACTTTGATATTAACCGCACAGTGATTTATTTCATTACTAGATTCATCCTATCTACTTTTCTTTTTGCCAAATATTTGCAAGAGATTCTCTAAAATCAATACGACACAGGACTTACAAAATTAGGAAGTCAGAAAATAGGCTCTAATTTTTATTTACATTACTAATTAACTATATTACTAATAAACTAAAAAGCATGGAGACAAAATGTAGATTGTGAATGAATGGGAGATAACTGGCTTGGAACTAGCTTGCGATCATTTGCTCGCAGGATACGGTCACACCTTATCGAAGCTCCCGAGATAAAAGCACGCGTGCTCAAGAGCGAGACATGCGAGGGAAAGAGAAGACAAATTGATTCTTGGAAACTGAGTAAAAATGTCAAGGGAGATACAGAAAACGTTGAACTTTGTAACTAAGTAACTGGAGAGTTTAGAATAGATTTATTTATATCACTACATATTATAAAACAAAGTCGCTGTCGTCTGTCCGTCCCTATGTATGCTTATATCTTTAAAACTACGAAACGGATTTTAAAGCGGTTTTTGTTACTAGGTAGAGTGATTCAAGAGGAAGGTTTATATGTATAACCCACCCCCGCTTTGCACGGGCGAAGCCGGGGCGGGCCACTAGTGAAGTATATAACGTACACGAGCTAAAACAATATGTTGCATAGTCATCAAAGATATTTTAAGCTGTAAATGTACCTGAAACAAATGAAAACGAATACACAAATAGTAACTAAAGTTGTCGAAAAAATAACTCACCTCGTGTCGCACTGAACAGCCAAGAATTATGTTTGAGGGAATCTGAATTTTTCTTCTTAGTTAGCGGCGTGTGTTCGACAAGACTGGCCTGTCGACTCCTGTTTATCGACGGGGCTTTGCCACTCTTCTTTTTACCCTTTTTCAAGGTTCCACTGTGTGATTTCCGTAAAGTATTCACTTTCAATGACTGGCTTTTTCCACGAGCTTTACTCTTACTCCTTGAGGTTTGTCGACTTAACCGTCTTCTATGCTCTACTATTGGCTTAGCAGTTGGAACTTCTACTTCTTCTTCAGTATCGGTTTCCTCCAATCGTATTGGTTTAATTTCGCAAAGAGCTGTATGACGTTTCTCACATTCAAGAAATAACTGAGTGAAATTAATGACTTCTTGGATTGTAAATGATTTCTCACTATTGTCAGTTGTATCTTCTGCGACAGATTCTACCGGCTTAGAGTTGGAAGTGGGGGTTTTCTTTCGCCGAAGAAAATTAAGAGCACTAACTGAAGAACCTTTACTGGTTTTCCTGGTTTTTGATTGGTCACTCTTTTGACTCGAGTGGAGTTTGTCTTCTTTCTTACTGTTCTTTTTGATTTGATCAAGTTTCAGAGAAGACCCATGAATTGAATCTCTGTCTTCTTCGCTCCAAAGGCTTTCTCTAGATTTCTTCTTATCATTATTCTTGTCTAGGTCTTTCTTTGATGAATCGAACCAATCATCTCCTAGGTTTCTCACAATTTCCAGTGGATTTGACAAAGATAATGTTTTTCTGTGCCCTTTCTTAGCTCTACCTATGTCCACTTCTTCGTCAGTAACTGCCACTTTCAGAGATTCTTTACTGATTGTCGGCGTCTTTCCGAGCCTGGGAAGCGCATCATCGCTCGCCGAAATCGCATCACTGTGTCCATCCGCCGACTCATAAAGACTCTCGTCACTTTCATCGCGTCTCTCTGTGGGAATTATTTCACGTTACAAGAATGTTCAGTCGTTCATCTTTGAAATTCCTTGCCATTAATTACTGAAACGTATTTAACTTCTGTATGGTAATTGTTAAATTTAACGGTAATTATCCGCCAATCACCATCAATAATGCCATGAGTACAAAATGTGAAACAATGACCCGAAAGGGGGACAAAAAATGTCGTTCGCCGATCGATTGTAGTCGCGACAATGTCAAGATTGGTATGACTCATGCGACGACGGATTGAGCGACCGTTTTATAAGATTGTTTAATTATAATTAGCATACAATGCCTTACTTTAACGAGTTTTGATGTTAAACAAGCGTGCGAGACACTCTTTCTATTGCATAAGAAGACACGGATTCAGAGGCTCGCGTAATGTTAAACAATTGTTAAACTGTAGCGAAAGTTTGTCAAACGCTTGCCTTTATGTATTAGAAATGGAAAGACAAAAAAATGTTGTAATCGGCACCTATTCTGTAACTTGTAACTAAAATAAATTTTTACTTATTCATATTTACAAAATATAACGCCATATTTAGGGTGATCTATTATTAACAAAAATAAAAGGTTTTGGCCGAGGGTTATCGAAAATACTACCACTTTCAATATAGAAGGCTCTATAGTTAGTACATACAGAATTCCACGCTGAGGGTCCACGCATAGCAAAAAGCTAGTCTTTCTATATGACGATTAGTCCACATAGATTTCAAAACTCATTATTGTGTGTATATTTAATTTTGTTATTTACTGTACTGAATCTTCTAAAGCCTTAGGTTTTTTAAATTACTTCTCTTAGACAACTCCGTAATATCTCAATGAAGCCGCCGCTTTATTACGGGGGACGTAAATCTCAATGTAAACTGTACGTAATCTGGTGTAATGTGTTGATGTTTGACAAACACAAGCCTTCTACGACACCGATTGGAAATTCAATTTGTAAATTGTTCACAATAGCCACTACATATTATTCTATGCTTGGATAAAATCAAAGAAGTTTTGAGATCGAAATAATGTTACCTACAGTGTTTTGCACAGCAAAGGTTTTTGGGTTAAATGTTTTCGATAATAGAAAATTTATGGCTCCGATTACTCTAGATAAGTAATTCCCGGGAAAATTATCATTAACCTAATTATTGTGAACGGCAAGCAATATTTTTATGGGCCATATGAGCTTCGGTTTAAAGAATTTATTCTCATAAGAACATTTACACGTTCACTTACAATGAGATACAAGAGATTCGTGTTGGTGAAGTTATACAAAAGAAATTTACAAGGAGTTTGATTGCTATGCGGTATGGCTATATTTCATAGACATACTTTTTCAGTTTTCGTTTAAATCTGTTAATATTATCACAATTTTTTACATCATTTGGTAGGTCGTTAAACAGCTGTGCTCCTTCGAACAATATGGTTGTTTTACCGTAGTTTGTCCGAGCTTGTCTTCGGTGTAATTTATTTTTATTTCTTAGGTTATGTGTTATTGTTTTTCTATGTAATTTTAGCTTTGATTGTACGCTGTTTGTGGTGATTTTTTTTATTAGGATGCAGGTGCCATATATGTATAGTTGTTTGAGATTTAGAAGTTTGGTTTTTTGAAATAGTGTTTTAGTTGGAGTAAGGTAGTGATAGTGATATAATGTTTTTATAATTTTGTTCTGGGTTCTTTGTAAAGGCATTAGGATAGTTTTTGCGGCAGATCCCCATATTTCAATAAGGTACTCGAGATGTGCTTTTACTAATGAGTTATAAATAATAGTACGTATTTTCCTTGGAATACAATTTGAGATTTTGTGTAATGATGCTAGTAATGACGTTAATTTTGATTTTACATGTTCGATGTGCAATTTCCATGTGAGTTTGTCGTCTATCCTTAGACCGAGATATTTTTCGTGGCTCGATCTTTTTATTATGTCATTGTTAATAGTAAGAGGCGGGAAGTCTGGTAATTGTTTGTTTTTTGCGGTGAAAATCATGTATGTTGTTTTGGACGTATTTATTGTAAGGAGATTGTATTTAAGCCACTCACTGAGTATACCAAGATCTTTTTGAGCATTTGTTATGATAGTATGGATAGATTTATCGAAATAGAAGAGGCATGTATCGTCCGCGTACAGAGTTAGGTGACCCGTTAAACCTATTTTGTTTATATTATTTATATAGATTAAGAAAAGTGTCGGACTTAAATCATATCTACAACTAACATCGAAAACCTCTTAAATGTGAGTAGTCTCTCTCAGATGTGTGTTTTTTGTCAATACACAATTCTCGTTTAGTCTGGCCTCGAATATTTGTATGAAATCATCGTTCAGTAATTGCATTCTTGTATTAACATTCTTATGTAAATCAAACGTTTTGGCCTTTTCAACAGAATACTTCGCAAATTACCGTATACTACATAGACAAAACATTTTAATAATTATCTTTGTTTTTTTTTATTCTTGCATTACACAGGCGGTAATGCTTTATGAACAATACCGAAAATATTTCATAGGCTTGTTTATTTTTTTTTTTAAATGTACAGCGATGGTTTTTCAGATTTTTTTGTAATAAAACCTACATTGCATCTGTCTAAGCTTTCTGCTATTAATGATGATTCAGTTCGGTATATTTACCTTAACATCAATAAGTAAAATCAAGCTATTTGTAAGTAAGACAGCCGTACATTATGCAAATACTGTGCCAATACCGTTACCGTGAATTCCAAGAATTCCGGCTCAAATTACCAGAGTTCAGGTGCACATTTTAATATTTCCTCAATTTTCGAGCATTAGGTGCGCCGCGATGTCACTGATTGGGTTGAGCGGTTACTAACCGTCTGGTTTATAATTGAACTAATTTCGTTATTTGTGCCGGTTCTACAAATTTCGACGATCCATAATTCGATAACTATAACACATAATACATACATATAATCACGCCTCTTTCCCGTAGGGGTAGGCAGAGACCACTTCTTTCTACTTGCTACGATCCTTACATACTTGTTTCGCTTCGTCCACTTTCATTATTCCCTTCATATATACTCTTCGGTTTAGGGTACTCTTGACCTGGCCTTTTTTCAAGACGTCCCTGATTTGGTCTTGAATCGTCCGCCTAGGTCTTCCCCTTCCAACACTTTCATTCACACTCGCCTTATACACTTTTTATGATTTTATTGTACTAAATAAATTACAATAATATTGATTTATCCTATATGGTCTATAATTGATATCATTCTCATCATCATCATCTTTAACTCATAAATCCACCGGACTATTAACATGGACAAAAATTATCCTACTGTAATACTGGCTGTACTGGCCAGACAGATTGGCACAGGGCTTTGCATATATGTTTTCTTCTCTTAGGCCTAGGATTTCTGTTTCGTCATTTCCTTTACTTCCTACGACACCCTAATTAACGGAATTATGAATGCTTTTAAAGTCAACTTTGTCTGCTTCGCAAAATGGCCCACACTTTTAGTCCATAGCGGGTCCTATTACTTAAGTGTGACGTGCTATGGAAGCCATTGTTACCGCCCAAAATATCTGGGTCATTATATCAGGTCAGGGATTTTATACAACTACAGTTTGCATGTCCCTGGGCAGTCAATACACGGGGATGCTTTTACGCTAATGAACATAGGCGGCAACAGGGCGCGGATAGGCTTGGAGTCACGGTAAACGATCATGTTTTCTGATAATACCTCTCCAATGTAAATGATGTCAATATCTATATTAGATGTAGTTTGCAACTGTTGCGTATTGAGTTTGATAGTTGCATCTACAATAATATATACTTTTGTTTTATTTTACGTGGGGCAAACGTTTCACAAGTGCCCAACCCGAGTATACAGGAGCGGAGAGATAAGATACTCACGGTCTAAAACCTACCACGTTTTTGTTTCCGCGTTGCATCTGCCATTTACGAAAACTACTTAATGTATCACTGTGCAGCGGTGGCGCAGTAATGTTTACTTAATTTCATTAAAATCTCCCTAAAATATTAATTTTCTCGTACTTCTCGTTATCATAAATCAATTGTATTACTTTATTTTTAGATTACATTTATTTTTGATAATCGCCGAGTTCCTAGATTAGTATTTTAATGTTATTTATTTATGTTTGATTCAATAAATGTTTATCCAGAACGAGTTACGTCAATTATACTAATACTTTATCAATTCATCAACACACTGTAAAACACAATGGAGTAATTTTAGATTAATCGCTCAAACCGCGTCACACCAAACCATAATATTTTATAGCTCTATTACTTTTTTCCTGAAACAACCCACAGCTAATAAATCTAAAAAATCTCGTGAAGGACAATGGCAAGGAATTTTACAAACATTAACCGTCTTGGAGTTGCCTTTTACTGCGAAAGTAATTTACAATTCAGGACTATTTCGCACGAGGTCGACTTAAGTATTAAGTTCATCATTTTCTACAGCTACAATGTAATTTATTAAAACAGTCCTGCTCCAAGACGATTGCTGAACAACACAATACAAACCTAAGGAGACTACATCTAAAATATCAGAATATCTCCTCCTCTCTTTGTCGCTCTCTGTGGAAGTCTCTCTTTCGCTGGACTCTCTTGTAGGCTTCAGCACAGTCTTCTTTCTTCTAAATTTACTCGCTGTTCCGTTTTCAGCCGGTTCCTTGACCACCGGCTTAGGTTCTCTCTTGAACCACATCATCTGTCCGACCATGTATCAACCACATCCACTGGGTTCCTGTTTCTCTTCACTGTTATTTATCACTATTATTTCCGTGTTACATCAGTGGCGGTCACCTCACCGCCGACACCTTTGAAACCGAACACGGCTGTGTTTTGGAACCGCTCCAACTAAAATATGGATATTCGATCGATTACAGTGGCGTTCTTGGCATGGGCAATGGCTCATAACATTTATAAATAGAGATTGTCGCCCATTCCGTAATGATATGTTTAATTTTAATTGTTGTAATTATGAAACAGGTCATGTGTATTTATAGAGTGTGATGAATGTGAGGCTTATGGCAAGAAGACAAACGATGATTAAACATTGTTGTCAAATTAATCAAGCTTTGTTTGGATGGATACTGTATGGATACTGATATTTACTTAATAGGCAGTAATGGATACTGATATTTACTTAAATACGTTCGAATACAGAATAGGTTTTAACTGTGTAGGTTAATATTTATCTTAACTACTAAAGAATGAAGTTGAAATTCCTAATGGATTTTCAGAACTATACTTGACGTGTTTCGCATTTTACACTACATATAGTGTACATTATACACTAGGTCTACTACGCTATTTTCAGGGTTGCTACTACTTGTAGATTGACAAATGTGCGAAACAAGAAGATACGCTATGGATCCAATGACTATCGTTGTGGGAAAATATTCGACACGCATCACGATATGACAGCAAGTTGTGGGCAATATGTCCAATTAAAATCTTATTAAAGAACTCAATATATTTGGAGATATAGCAAACAAATTAGATCAATGATCGGTCGCGAGGGACGCATCCGTAGCGTTGTCACATGAGCACGCGCAACCGGAAGCCTCAAACGCGCCGCGCCGCGTCCTAACATCCGGAGTGTTCGCCGAACGATAGACAAAACGGGTTGAGCTGTGCGATAACGATCAAAATCGACAGTAAGTGCATTTCGCACACCTTTGAATTGTATAAAGATTAAAACGTTTTTGTTTTATGGGATTAATGAAGAGATGTACCTAATATGGGTATAAAAAATATAATATTATCAACTGTGAGACTAAAGAACATTGTAGGCAGAGATCTCAATCGCAGATAATTAAATATTGAAAAAATCTATAAAAACATATTTGGAAAAAGCTACTTTTAGCGGGCCTCAGCCGTTATGGGCCGACAAAATAAGGTAGGGATCATGAGTTGACGAAAGCAGGCAAAGACTTACAGTGCATTTTGATGGCGTGACTTACAGTGCGATTGAAGTATTTGCTATAGTTAATAAGACAAAACAAACAGACTAAATATATTCGATTATCCGGTAATGTTGACCCAATTTAACATTCAGAAAACGATTCTGGTTCAAAGAAGTTTTTTTATAAACTTTGGCACCGGAGGTTCGTGTCTTCCTTAGAGGATATGTAGTAGGCGCATAAAGGTCAGTGTCCGATTGTTATTACAAACATGTATGCGAGAATCCAATAAGTCGTCTCAAAGGTAGCGGAAACGGCTTCCAGCGTGCGCAGTTCACGGACGGGTATATCACGAATCAGCCTTTGTTGGATTCGTTTTGAGGATCGCGTACTGCGCTTTTTGTAATACGACTTGGATCCTGCATCACTGCAGGATTGTGAGATGTAACAATGTGGGATTTAAATGATAAGCGTAAATAGCGGAACCTAAATAAGGTTTCTTAGTATTACTAAATGACTACTACAATTAAAGATATTCACGATAAGACCAAACGGTAAACTGTCATTAGAATTTACTTTGTTAACTTTATATTTAAAGTCAGCCGAACAAAACATGGTGGAACTGTGTGAATTATTATTTCGTACCAAAGAAAGGGGAAGGAATAAAAATGAAGAAAGAAAATACTAAACACTAGCGATAACCATGCCAAAAAATCTCCGTATATTTTGAAAATATTTCAATATTTTCAAAATATACATATATGCTTTAAGTACACAATGAAATCCTTCTGCCAACTCGACAATGCCAAATATCTGTATGGATTAGCGCCACAATGTTCTGAATTCCACGTAAATCCTGTTGACATTTTAGATCCCTGTACTCCGGTCGAAATTAATTACGGTACCGCACCCACGCGTACTTTTAAACCTTAAACGAATAGCTGTCCGTTTACATTCGCCACCCCAGTGCCCACTCCACTTCCTAAATGAGTTTTGCCAAGCGCCAGACGGAAAAAAAACGACGCAAAATGCATTTAGCTCGCAGACGGTAGCGGGGGGCGATATGGGGACATGGGAGAGAGGTTCTCGAGCAGTAGTTAAGAGGCGGATCTAACTAAGGTTTATAATAATTTAATAAAATAGGTGGGATTGGAATTTAGATGTATTAATTCGTTAATTTCACCTTTCATAAATGACCCATTGTTGAAGTGAACTATTGGAAGCTGACACTATTGATAGTAAATTTATCATACCAATTAGCGATGTGTAGTGAAAGGCAGAGTTTACAAAGTTTGTGAGAAATATGAACTAAATTACTCTCCAAATTAGTTTACGTAGAAACTGGAGCGCTAAATTTTGTAGTAACGCATGTTTACGATTTGTGTAAGAAATACGTAAGCTTTCAAACTCTGAGCATGTACGTGCTACGGTGTTGAATGAATTGTTGTTTAAATTTAACTACCTATGCATATTGATAAGTTAATTTCTAATGACTGATGTTTACCGTAACCGTCGTTTTTATCACTGTGCGGAATATAAGAACACACTAAAGACGTCTCAATGTGTTGGCTATACTACCTGGAAAGCATAGAGCGAGGACGAGGTAGTCAAGTCAATGACTATGGGCTAATTTAAAAACTGTAGAGTAAAACACTTGGTTAATTGAGGTTTTCAGAATAGTAAATAGTTACATAATAACATGAGATAATTAGATTTACATGACCCCGATGATTACTTTCGAGAATCACATGTATTAATTAGAACTAAGGAAGAAGGAAAGCTAAGTAAATAATACCAAGCATTATAAAATGTAAGAAACAGAAACGTTGGAACTGCTTAGCAAAATTTCTTCAAACGATAAAACTATCGATTAACTACCGATAAAACTTCCTATCAAAATCGGCTCTTCCATTCAGCAACTATGCTACGGCCACCCTGTGACGACCAACTTAAAGCAAAACTCTTTTTTTGTAGTGAATTTAATACTGTAAAAAAGAAGAGAACTAGTTTGCAAGCAAAATTCAAATGACTATTTTAATACTTCAATAAAATTTGTTTCCAGTCTGCTATAAAATGATATGAAACAAACCTGTTATTAAATATAAAGCTGTTATAAAATCCACGAAAACACATGTGCTAGTTTATTTTGGTACATCACCTGGTGTTTTATGAATAACTCAAAAAACTTAAGCTCACCCTTACTGTACTCTATCCATTCGATACGCCAAATAAGGGATTCCTGAGCACTTAAGTACTCTATTAATACATACAGTTCATGGCACGCGCGTTCGAGAGCTAAAATTAAATGCAGGTTCGTAAATTAGGGCCGACGAGAGTAAATAACGCGGGTATGCGGATACAGTAGCACAAGTACACGTGGATTTTAACGATTGAGGGAATGAATTTGACGCAATTGACGACATGCAACAACGTTCGATGTAAACAGAAGAGGCTACTGGTGTAACGCAAAATGTTAATGACAACGGCTTAATAGATGTACAGACATAGATAGACGAGCAAAGTAACGAAGAGGACACTAAACACACTTCAATAGTATAGTATAAGTTAATAATGAATGGACAAAAAACCTGACAAGGTGAAAAAGACGAAATTAAACACACTACGGTATTTCGTAAGAGCTAATTGAAATGATGATTACATTACTAATGTATAGGCTAATTATGGGTCAGATAGTGAACAAATACTTTAATTTGATGTCATTCAAATATAGTTTGTAATTTGTATTGTAAAGCGAGGCTGATAATTTGGCAATAGGAAACAAGAGCTCGTCGTTTACACATCCCTAGTTCAAAAGGGGAGCAGATCACGTCTGTCGCAGGATGCACTTCCGCAGGTTAATTTTAACAACTGTGACTTTGACTAATACTTGAGGCAAAGAAAATAAACAACTACAGCATTTAAATACCGAAATAAATATATATATGACAATGCCATGCAAACTGTGAGGCACTTGAGTCGAGTTGCACTCAACATTATTCTGCAGGATGTTTAAGCAATGAGACTATACGTTATAGGGCCAAAGTCACTGACGAAGCGCAAAAAATTAGCAAGCCGAGGCAAATTATTATTTAATTAGAATCTTTTTTTCTTCCGCATGAGCCCTTCTCTCATTGTACCTTACAAACATTTTGAAGCTTTTGTTATCAGTAAGGTCGTGCTAATGGCGACCCTGCTATAGACTCTCTGAAGGCAGCTTACAATAAAGCTTCCAAGTCCTGCAAAAAGGCCTACATTAGGGCGGATGCCCAGCGCATTGCGCGGATTGGCCAGGAATTGCTTTCGCACCCCACAGGTTCACGTAGCTTCTGGCGTTTGGCCAAAAACGTGCAGAGCAATTTCTGCCAACCTTCGCTACCACCTCTCAGGCGTCCAGACGGGTTACTGGCCCACAAGCCTCAGGAGAAGGCCGATCTTCTGGTGCAACTCTTTGCGGCTAACTCCCGAGTCGATGACTGTAATGCATCGCCACCAACGCTTCCTCACTGTGGCTTTTCAATGCCTGACCTAAAAATCAGGCAACGTGATGTACGCACTGCACTACAGTCACTTGATACACGGAAAGCTAGTGGGCCCGACGGAGTACCGCCTATAGTACTAAGGAGGTGCGCAGCTGAGTTGTCTCCTGTGCTCACGCGTCTTTTTCGGCTTTCCCTTAGCTTGGGAAGTGTCCCGGAATCTTGGAGGGAAGCCATTGTGCAGCCGATACCCAAAAAGGGAGATCGCGCCGACCCGGCCAACTACCGGCCAATAGCTATCACCTCAGTGATGTGCAAAACAATGGAACAAATAATAAATAATCAACTAATCCATTACCTAGAAGATCACCACGTAATAAACGATCGCCAATATGGCTTCAGGCCGAATCGGTCCACAGGTGATCTTCTAGCGTACATCACACATCTCTGGGGTGAGGCTATGGACAAGCGTGGCGAAACGCTAGCAATCAGCCTTGATATCGCCAAAGCTTTTGATAGCGTTTGGCACAAAAGCCTTCTTTCCAAGCTTCCGGCATATGGTCTGCCTGCTCAGCTCTGCACGTGGATTGCGAGCTTCCTCCACGGGCGTAGAATACGTGTTGTTTCGGATGGATGCTCATCGCAACTCCTACCAGTTAACGCTGGTGTACCTCAGGGTTCCGTGCTATCCCCCACCCTGTTTCTTCTGCATATCAATGACATGCTTCCATTAGGTAACATTCATTGCTATGCAGATGATAGTACAGTTCATGCGGGATACTTCGGACATCCGGGGGCAGGGCCAGTGGAGACTGCCGAAAAACGAGTCAATTTGGTGATTGAACTTAACCAGACGTTGAACCACATTACAGAATGGGGATCTAACAACCTGGTTGAGTTCAATGGCAAAAAAACTCAAACATGCGCGTTCTCCGCTAAAAAGTCACCATTTCTTCCTCTCCCGTCTCTTCTGGGCACGACACTTGCGTTGCAGAGTAACATCACCTTGCTTGGTATGGAAATCTGCTGCGACCTAAATCCTAAAAATTACATCGAGGCTGTGATCAAAACAGCCTCACGTAAACTCGGAGTCCTGAACAAGGTGCGGCGCTTTTTCTCGGCTGAGCAGCTGTACCTGTTGTATAAAACTCAGGTGCGGTCCTCCGCCGAGTATTGCTCACACCTCTGGGACGGCTCCGCTAAGTATCTACTTGAAGCTTTGGATCGGATGCAGCGTCGAGCAATTCGCATTATAGGTGATGAAAATGTAACCATGAATCTCGAGCCCTTAAAACTCCGTCGTAATATTGCTGCTCTGAGTGCATTCTACCGACTGTACCACGGGGAGTGCTCAGAAGAGCTTTTCTCCCTTATCCCTCCCTCCCCTTTCCTTTGCCGTAATACGCGTGCGGGCCTTCAGTGCCACCGTTACACCGTAGCCGCCATTCCATCGCGAACGAAGAAATTTAGCAACTCGTTCCTTTGTCGCACCCTAAAAGCATGGAACTCCCTCCCTGCGCACGTATTTCCACCTACCTACAATATGGGGTCTTTCAAACGAAGCGTGAAGAGGCATCTTGCGGGCCGGCAGGGTGGGGATGGCTAATGCTATACTTACAGTCTAGCACTAGGTATCCCCACTTCTGGACGGCATTTCCACTTAACATCAGGCGGAATGCAGTCATCTGCCTGCTCTTACATAAAAAAAAAAAAAAAAAAAAAAAAAAAAAAGCAAAAGCAGTTGCAGAACCGAGGAGGCATTGCTCCCTTGAACTGTCCCATGGCCTACATGCACACAGTTCTGGAAGTACTCCGGTACGTGAGTGAATGCGGTTTGTCGCGAAGCTATTTCCGAGAATGGGCGGGCTGAAGCAATCGGTTGCTAGATTATGGGTTTGTTGTGAAGGAGTCCGCTAGATAAGCTCAGAACGAGTGGTTATGTCATTCTGTGTAATATACTAACAGTTGTGGACAACCATTGGTATATTTGCAGATTATCCTCCTCCTCCTTGTCAGCCCATAAATTACCCACTGCTGGATCGGACCTCTTCCAACGACATGGAGGGTAATAAGCCTACTGTGTCACGCTGGCCAGACGGGTTTAGTATCAAGTTTTCCTTCTCTTGCGGCTGGTTTTCGGCCTTATCGTTTCTTATTGTCGACTCTTACAACAAAAATTGAATAATGTACATAAATTTATTAATGTATTTTTTTCTGTAAAGTGATGTCTTGATTTAAGATACCCACCAGAAATACATAAATGTATGTTGTATTATTGCGCAAAACACGGGCAGTGCCAAGTCCGTAGCATTTCAAAACATATTTAACCAGAAGTGTTATGAGACAGGATGGCAGACTCTGGAATCCTGAACCAAATAATAAACATGAAGTCAACCGGTTGATACTAGCGGATTGGTGTTCAGAAGTGCCAGTCTAGGAACATTTAATTAAGCAAAACCTCGAGACCAGAACGTTCGATAAAGATAAGCCAACAGCGTGTCTACATCTGCTCACGAGTGAGCAAGGTCGCGTTAGTGGCGGACCAGCGAGCAACATCTGTTTTGCCGGGGATAGTGGATTACGCCATTAAGAGATAACGCAGGCGCAGGTAGCGGCTTTGGAGTACCGGCTCGAGAACCGTCTGGCATCGTATCAATACCAACGTCTGTTGCATTGGATAGATGTACATACATTTTATACTACGTATGTTTACGACCATCAGGCAATTACATACATGATTACTAAATTAGTTGGATTCTACAAATTTATTGGAACAGAGGACCTTACAGTTATGGTCGGTTATGAGTTATTAAAACATGTGTCGAATATCGTAGTTTATAACCAGTTACGTAAAATTACGGATTGATCATCAAACTATTCTATCCTCGACCCTTGGGTAGCGAGCAACGAATGGAACCAAACGGGATTAAAAGATACGGAAAACCTTGTTTGAAAATATGTCAATGCAAATCAGCGTGGTACAGAAGGTTTCGTCTTCGTAGGACATGTCTTGCAACAAATTAGAGGAAGCAACACAGAGAATGACGTAAAATAAGAAATTAAAACAAAAAGCATTTTAAGGTACCGTTTACGGTTTACCAGCTGAATACTTTTTCAATTTAGCTTAATAAAGATTACATAAACCGAAGCGTGGATTTCATAAACATTTTTAAGTACACAGATTCATTCACGAAATGTGTGAAAGACTTACGAAGTGAGCGTCGATAAACAGATGCACAAATACAAACGTGCGTTTGTTTTGAACACGTGGCAAAATGCAAAATATTCCATTCAACGATGCAGGACACACGTTCACTATAACATAAAACGGTGTATTCCGGGATAACAAGCAATAAGGCGGCGACAAATGGGCTTGTTGACAAAGTCATATCGGCCTCGCGAGACCGGTACAGGTAACTTTAATGCGCTTCGCGAATACAAGGAAATAACGACGCTTTTGGTATTGTGTTTTTTTTTTATTTTTGGTTACCCACCCAGCAATCAGTCGAGCCGGCGATGTTTAATCTGCTGATCAATTTCTCACTAGTAACCACTTCGGATAGATTAAGAAATTAATCATTCATTTAGTCTCGTGACAGTAATCTCAAGCATAAGTCACTGTAAAACAGTCGGCTGGAATTGGTCTATGCTTAATTTCTGATGTTGTATACTTACTCCAAATCTATGATCGTCAATAAAATTTAATACTCCTATTTAACAACAACAAAATAGTTTTCCGGTTAGTATAAACGCTATGTTCCTATTTTGCATTCGATACACAACCTCAAAACCACATCACATGATCAACATTTAAGATAAATAAACACGCACACTTCTAATATGAATAGTTTACAATCCGCACTGTATAAAAGTTTGTTTATCGGCGGAACTGTGCTAGGTTTGAAAACGACTGAGTCAATGCATGGAGTTTTCCATTGATAATATAAATCAAATGTTTTTGGTTCTGGTGAAAATTGTGTCTCGCTTCAATAATGTACTAGTCAACAAATACACTAAAAATTCCTTGTGAGGAAACATGGTTGGCATGTACCACCTGTTTGAGAATCAGTCATTAAATTAGTCAAGTTCAACACTCATCTCTGCACGGCCTCTGGACACCATGAGCGACTTCTACCTGCACAGGTAATGTTATCAACAAAACAAAATTATAGGCGGTAGATTAAACTGTTTCTGTGTACTTTTATAACTGAAACAACTGTCGTCTAGACACTCCCGCGACCACGAATGCTGAGAAGCTTTCGAAACGTCGTAAATCAAATAATGTAATACTCACGCGATAAATCCTTTACAAAGTGTTTAATTTCAAAAGGACATCCAATTAAAATACGATGATAGAAGAAATTACAAAAAATGTGTTCACTCGATAAGATTTATAGTGAATGTGATGGATGTATCAACAAATAGACAAACCTACAACCAAACGTATCACAGTTGGCAAATTCCTCCCCAAAAAATTGCAGGATATGAAGGCCACCGATTACCACCAAAAGCTAAATTAACATTCAAAAAAGAATCCTTTAGGAAATAATCATATTATCAAAAATAGTAAAATAAAAGAAGTACATGAATTGTAAAATCAGAGCAAATAAATTAAGTATACTATTAACAGTTCGGAAGCTAATCGAAGCATTTGTGTTAATAACTCTAAAATGGGTCAGGACAATCCTATTTCTAGATTAGGTCACTAACATTCCGCATTTGAGCTATTAAACTCTACAAGATCCAACATACGCGTCGTACCAAATTAGACCGTGATGCTTGCTTCTGAAGAAGACGTTAATGCCAATCAGTCCTGTACTGATACATATACCGGTTTGACGGTAGCTATCAATTTCAAAGTTCTGTAGCTGACTAATAGCTTCCTTCAGAGGCATCGAGGGGAATCAGCTTAGTGTCCAACACTGACTAGAGTTAAAATGGAACTCCAGGTCCAGATATTCATGATGTTGCGAATTTTTGTTCTTAAATAAAAACATTACATTATCCATTCGGATGATCATGTTATCAGTCCAAAGTAAACATGGTGTCATCGTAGTGCAAAAATAGTTATGAGAACTTGATATTTTGATCATGTAAATTTTAAGAAGAAACAAGACAAAATGGGCTCAGAATTTCATGGCACAAAAATATGAAGCACTGACATCACACACGTTCGGTGACAAACCGGTGTCTAATTTTGCATGTGCAAAAGCGACAGGACTGATAATTAATTTTTAGTTGTTAGTCATCACTGGGCTTCACAAAGGTGTTTTAAAGATTTCGATCTAAATATACTCTCTTGACCTTCAACATCTTAACATTATTGCTTTTAACTGTATTTTAATCTGACAAAATGTAACAAATTTGGTTACGTTAATTTTCAGCAAAGAATTCCCAGCAATATATTTATGAAAATAAATCTCTTTTAGAACGGAAAAGAACTTTACCATGTTTAAGATGTAAATCATATCAAAAAAGAAATTATTTATCAATAATGAAATGACAAACATAACAAACATTCCCAACATTAAACAAACGCGTAATGGAGAAGACGCACTGAAACCAAAGCAATATGAATAACGCAAATCTGAGTAGTAGTGTTTTACTAAAACTAATCAACAGTAGAGAAGCGGTGACTCTTACGCATGTTCATCGCGTCTTGGCTACGTCACGGCATGACACAGTGCCAATGGAAGCGCCCGGTTGGGACGGTGACCATGCGCCGACAGATTGGACATGCGAGGACTGACAAGTCGAACGCGGAATACACACGACATTGTCCCCCGCGTAGACTCCAAGCGGTTCAAGATAAATGGTAAACGCTTGCTGTTTAGTTTAGTTTGCTATTTAAACGATACTGAGATTGGACACAAGTAATCTACGGCCAAATAATTATATCATAGAGGTTGTAGCTACGAAGACGGTAAAGAAACTCTGGCTTAACGTGATGTTGTATGATCCTCATATTATAATCATAAATCTGAACTTGTCTGTGCTTCAAATTATCCGTTAAGCTGTCCGGTCGTTAGTAAAACGTTAGTGTTTATTGTAGTAAAAGTTAAAATTATCAACGGGTTTAGGCAAACCATTACCGGTAGTAATAGTACTAAGGGGTAGGGTAATATGTTCTACCCCAATAAAAAGGCGTAAAATTTTTTGGAAACCTATCTGGTGTTACACAGACTGAATAAAGTTGACTTTAAAATCTAGTTGCGTTCAAAATAAGGCAAATAGCTAACCATAACTCCCAACAGAGGCACACAGTCAAGGTAACTTTATATTAATAAATGTTGTTATAAACATGACTAAACAACTGTTTACACTTAGATTCCGTGAATCAATGGCGAGCGAGAATCCTCAACCTCGTACAGCGTACTGTGGCATAATCATCATCTTTTCAGCTCACTGTTGGGTGAGGTCACCCACAGTTTTGAAGAAAGAATTTAGCATAATGTGCCGTTCTCTGCCTCTTTCGTTCCTCGCCTCTTATGACACCCTCAGAAGGGCAAAAGCTGGTGACACTGCATATTCTAATCCTGGATAGCGTACTATGACACAATACGTAACTACATTTGGCACGAGACTCAATTGCTATAAGCCACTTTGAGATTTCGATGAAATGAATATGAATGGGAAAATAGATTTTCTAGTACGCGGAAAATTGTCGAGAGAAACGTAATACATAGCTATAATCGTAGAAGCAAACAATCTTTGATGCTATGTATTTAGATGTACAATATGAACCAAACTATGTCAAATAGTTTGGCATTTTCAAAGTTCTTCAGGACATACAATTCGTAAGCGATTAAATACGTTTGCAATAAGTAGTCCAATAAATTGGATACGCACATATATCACCCACAGAAATTAAAGCAAACGGAATTAGTGATACAATTGGCCAGAAACCTTAGAACCAGATTATATAGTAGATAATATTCACTAATATTACATATTAAGATGAAAAACTTCGGATTACAATTGCTACGAAGCAAACGTTACGAGTGCCTATTGAATTATGCAAAATACACGCAGTAGATCCGTTTATAGTATTTAATTTCAATAATGTTAAAGAACGTGTTTTTGATATCGTATCAGACCCACCAAGCAGCCTTTTCAAGACGCACCGTGATAGATACTGTGTTAATGCACTCTGTTAAAAGCATCATCAATAACGTGGCGCATTCCAGGCAGGGTTGAACAAATGGCGATAACATCATGTATACCGTTGTCTCTTTGTTATACCACTGGGGTGGTCAAGCAGACTGTTTGCATGATGGTAAAAAAATACAGAGAAACGATGATGCTAGCAAGATCCTTGCGCTATCAACACCATGCTTTCTCTGGGATATATCTGGCAACCGCCGGAACACAAAACCACTAAAGGGCTACTTGGTTGCGCTATCCTGGAAGATGAAAGTCCTTACTAAGTCGGGCAGCTCCTACTTGAGCAGGGTATATCCAAAATGCCCTAAGATCTAATCTAGCACCATTTAAGGTGTAGGACCATATCGACAATGACGAAGTGGGGCTGTCATTTACAGGCCAAAATGTTTTTTTAATATAGATTATTACGATTCCGTGTGGTGACGGATTTAGAATACATAGTGACGCCACCCCATTTAATCCTGAGGGTGTCGTAAAAGCCGACAAAAGAAAATCAGAAAGCCGAAAACCTAGATGCAATAGAAGGAAGGCCAGTGTGGCACAGTAGGCTAGCCGACCCATCAGTGGGTCATTTATGGCCTGAGAAGTAGAAGTAGTTTATATATATATACCAGTAGAAGGCTACATACAGAATCAGTTAAAACTAAAAGTAAAAAATCCGAATTTCTACGAGATGCACTTGATTCAATGTACAGACCGTAAGGACATGTTCCCATACAAATGGTCGTAGTGTCGAAACCAGAGGATACGTAGGTGGCTATTGATAAGCGGTGGTCTAGTTATCCGGCGGTGGGCGGGCCGGTTCGAATGATAATGACACACTGACCCCACTCGTTAACGGCTGTCAGAATTATGCACGTTGTCAAAGTACTTTACTGTGCGAGTGGAATGCTGCCACATTGACTGACATTATTGATGAACTGATGAAGTCCGCTTCTAATTTAATCTTACAAATATTCAAAATGCAATCTTTTTGACAATCCGATTCAAATTCAAGAAAGGAAATTAGCCTACTGCACCACGCTATCAACACGGCTTAGAACAGGGTTGTTATCAAGTTTTTTTTTCTATTGTGACTAGCTGATCTTCCTTTAGTCGCCTATTACGACATCCTCAAGAAGGTACGGGTTGGAGATATTTTGTAATGCCAATTTTTCATTTTGTGGTTATGCCACACTGACACTTAATTAGTAGACTCATTTCGCTCCAAGTGATTAGAGGATGCCCGAATCCAGAGTATTTAATGGTCTGGGAATGTGATTATGAGAAGATATGGGTGGACGAATGGAAAATTGGTACTTAATGACGTCACCAGCAATTGTGGATGCAATTACATAGATGTAATTACATCCAGAATTGGACGGTCTGGAATAACACAGGCTTAAAATACTGGAAATCCATGCATCAGAAGCCAATCGCCTCCTCCAGCTTGGCGCAGGATCAACGTCATAGACAAAAATATTACTTTCAATCATTTATTACCAGGAGTTTGTTTGTAGCTAAGAGATAAATATACATGAGGCCAATATTTAGATTATTTTTTAAAATTTCGTCATTGAAACGTGAAATAAAAACAATGCAATAAGCACGTCCGAATCACATGCGCCGGCGATATCGGCGACTTCTGGACACAAATAAGCATGAGATCATACGCCGAATGACGCTACCTAGTCTTGGTGACCTCCGCCTGTATAATAGGCAAGTTGGATGACCACATTTAAAAGTAAATAGTATAGTATATAGTAAAAGTAAAGATATTAAGACAATTAAACTACAACCCGGGAAAAGCCCAGACACGGAAAAGAATATATTTAAATTAAGAGTTACGGAAAGATTGGTAAATAAATATATATCGAAGTAAGCCACTGACCAAATCTATACTAATAATTTTAATGTCTCTAGCTATATCGCAGTAACAAAATTTTTTTATTAGATAACTCATTTGTTTAGGAAGTTTATATGCTTTAGTACCCTAGGAAGTCGCGCAGTAATCATAAATGTGAGAAAATCTGTAATCTGTTCGACTTTCTGTCGTTCTTTATAGGACAGTTTTTTATGTGTGTTGATATGGGGAACGGGTTTGGCATGTACGCGGCGGGCCAGGCGGTGGATTTCACCTAGTTTAGTATGTAACGTGCATACTAAAATCAATCCTGTGTCAAACGGAAGAGGTCCACGTGGACTGGCCACAGTTCAATGGCCATACTGAATCATTAAAGACTAAGCTGTAGATATATTTCCCAGTGCGTCATCAGGGCTTGTTTTGAAACTTTTAATGTACACTGGTGTAAATCTCGGAATACCAACGATTTTAGCATTGCGCGTATGATGTAAGCAGATAATGACAATAAAGGTCACGGCTAACTAGCTAGCATATATTCATATATTCTTTGAATTCAATAATGATACAAATATTGTTAGTAATAAAGGTCAAGTGCCAACTTTAATGCTGGACACTCGTGGACAACAAGATCAATAATTAAGTACCTAATAGTCCGGTCAATTTAGACAAAAAACGAGAGTAAAGGTACTTAAAGTGCCAACAAGCTGAAAATCAGTAAAATTGTTCAAACATAATTATAAAAAATATTTAAAAGTTCCCCATCATTCCCGTGTGTGGAAAAAAAAATCAATGTCAAATATCCATAAAATGAGTTTTTCGCGATTTTCAGTAAAACGGTAAGTTTTATCATAAAAGTACCCTAGACAAAAGTGTAGATCATAAAATTATCTATTATGGTACTTTTATGATAAAACTTACCGTTTTGCTGAAAATCGCGAAAGACTCATTCTCTGGATATTTGACATTGATCTTTTTTTTTCCAACACGGGAATGATGAGGAACTTTTAAATATTATTCATAATTATGTTTTGAACAATTTAACTGATTTTCAGCTTGTTGGAACTTTATGCACTTTCGAATGTCTAAATTGACTGGACTATAAAAAATGTATAGAACGTAGACAGATTTTTTAAAAGAAATATCTGAATTTCTTTTACATTTTAGATTAATTTAATTTTAACAAACAGCATAGTCGTTGTTTCATCCCATAAATTACCCACTACAGAGTCGGGCCTCCTCCAGATTCATGGAAGGATATTCGCCTACTGTGCAAGACGGGTTGGCACAGGATTTGTATCAAGGTTTCCTTCTCTTGCAGCTAGGTGACCTGCATCTTGCGTTCCATTAGTCGCCTCTCACGACACCCAGGATATATGATATATTCGATATGTATTCATGGGAAACCGGTAGAATTCGGATATCCGAAAGAAATTTGACACTTTCTAATTCACAGCAACTTTGCACCGGATAACATTTATTAAGTTGTTCAAATAGCATTAGGAAATTATAACGTCAGGTGGCAATTGGTAAATTAAAAGAGCTTAAGTAAATTACCTAATGGCTTAGAAGAGGACCAGACATCCGCAGCTAACAGTGTATATAATACCGTTGAGTAATGTGACGGTCATCATGACATCATCATCAAAACAAACGGCTAATACGTAAAAGTAATAAACGTTGAAATGAAACAATTAATATACAGTAAATATGTATACTTAAATAAGAATTGATTCTTGTGCTATTTTAACCATATGCAGATCCCAAACCAAGAATCCACGGTTACCCAATAACACGTTATTGTAATCCACATAAATCCCACGTCTTATTCATCAATATTGACATCATTAAAACCATCCCGTTTATTTCCGTTTTATTGGTAATTTTACAAACCTGTAGTGTCCATAGGATAGTTTACCAAGAACCGCATTAGTTACGAGACTACGTCAACAAAAACCACAGCGATCCTAATAACTGTAGCGTTTATGACAAGTTTTACAGTCAGTAGAACAACAATTTCAATACTAGTTTTGTGTTTGTCGCTTAGGATGATATCAACCGCCATAATTACTACATTTAAATAAACCAGAATATCAGGTTCAAAAACACTTCCTGGTATTGGCTATTTTAGGTGAGTAACTGACGTTACTGTCTCAATACATGAAACTTTTTTATCTCAATTAATCTGAGAAGCAGGAGTCTGAACAAAAGGCATAAAATACATTTTTTATTTCCACTGCGATATTTTTTTTTTATTCTTGATAGGCTTACGCTTGATCGCCAGTTCACCTGATGTTAAGCGACACTGCGACCTAAGATGGAGCGCGCGATTGATATAACTTTGTGGTGACGGATTTAGAATTCATATTGTTACTAAAGGAAATGACAAGGCCGAAAACCTAGCGGCAAGAGAAGGAAAACTTGATACGAAACCCTGTGCCAACCCGTCTGGCCAACGTAAGACAATAGGCCAATAATAACCATCCCTGTGCCCTGTGCACTGGAGCATTGGGTCATTTCTGGGCAGATTAGTAGCAGTAGTGGATAGAAACTTTGGAAGTCTGACATGGTCTATGTTTTTTGACAAAAATATTTTGACGGAATCCCTGAATTTGGAGACAACACTATGAATCTCGCATCCGACAAAGACAGTTTTAAATGGAGCCAATCCGTTGTATTGTATATCATGGACAATAATACCCGCTATATTGTAAAATACTCGTATATTTTTATGTGCATAAGGAAATTCTCACACAAATCATTTCATTGATAGCGATGTTTCTTTTTTACGTATCAATTGTACCACACCAGTATAAGATACATTGAATTATATTATCAGCTAATAGTTAACCAAAAACGGAATTCATGAGGAAATTCGTGTGGTGACGGATTCAAAATACATAGTGTCACCACCTTATCTCATCCTGAGGGTGTCCTAAGAGCCGACAAAAGGAAATTAAAAGGCCTAAAACAAAGCCACAAGAGAAGGCAAATTTGAAGCGAAGCCTTGTGCCTGTGCTAATATCCCTCCATTTATTGGGAGGAGGCCCAATTCAGCAGTGGGTCATTTATGGGCTGAGTAATATAGGGAGGAAATACTCAACAAAATGTTCCTCACTTTGATAAAGCCTCTATTGGTCTAGATACCTTAGTAAACTCTGGCGTAATTAAACTCGTTCTCCGAATAATCTTGCCATTGGATCAATTCAAATTTCAAAACTTGATATATGAATACCAAGAACGAAAGATTAATTTAGCTACGGACATACTCGATCTAGTGGTATTGAGCATCGATCAAAATGTAATGATAATTAGCATTTAAGCAAAATATATCTCATTATAAGCTACATGAAGGCTAGTATATTGCAATCAATCAAAATACAGATAAAGATATGATATCAGAGGCATTCATACAAGTACAAGAAGCTTATAAAAATATCATCCAGAAATGGCAAAGGGTATGTCAAATAGCGAGGTTAGAAGCCTTAGAAGATTAATAATACAAACCGTTTGTGGTTTAGGTATTGCGATAAGATGAGTCTGAATCTTTAGGTACTTTCGATCAAAATATTGAGACGTCGCAAGAATTAGCACTGCTGATCTCTTATCCCGATTACAACTTCAAGAAATCGCAAGAGTGGCTTCAAAGTTCAGATTCCCCGACGTGTACTGTCATAATATGATAATAAAAAGTCCGACAGGCCGTCATAACTCGAACATTACATTTGTGTAAACAGTGGTAATGCAAATATTGTAAACGATAGTTTAAAGGACGTCTTGTCTGCTTTGCGGAGTGGACTACCGGGGTTTTACAAAATTAAATGTGCTCTGTACAACCGTAAAACCTTTAGTGGTAATGGCATGATGTCATACTTCATAAATAATGTGTGAATTGAGGAAATCTCAACAGTTGAATTATTTTTTTGGTATAATGAAATGACTCGTGTAATAAAATAGTTTGTATAGCCTTACAATATGGGCAACAATCTCCTTTTCAAACTTGTTACAAAAAATATCGACAAACCGTACCAATACGAGCGGAACGCCTGCGTTTCCAAACAAAAGGATATCCAAAAGGAGCAAACTCAAAACGCCAAGAACGTCACTATTCCACACACCTGATGCACTGCACTACACTTGTTGGCTTAAGGGCAATATGTCATTGCCGTCACTGAATTGGTTTAAAAAACACGACACATCCCAGAGGCACTTTCTAAAAAAGCTGTTTTTAATGACAATGCGTCAAGAACGCGCCGATAGCACCGGTAGACTGAGTGCGTGCCGCGAGAAATAAACAACACGAGCGAGCGAGACGCACAGATCCTGCACCTGTGCACTTCAAACTGAATGGTGATCCAAGCGAGATGGAGGTAAAACAATACATACATTAGATCGAGACGGGAATACGGCACAGAGTGCCCGAGGCTTGAACGAAAAAGGTTGTAACTCGCATCTTGCTGAAAATAATATTAAATTCTATTTTAATGAAGACAAAGTAGCTATAAGAACTACCTAAGGAATTTAAATGATCATTGACGGTGAGTCAGGGTTCTCTCAGGGTCAACATATGGCAAAAATTGTATTTGTGTCCACTGAATTCCATGGCGCTTTGAACCATGTGTATGTTTGATTTCGCGTTTGTTTTAATTGTAGCAGTCATAAGGTGCTAGCAACGATTATTTATTTTGTACCAGTTCCAACATGTTCAAGTCTTTTCGTTTGATGTTTTGGGATTTACAATGCCTTTCTGCTAAATTAGACACTAAGGTCATAATAGAGAAATAAAAGTATGAGCAATTCCGTAAATAATTGATATGTTGATAGTTGTTTCAGTTTCACTGACTTAAACGAAAGCTTAATTGAAATTTCAATGTTTACTGGGATGTTTTGGGTTATTAGAGTTGTTAACTTAGTTATGAGAAGCTATAAGGAGCTTGAATCATTCAGCGGGGAGTTGGAGGATGACGTCATACAACCGGTCCTTATAACCCTTCCCAGTGAACTATGCTCGTGCGAAGTGTGGTTAACTTTAGAATTTATTGTTGGATGATCGATATACCTAGATGTGAAGATGGAAGCTAGAACGTAGCTTAACATACATAAAAAACTCAAAATTGTATGATACATTATCTATAGATGGGAATACTAATATTATAGACATATTACAACATATAAACCATACGGCTAAAGCTTTCCAACTCACCACAAGCTTTTGCTAGTAAGTAGACTACCAGGAACTGCAATAGCATTGATCACTTTTCCAAAAACTACCCACCTTCCAATTCCAAAGAGGAAACCATACCTACTGGTAAGATCAAACCGGCCAGGCGGATTGGCACTGGATTTTAAATCAAGCTTTTAAGCTACCTTAAGCAATATATTTAGCCAAAATACGATTATCCAAGAAAGTAAACCAAGCAGAGATAAATATAAACTGTTACGGAACATGATAAAGGAATCAGTTTGTTCGGCCACGAGGTTACAACAGCTAACTATAATAGCATGCTCTCCCAGCGCCTGCTTGATTTGAATACTTCTTTGTTCAAACGATTTTGGCGAACATCAAATATGGCCGACGTATTACGTATTGGCATTATCACCTCTTCCAATAACTTGTACGAGCAACCTTTTCCCACTCAAGATAATTCCGCGAATAGCCGTGCCGATCGCTTCCTCCAACTGACAGGAACCGCAGACTGTTCGATGAGAGATTCTGATAATTTGGTGTAGGATGCGAGGATTGAAATGGTGCGCTTGGTGATAGCAGTGGCCTTGATCATCACGAGTTTGCAGAATCATTGTTGATGCGATAAATCATGAATGTGCGTAGAAGGGAAACAATATGTCTTCAAGGATAGCCTAGAATCATTTATCAACTAATCATCATCACCATCATAATTTCTTTTCTGCCCCATCGGACGTCGGTCCCGCGCACTATGTGCCCTGCCCACTGCCACTTAAGTTTGGCAATCCTGTGGGCTATGTGGACCCTGGTTTGCCTGCGTATCTCCTCATTTCTGATTCGATCTTAGGGAAACTCCGAGCATAGCATAGCCACATGACTCTGTGCCAAATGTCATCACTGGCATGGCAACACACATTGGTTGAAGACTTTTGTCTTCAGACACTGCAGTATTTTGGACGAGAAGATGTTTCGCAGCTTCCCGAATGCTGTCCAACCGAGTTGGATTCGACGATTGACCTCTTTCTCGAAGTTGCACTTACCTAACTGGACAGTGTGTCCCAGGTAAATGTAATGATCAACAACTTCGAGGGTAGAACCTCCGATGTTAACAGAAGGTTCATTATCATACTTTTCTGCAGATGTATATAATTCTTAGGAAAATGTACATCGACAAGACATTAAAAGAGTTCGTCGTGTAAAAGATTACCATCAATGTTCAAAATTACTCCAACTAGAAAGAACATTTTGCGATGTCCAAATATCTGACAGGTGTTTTCGGTTCAAAAGGGCCCCTACTAGAAATAATCTGAAATCCTTGTTTAACATCTTAGTGTAAACTTATCCTTTATGCTAGTGATGATTCAAAGAATCTATGTTAGGAGTTACAGCTAATACTAATTTACGCGAAACTTGCGCGTTCTATGGAAAATGAGCAGTGGGCGATGCGGCAGGTGGAGTTGATCCATTTCGCAAGAGCTCTAACAGCAGCAAACTGTAGGGTTCACGCTCACCAGATGTAAACAATGGAGATGCGTTCCGAGATTCGCTTCCCGTGTTATGAGAAATTCGTAAACACAAAATGTTTGCCACGGAGCAGAGTTACGGCAAACTTAAACACAAGGGACAGGAAAGTGACAAACGCATCGGGACATTGACACGGAGATTTTTATGATTATGGCACCACAATTTGCGTTACAACTTTCCGGACCTGTTGGTGGATTCTACCCGAATGTTCATTAGGTATATTGTGACATTTTTTCCTGTTTCATTCCTTTCGCCTACAGTAAGGAAAGAGTTGGGGTACTTTATAATGTTATACTGCACATTTCGAAATGACCCACAACGGAGGCAGACCTCCGTCCATCACAGGGCGGGTAATTAGGCTACTGTGCCACGATGGCTGGTATAAGGTTTCGTTACAAGACTTCCATCTCTTGCGCCTAGGTTTTCGGCCTTGTCATTTCCCTTTGTCGGCTCTTACGACACCCTCGGGATGCATTCCATCCTGAATGTGTCGTGTCGTGGTGACTCTATGTATTCTAAATCACCACACGGAACAAATTCCGGACCAATTTTAAATAGAATTACATATTATATTTGGTTTACTTGCAGTAATTTTCTGGACAGTTTGAATGCTACGTAATCATTGCGATAATCTATTTTTTGGTCAGTTTTGTTATATTATATTGATTACTAGTGGCCCGCCCCGGCTTCGCCCGTGCAAATCGGGGGTGGGTTATACATATAAACCTTCCTCTTGAATCACTCCATATATTAATAAAAACCGCTTCAAAATCCGTTGCGTAGTTTTAAAGATATAAGCATACATAGGGACGGACGACGACAGCGACTTTGTTTTATAATATGTAGTGATAGTGATTTATTAGCTATTGCTGACGATGGAAATATCTGAAATAAAGATTATTATTTAATTCGTACATTTTTAATTGAGCAATATGAAGGTTGAGATAAATTCAATCTACACATAATCATGTTAAGATTAAAGCTACAAGGATATGTTTACGTAGATTTTTCTCTTCAGCCGCTTTTTCTCAGTAGGTCTCAGATTTATCGCTAACCCAAATACTACAGTAATACTTCCAATAAATCCAGCTCACATTGGCGTATTTATTAAACAAATGATTTATGCAACGTGTTTCGGGAACAGGAATGAAAGTGTCGATTCCAAATTGACGGTGAACGGACGCAGTGAACATAAACTACGCAAAATTTGGTATTATAAGTTAGCTACGACTCTGATTTGTTATAAAATTGTGTTTGTTATGCAAATTTAAAACAAAGGTGCTTCGTGTCTTTTTCTCACATCATCCAAACATAGACTCAAATCAATGTCCCTTTATTTATGTTCCAGGGTTCTGACATTATTCTAGACCTGGAATTTGTTACTTAATACATACATTAATTTTGATTTAAACTGACTTAGTCTAAAATAAAATAAAAATTCGAGAAAGCTAGCTATTCTTTCAAAAGTGTTGACCAGAAAACAAGCAGACAATCAATCTGATCTACTTCTGCAAACGCGCGACAGCCACGAGGTAGACTGTCCTCTACCATGTTATGTTAGACTTTTATTATTTGTCCCAATATTAAGTCAGTCTTGTATTTGTATCGAAAACAGAATCATGCCTCTCACGAGAGGTTGTCGGGTCGTCACACAAGACACACCGCTTGATCACCTTTAATTATCCTTCTATTGGAGCGGGCCTCCTCAATTTACGCCGTAATTAAGACTGCTAACAACAGTACCAACGTACACAGTAAGGCTAACTTACGATTCCTATGCCTGAAGTCTTTAGTTTACTATTAGGCATACTGGCTGTGTTTTGAACCGGTGCTTTTAAATGCCTTATTGTAATCAAGACATATGAATTAATAAAACAGCTGCAGACTTTCTTGACGGTTCTTCTGTTTAGAGCTCGACGTTCATACATTTATTACTCGAATATTCAAAACGATTTTGTACACAAAAATACTTAAATAAAGGCATTATGAGTTTGAACTTTCAACAATTCGATTGCTAGAACAGCAGGCGACACTTTCTATTTTGTTTTAGTAAATTAATAATTCTGATAGGTACTTATTATTTTTTGTAAGTAGAAGGACTACTTCACACAGGCATCGTTACAAACATATTTTGACGTGTTTAGTCGCGTAAAATGATACAAAATCAATTCATTTATCCAAGTAGTTATTGTTGCGTAAGCGTGAAAACCCATCAGTCACAAGTTTTATTCAGATTTATACCGAAACCAAGGAAGTGTTGTTATGCAAAGAGTTTTATTCATCATTCATACCTCATACTTGACTGGTAAAGGCGTACGTGACAATGTTTCCAACGTTTATTTATTGAATATGAAGCCAGTCCTCTGCATTACTTATCATTGGAGTAACCCAATCTGTGGTTTAATTTGTTGGAAGGGTAAACTTGAATTACCTCGTTAATAATTTAAATTTTAGTGAATGAAATGCGATTTTCCATGCGGTAAATTTATATCGATTGTCTTGTTGGTCTCGGGGTTGGATGTTGTCTTATTACACCGTTGCTTCTCTGAAGAGCAGCGTCCTGAACCGGTGATATGTAAATGTATTGTGAGCTGATGATTGAACAAATTATGGTTCAGAGCCCAAGGAGAAATTGTGGCTTCGATTTAATGTTACGTCCATAGTGGACCGCAAGCTTTATGGCACAACAAGCAGGCTTTGGTATAATATGAAGGTTAATATAATTATGAAGGTAGATATGTCACCGGGTGATCTAACACCAGGCCCAGGCATTGTGCCATGTTTGTCCACGGCGCAAACACGATGCTATTGTTTTAGTTTTTGTTTTGGAACCTATTTAGGGTGGTGTAGGATAGTTATATACATTTTATGGTCAAGATATGGTAGTCAATCATATTAAAGTAGGAAAAGGATCTGTAATCAAGTAATGTATTCAAATAATATTAAAATTTCTAAAGAATTTAAGATTTTTAATGACAGTTATTTTGTGATTCCAGATTTGCATTATCAAATAAAATGGAGATAAGTAGAGTAGATAGATAAGTATAAAATGGAGTGGCGTCTACTCATGGGAAAGCGACGCGCGGGAAGACCCCCGACCCGACCGACCCGTCCATAGGTGGATGGACGACATTGTGAAGGTCGCTGGGAGTCGTTAAATTCAGTCTGAACGAGATCGTACGTTGTGGAAATCTATGGGGGAGGTCTATGTTCAGCAGTGGGTTTCTGTGGCTAGGTACCTACATAGAAGTATAAAATGAAAATGGCGGATTTTAAAAAGTGTTTAATTTTAAATATCTTCTGGGAACCATAATATTAAAGAAGCCGGTAAGAAAGAACATCATTGCAAGTCTTACTATATATATATAATATTATAAACGTGAAAGTTTGTTAGTATGGATGGATGGATGGATGGATGTTTGTTACTCTTTCACGTAAAAACTAGTGAATGGATTTTAATGAAACTTTACAATAATATAGCTTATATATCAGAATAACACATAGGCTACAAGTTATAAAGATATTATGTGAATTACAACAATATAAACAAGTCGAATTCAAAATTTCTAATTGTCAAATTTTCGGCCATATTAAACTATAGACAACATAACGTTTCGCTGTCAGTTGCGTTTTGTTAAAGTAGGTTTTATACGGACGGAATAAAAATCTCAGGTATCCTATGTCCAACTTTCATTTTGTTTTAAATATTTATAATGCGGAACAAAGTTCGCCGGGTCAGCTAGTTGCAAGATAAAGAAGTTAAACCCTGTGCGAAGCCATCTGTATCACGAAGCACAGTAAGCTTATTTCCTTTCATCAAATTTAAGGAGCCAATGCTGCTAAGCCAATGCTGAATGAGATATCAGCAGTGGCTTAGAATGACAATATTTTTACCCAAACTTAGGGTGAGTTCATATTTGAAACAGTGCGTATTCGCCAAGGATTTGCACAACGAAGCAGTTACGTGTAGTCAGTAATCAAATGGCTTTGTGAAAGTGATTATTAGTATTTCCTATGCATAACAGTGCCTCGCTTACATTAGCATCTAATCTAAGCATGACAAGGATTGAAATTGACTGCCTCGTTGGTCTAGGGTTTAGATGTGCCGCCTTTGGATCAACGGGTCCCGGGTTCGATTCCGGGGTCGGGCAAGTGTTTTTGTCTAAACCAGATGCACTTGCTCCGATTCTGGGTGTCATTTGTGTTCGTGAATTACATGGTTGTAAACTGCCCCCATGATACAGGTTATACCTAATGCAGTATTCATTGTATTTAAAAAAAATGACATCAAATGTATAGCTATTTCATTCACATCACTCTATGTGACTATACCATACCATCCTGGAGATACCGTAATAGTTACCAAAAGCGAACGCATTATGTAGACTAATTACCTTTCATGCAAAGGTCGCCTGAATCATCAGTGGGTCATTGATGGGCTGAGATCAAAGACCTACTTCTGGTTCTGTAATGATGATGATGATGATAATGATGGCTGTACTCTTGATAGCAATTGGACAGCCCTGTTCAGATGACATCAGCCTAACAGCTCTGATACAAAGCAAACATAGTAACACAAACAATCTCAGTGAGTCGATGAACCAGTATTAGCATAACGTCTCAGCCAAAGAATAAAATGAGCCTGACGTTTCATACATATTCCAAGATTAATAGATTGACTACACAATTACAATGGATTCTTTGGTGAGAAGACAATACGCCTGAGATGTACATAGTTGGAATAACATATGTATTGAATTTGTTGGAACAATACTAAACACAACATAATATCGATTAAATATATTAGTCTGTGGTGCCTGTCTACTCTATGGCGCGTCACTTGTCTCTGTTACTGTTCATCATTACTTTGCAATATACGATATCAGTTAATTACTACTTTCCGGGATTTTCATTAAGTTTCCCACAGGTTATGGGCGTAAAAGTAGAATCCGTTGTTCATATTGTCGTACCGTATTGCTGTTTAAAAGTAAATCGTCGCGAATCGTAATAATTTTTCACCATGAACATGTCTAACCTCCAAATTGCGAAACTCGCCGGTAGAGAAAATTACTCCACATGGAAGTTTGCGGTAAAATCGTACTTAGAGCACGAGGAATTATGGGATTGCGTTGATCCTGGAGGTCAAGATGCCAAGAAAGACTTAAAAGCCAAGACCAAGATAATTTTGTTGGTAGATCCAATCAACTTTGTTCATATCGAAAATGCAACGTCATCTCGAGAAGTTTGGCAAAACCTTCAAAATGCCTTCGAGGACTCCGGGCTATCAAGAAAAGTTGGCTTATTAAAAGATCTAATCAACACAACGTTGGATAATTGTGCCAGTGTCGAGGAGTACGTGAATAAATTAATGAGCACGGCTCATAAATTACGAAATATTGGTTTCGAGGTTGGAGATGAATGGCTCGGAACTCTCATGCTAGCTGGCTTACCGGACAATTATAAGCCAATGATTATGGGATTAGAGAGTTCAAGCATTAAAATTTCATCAGATTTTGTTAAGACAAAATTGTTGCAAGAGGTTAAGGTATCAGAATCCACAGCATTCCTCACGAAGCACAGAAAAAATAACACAACCTCACAGAATAACTCAAAACCAAAAGGAAAAGGCCCACGTTGCTTTAGTTGTAATAAATATGGACACTATAAAAGCCAATGTCGAGAAAAGAATATTAATCAAAATAACTTTTCAGCTATTTTTTCAGCTTACAGTTCATTAAATCCAGATGATTGGTATATAGACTCAGGGGCAACAATGCATATGTCAAGACGCTCAGACTGGATGTACGATATACAGTCACCTCCGATCCAAAAGATAATGGTGGCAAATAATGATGCGGTCACCGTGCATAACTTGGGTAAAGTTAACATTCAGACAAAAGTATGTAATGATGTGCATCAGATCCAGGTGAGAAATGTTTTATTTATTCCTGAGTTGAGTGCCAACCTGTTATCAGTCAGTCAATTAACAAAAAATGGATGTAAACTGGAATTCACAAGTGAAGGCTGTAACATTTATAGTATCAATAAAGTACTCATTGCAACAGCAAAATTGAGTGATAACATGTACAAACTCAATATAGCAACTCATAATGCATATGCTTCTACATTTGAGAGTAATACAGATTTGATTACATGGCATAAAAGAATGGGTCATTTGAATATTGCAGATGTTAAGAAGTTAGAGGTTTGTGCTGAGGGTATAAAAATATCAAGTAAAGAGATTGATTCTGTATGTAAACCTTGCTGTGAAGCTAAACAAAATAGATTTCCGTTTCCTCCATCTAATTCTAGAGCAAATGAATTGCTAGAGATTATACACACAGATCTTTGTGGTCCGATGGAGACACCTTCTGCAGGAGGAGGAAAGTACTTCATAACCTTCATAGATGATTTTTCTAGAAAAGTATATGTGTATATTCTAAAGAATAAGTTGGATATAAAATCTGTGTTTAAAAAGTTCAAAGAAGAGGTAGAAAATGAATTAGAAAAGAAAATAAAAGTCTTGAGGAGTGATAATGGTAGAGAATACTGTAATAAAGATTTTTCTGCTTTTCTAGAAACCTCTGGTATCAAGCATCAAACCAGCGTTCCGTACACTCCGGAGCAGAACGGGCTGGCCGAGCGCATGAACAGATCATTGGTTGAGCGTTCTAAATGTATGCTGTTTGAAGCTAATTTAAAGAAAACATATTGGGCTGAAGCAGTTATGACAGCAGCTTATGTTATTAATCGGTCACCATCAAGAGTTTTGAATGAGGTAACACCATATGAAAAATGGTCCGGTAAGAAACCAAACATTTCTCATTTAAAGATATTTGGTTCTAAGGCCATGGTACATGTTCCTAAGCAAAACCGTTTGAAATGGGACCGCAAATCAAATGAATTAATTTTTGTGGGTTATTGTGAAAACACAAAGGGCTACAGATTGTATGACCCAGTTAGTAAAAAGATGGTAATCAGCAGGGATGTGATTTTCATTGAGAAAACAGAGAATACTGAAAATATCACACAGGAACCTGTATCAGTGCCACCACTTACTTCTATTACCCTTAGTTCTACTAATGATACATTAGAGTGTGAAGAGAGAACTACTGATGTAAACAGCCCACAAAATACTACACAAAATGACACATTAACACACACAAGTGATGTATCGTTTGATAGCTGCAATGGTTCTGACGACTCCACATATTATCCAAATACAAGTGTTCTTGATGATAGCAATAGCAATGATGATTTCCAGAGAAATATCACTTTAAGATCACACCAAAGGCATAATATGCAGGGAAATAATTTTATGTGTTGCACACAAATTTCAGATCCACTATCTGTAAAAGAAGCACTATCAAGTTCTAATGCTAAAGAATGGAAAGAAGCGATGGATGAAGAATACAGATGTTTATTAGAAAATAATACATGGGAGCTGACTAGTCTACCACCAGATAAGCATTCAATACCATGCAAATGGGTATATAAGACAAAAACAAATGAAAATGGCCAGATAGTTAAATACAAAGCTCGACTTGTGGTAAAAGGATGTTCACAAAAATTTGGAATTGACTACACTGAGGGTGACATAGAGGAGGAGATTTATATGATGCAACCACCTATGTATAGCAATGGAAAACAAGAAGTGTGTTGTTTAAAGAAGTCATTATATGGTTTAAAACAAGCTAGCAGGCAATGGAATAAAAAGCTTGATTTTACATTAAAACAAATGGGATTAATACAATCAAAGCAAGATCTTTGTATTTACTATAAAATTGAAAACAAGGACAACATGATATTTTTGGCAATATATGTCGATGACTTAATTTTATTTACTAATAATCAGAAGTCAAAATATTATATAAGAGAAGAATTGCATAAAAAATTTAAAATGAATGATCTTGGAGAGTTATGTTACTGTTTGGGAATACATGTGGAACGAGATAGAGAGAGAGGAATAATTTATCTCGATCAAAAGAAGTATATACAACAAGTATTACAAAAATATGGAATGTCAGATTGTAAAGCAGTAAAAACACCAATAGATTTGAATACTAAGTTACAAAAGTCAGAAGAAACAAAGATTTTAGATGATATTCCTTATCAGGAGATAATTGGATGTTTATTATATATTTCTCAAGTTACTAGGCCTGATATAAGCTTTGTTATAAATCTATTGAGTAAACACAATAATAAGCCTGAAATGCAACATTGGATGGCACTTAAAAGGGTAATGCGTTACTTAAAAGGCACTCAAGATTACAGACTCAGTTATAAACAAAACCTAGATGAGAACATGAGTCATGGATACTGTGATGCTGACTGGGCCAGCTCAGAAGATGACCGGCGTTCCTGTACCGGTTACACATTCTTGTTTCAGGGAGGAACAATCAGCTGGAACTCAAGGCGTCAGCCTACTGTTGCTCTGTCTACAACAGAGGCAGAATATATGTCTTTGTCATCATGTGTGCAGGAGGCTTTATGGTTAAAGCAATTTCAAGAAAGTTTCTGGCCAACAATAAAAGGCGAGGCTATGATTATTTATAGTGATAATCAGAGTTCTATTAAACTTTCAGGTTCCGACAATTATCACTCTAGGACCAAGCATATCGACGTGAGGCACCATTTTGTTCGTGACAAAGTACTTGATGGAGCAATTGATGTTCGATATATACAAACAGACGTGATGGTCGCCGATGCCCTTACTAAAGCAACTTCGCACTCAAAATTGGCTTTTTGTTCGTCGAAGATGGGGTTGTGTTTAAGGGAGGATGTTGGAACAATACTAAACACAACATAATATCGATTAAATATATTAGTCTGTGGTGCCTGTCTACTCTATGGCGCGTCACTTGTCTCTGTTACTGTTCATCATTACTTTGCAATATACGATATCAGTTAATTACTACTTTCCGGGATTTTCATTAAGTTTCCCACAGAATTCGTTTGAAGGCGACGCAGGATTAATAAAAATTAATTCAAATGAATTTTAGTTAGACAATTTAGCAAAGTGCCGACTACTAATGGGCATGTATGTTTTTTTCATTCCAATTAAAATTGCTGTAATTAATTACTATAGAAAGGCAACTCCATATTAATATTAAAAGCTAATCTTCATAAAGCAATATTACATACCTTATTTATACCATATCCCGAAAGGCACGCTATTCTTTATAGAGGTGCGATGAAAGTTCTATTATGTCCTCTTAACATTTATGAGACGTGTTAAGATGGTAATACTCAAAATTCAAATTCAAAACTCATTTAATCAAGTTGGTTCATTAGAGCTCTTTTGACAAGTCAAACAATAAAACAAAATTTAAATTATATCTTCTACCACCGTTTCGGAATGCAGCTCTACAGAGAAGAAACTCTGTAGTTGCCCTTTTTAGATGGCACAAGGCCGTGATAAGACAGATTTGTGAAAGCAAACTCGCGTAATAGTAGCAAAGGGCCAATCATCAGACAGATCTAGTCAACCTTCTACCATGACGCATGCTGCAGCCATCGCCCACCTCAACCATATTGCCGGGAAGAAAACGACCCGCCGACCCGCCACAATGGAAACCAACTTTATTTTCTCCATACAACCAATAAGGTTCTTATAACCTGTTATTGTTATTTAAATACATAACAGTTAATTACAAATGTGCAGTCACCAGAAAGCCGGTGTCCTTATTCGTAGACAAATGACAAAAACGCAGTACACGTTTTTGCCATTACTAGAAGTAAGTCTTTTTTTGCGGCAAATTCTCATGGTACTGGAAATACCAGTTTAGAATACCGTTTCTCAGTTATGGACGGAATTGATTATTCAAATTGATAACCGATCAAACACAGCTGGTTTTGTACGACCGGAATTTTAATTACCATAATATTACTAAACTAGCGTGGTAGATACAAGAGTATAAGCACTACACATTGTCACTAGAATGGTAACTTTTGGGTAAGACTGGTAAGGAAGATAATCACTCACAGAACTGAGAAGAAAGGACAAAGAACAGAGAATTATTAGATGCAAAGTATCCATGTAAGTACAATTTGCCTTAGAACCATATCGTGCTCATTACAAGGCCCTCAAACATTTCTGCAATTCTATCTAAATAAGGAAGGCACGCATTTATACCTCTAAATAATTATTTATTGCAATGCGAGTGTAGTTGCACCAAATATCCACAGATGTGGAGCTACACCAATTACTAATTAGCATAAAGAACCGCGACTGTACAATTGTGGCTCGTTGGATCTGGATTTCGGACCGCGCAACGTGACTCCGTTGGCAATAATAGTTCGTCGTTCACGATTTTTATGGTTCGCCACAAACACATGTTTTATGGCATCACTGGCTAAATCACGGGAGTTGGGAAGATGATATAGGTATACATTTTTATCCAGTAAAATCTTTTTGGTATTTCGATTTTCCACAATAATTATGAGTTCTTGTCTGGAACGTCTTCTGGTAGATATATAGATTACAACTGGGGGAGTTACACAGAAGACGCGGTGATGTGGCGCAAAATAGGGGAGGCCTTAATTCAGCAGTGAACTAATCATATTTTTCATTTTAATTACGACTTGAATGCTGTTGACCCTAGGCTTGCGTGATGGAAGGCAACGCCAGGGTCAAAGATGGAGCATGCAATTTGACGGAAATGCCCTGTCTCTCACATACACTCGACGAAACACAGTAAAGTGGTAGCTAGCTGGGCGGACAGTTCGATCTTACTACCAGGCATGCTGGGTTTTCTTGACGTTTACAGCACGCGTTTTTTCCCAGCGTGCGGTGGGGATGTGTAATATTCTGCCCCGCCCCCACACGGGGCGAAATTAGGCTGATAGTGACGATGATACACATCTTTTCACAATCTCAACAGTTTTAGAAATTCACAACTTCCTAAAACTTCAACCGTCATGATGAACCCGTTTTCAAAAACGGGGAAATTTAAGTAACGCAGACTTTCTAAGGCAGACTTATGACAGATGTCACAAGAGTCACCAAGTCTATAAAAAGCAGTGGGTGCCAGGTCTAGGTCGTCGGTTGTATGCTAATCGCGTAGTCAGGACTGATCGGCGCTTGACAATGTTGCGACAGGAGCGTTGGCAGGACGGTCACGATGCAAAGGAGAAAGTTTGGGACGCCTTGGAACACCGTCAGCAAACGAAAGTTGGGGACTGGCAAATAGGTCGAAAAGTTTAACGCATAATTAAAATTTTCCTTTATTCACATCAGTACAATGTCGAAATTAGGTATACAAGATGTCATCATCCCATTCCATTCTGAGGGTGTCGTATGAGCCGCCAGAAATGACATGGCCGAAAGCTTAGCCGCAAGAGAAGTAAATCGGCCAGATTGGCAAAGTAGGCTAATTACTCTCCATGTAATTGGAAGAGGTAGTCTTCAGTAGTGGGTCATGTGCAGGCAATGTAGTTTCCACAATACGAAGTAGTCGTAGGTTTACGAAAATCGATGCAGGTTAACAAACGTCTAACTCTGTTGGATGGGTGTCCATTACTTGTAATATCTGACCTCCATCGTGCTTCAGATTGCACGTAAAGCCGTCGGCACTGCTGTCATCTATGACAGTCGTTATACGTAACTGGCAGCTGATCTAACCAAATAATGACAGGAAGTCCCGCTTCCAAATCAGGTTAAACTGGTGCCGTCACCAACGAAATTGCCAAAAAAGGCGAGCAATGCCATTTCCACAATTCCAGAATAATAAATAAATATAAATATCCTTGGACATTTCACACAACGCCATCTTGTCCCAAGCTAAGCAACTTAATGCTTGTGTTATGGTAACGAGATGGATAATAAACTATTTATATACTTTTTTTTTGTAAATACATACATATTATAGATAGAAAACACCCAGACCCGGAACAAATACTTGTAGGTCGTACAAATATTTCTTCCATGCGGGAATCGGACCAGCGACATGCTGCGCAGCAGTCGATCGCTCCACCACTGCGTCAACCGATAATTATAGACGATACATTGCTCCTACCCAAGGTAATGGAAAAATCTAAGGAAGATGATGATAACTCGAGACTACATGCAAACCAAATCACCTTAAGAGTTAATATTACGCGAGACAGTATCCCGAAGTCAACCCAACAAACACCTTAGCCCAAAATAGCACGCGCGTAACAAAGCCCAAGTGAGCGGATATCGCATGGCGTGTTATGCGAGCTGGATTTATCGCACGCCGCGGGACCATTGTTTAAAAATATTCCCGCTGCGATTCCGGGAAGCCGGGAGCATAGCTGATAGCGGGGCCGACCTCGGGAGCACAATTATGGGGCAGATGCCTCCACAGGCTCTTCACCAGTCACCAGCATTTCAGCCAACTCCTCAATCGGAGCTCCTAGAATGTCAACGAAGTAAGAATGAATTTTGAATACATGATGTCACTACCCCATTCCATTCTGGGGTGTCGTAAGAGCCGACAAAATGAAATGACAAGGACGAAAATTTTGCCGCAAGAGAAGGAAAACTTGAAACGAAACCCTGTGCCAACCCGTCTGGCCAGCGTGGCACAGTAGGTCAACTAGCCCAATAATCCGTAGAAGACCCATAGCGACCGACATAGCATAGAAGGATTACATGGTTGAAGTGGAAATGGTCAGGCCACGTAGCCCGAGGAACGGATGGCCGCTGGGTCTTCGATTGGCGTCTACGTATGGGAAAGCCAAGAGTGGAAAGACTTCCGCCTAGGTGGAAGGCCAGTCGGTGGATGCAGTCTGCGCGAGATCGTGCGTTGTGGAGGTCTATGGTGGAGGCCTATGTTCAGTGGACTTATATGGCTGATAGAAACTAGCTATACTTTCCCGTTGTGGTGGGTTTATGATACAGTGCCCAGTATCATAATCTTTAGTCGCCTCGTACTTGCTAGACCCTAAGGGTATAATGCGATTGTGAGACTGCATGTGTATTCCAGACGAATGTTACATCAAAACATGTTCAAGCGATCAGAGTATTTCAGTTTATTGTGTAGCTACTAGCGTTATGATTATAAAAACGCACCAATATAATCGCGGGCTATGAGCGTACAATATCACATGTTTTCATGACCCAGTAAAGAGATTTGGCAGACATTGGCTATAAAAACTGCTTCGGACCAACGCGTCGTGCGCTGTTGTTTCCCACAAACACAAACCAACTTATTATGTATAGCTACTGTAAATTTGCTTTTTAAGAAGTACATGGCACATTTAACTGTATATTATTGAAATATCGCGTACTCTTAAATAAACTGCTTTGAGAAACTTATTTAGTATTTTATTACTATACTTCACGAACCAATGTAAAATCAATATGTTCTCTCCAATCCGCCTTCGAAACCGCGCGCAGCTTGGCACGGGTAAATGTAAATTAGTTAATTAGTTCCGTAAATGTCAAGTAAATATTACCTCCAGTAGTGACGGATCCTTTAAAAAGATCCTTTAAATATGCTGTGATGCCATTTAGAAACGTGAAAGTGTGTTTATTCTCTTTAGATTTTTTTTAATGTGTCTAATAAACCCTTTTCTTTCTTTCTAAATCGGACGTTCTATGTGTACGTGCCCTAAGGTGAGACATTATCTACAAAACACCATGGTCCTCCGACCGAGTTATCCTGAACTCTTCAACAGGCAAATCATAAGTATTTATGGTAATTGTTCCCAACCAGATCAACAACCAGCCTCTGAGTTGGTGTATAGCCAAAACTGGGTAATATGACGATAAGCAAACGAATCGCAACCCAATTGTGATGAATTAAAGGCGAAAACTAAACAAACATGCAAATGGTCTACAGTGACGTGCGTGGACGCACCTCGGTGACGTTGTCGCATCCTAATTTGAGAGTTTTCCTTCCGTTTGTATGTTTTTATGGGCGGACGTTACTAATGACTTTTCAAAAGTAAATGCTCCATTTCACTTCTAAATAAATGAACGAAAATGAAATGTGGAGTGAAGACAAGTCCTGGAGTAAGATGAAGTAGGATAGTTTCTACGCAGGTGAACGGATAACTTGACTGACTTAGTGGTCTAAGGATTTGATGTGGCAAGACGCGTCTTTGTGTAAATGCAAATGTGCTTGATACAAATTGCTTATTGCTGGTAGGTGGACACCATGGGCAGATGCGGGCGGCTTCGCAACGGCCTTTTTGGAAATCATAAGGGGGGGGGGGGGTTGCTATGTCCAGCTGTGGACTTGTATTGGTTGAAATAATAATGTAAAATTGCTTAAAAGGAAAATAGTGTTGTTTGGCGAGCTTTTACACAATATGAATTACCCCACGGTATCACTCAACTTCGAATATAATTTATAATTTTATTATATTTATATTTTATATTTTTAATTAAATACTGTCCACTGGCTTAGGCTAAAGTCACTTTGTAAGTATTGCCCGAATAAGAGGAAGCATGAATACCAGAATACCAGATACTTCTACTGACAGAGGAAGACAAAGCAGAGGAGCTGTCCCCAAGAGAATACTGGCGTTAAGTTTAACAACCTCTAAAACCCAAAGTCATCACAACGAAAAAAAACCAGCACGGTTTATCGAGACTCGTGCGCATCTGTCGGCGCGGCGCCATCTGCCGAGCTAAGTCGAGAAAAAAAGGTCCCCGTTGCCGATTTCGTTTTGATATACTCTTACCTATTCGAAAGTTATTTTATAACATTATGAACAGAGCGACTGAGAGGTGTTCTTAACTACTAATAATACTACTACTCACCCCATCAATGACCCACTACTTAATCTGGCCTCCTCCCATCGCAGCGGAGGGTAATTAGCCTATTGTGACAAGGTGGCGAGACGGGTTGGCACAGGGTTTCGCTTCATAGGCCCCCACTCTGGGGGAGAGTCCCACACGCCCCCGCCTCGGCCATCCCCGTGGACGACGGGGATAGTCCATAAAGGATTTTACCCCGGGTTCGCTTCAAGTTTTCCTAATCTTGAGGCTAGGTTTTCGGCCTTCTTAATTCCTTTTGCCGGGTCTTACGACACCCTCAGTGTGGGTTAGGGTGGTGACTCTATACAAATATTCTAAATCCGCCAACAAACAGACAATTTCTTCACAATTAAAAAAAAATCTAATTTAGAAACTACTCAGTACCTACTGGATATTGAAAACCTAGATAACATTACCATTGGGTTTCGTATGGTCCAACTAAATAGAACTAGCAGTACATAAAGCCGTTAAACAAGACCATGATAATTCTAAAATTTAAATCTCAGTAAATAACTTCCCTTCGTGGAATTGGAGGAAGCCAATATCCCTAGATGAATTTGGAGGAGCCCCGACCCAGTAATGGGCCATTTATGGGCGGAAACGACGGTAACTAATTATAAAATGTTGTATAGATTAATAGCTAGAGCCAGCGGCTTTGCCAGCATGGTCTTAAGCCTATGCTTGCTGCTGCCATGCTGCACGGCATCGCTTATAGCCTAAGTTAGGGATAACATATTTTTTGTAATAGGTTCAGCAGTTTCTGAATTTATTCGTTACAAACATACAAATGTTTGCCTCAGAACTCTGTAGTAGTAACCTGTTAACTAGGTCGTCAGCACTCAGCCCTCTCGTCGGTAACCGAAAAAAGGACTCTCACCAAAACTGCTCCCACCCTGTACCGGCCCAGAGCACCTGCCTACAACATCTGGCTGCTCGTCACATTTACACGTATAGGTATATGCGAAACACCTGTTTCCGCGTCGTCTATAGTAAAATATATAATTGCGGGCAACCTTGAAAAAAAATATATCAAAATTAATATATTTGAATTGCGATCAAGAAGTTTCTAGTAATAATAGTTGTCATCATCATCATCAGCCTATTTCAGTCCACTGCTGGACGTAGGCCTCCCCCAAGGCTCGCCACTGAACCCGGTCTTCGGTTCTATGCATCCAGTTGCTGCCGGCTGCCCGTCGCAGATCGTCGCTCCATCTAGCAGGGGGGCGTCCCACCCTACGTTTGCCAGTACGTGGTCTCCACTGTAGCACCTGTTTGCCCCAGCGGCCGTCAGTTCTACGACAGATGTGGCCAGCCCATTGCCACTTCAGCTTGCTAATCCTATGGGCTATGTCGATGACACGCGTTCTCGCTCGGATGACTTCATTACGAATTCTATCTCGTAGCGAGACACCGAGCATAGCCCGCTAAAGGCATAGCTAAAAGGCATTCAAGTCACTGATAAAAAAAATACCAGACAATCTAAACCAAACTGGGGATCTGTTCTCTAAAACCAACCTCAGACCCAACAAGCCTTACAAAACATTAGCCCAACTCAGGACCGATCTAGGAACCGATCCATAGCAAGCGCATCAATTAAAATAACTTAATAAGCTACAAAAGGCAGTTTAGTATACGAGTAAAGGGCACAGTTTTCCCGCGATACCTCCCCCCTTCTGCATAAATCGAGTGCAAGGTGCAGGTGACGTCACCGCACCGACACACGGACGGACGCGTGCACATACTATATTATATACAAGTGTGTGTTTTGATATGGTAAATAAAAGTAAATTAGTAAGTAATTTACTACACGGGTGGTAATTGGTGTCACGCTGGCCAGACGGGGTTTCGTGTCAAGTTTTCTTTATGTCACAGCTAGGTTATCGGTCTCGTCATTTCCTTCTGTCGACTCTTACGACAGCCTCAGGATGGAATGAGATGATGACACAATGTATTCTTAATCACCACACGGATAATACATATCTTGAACCAAAATCCTGCAATATTGTCTCTTTGGCGGTGATGGGGAAACGTATGCCACGTGATTGGTAGATGACATGCGCGAACTTCCCCCGCCACGGCGGTCTTAGTTAAGGTGAATGTTCCAGGGTCAGTGCTAGGTTGTATGTTGATTAAAATGTTATTCGCGGCTGTAAGACGTATGTAGTTATAGAATTATAATCATCAAAATCATCAATACAACCCTCCAAGCTCATAAAGGTGCAAGAAAAACTTTTTCAAGCTCAAAGTCATTCTTGCACCTTTATGGGCTTGGAGGGTTGTATTGATGAGTACAACCTAGCACTGACCTGCAAATTGCAAAAAACGTAAGAAAATTTGATTTTCGCGGGCTACCCTGGAACATTCACCTTAAAGAAGCTACTATAACGTCTGTCTCAAATATCTTGAGGAGGAGGAATGAAAACACAAAAATCGACTTTCAAGCATTGCTCAAGTCATTTGGCATAGACTTATGTCGTCATCATTTCACCCCGTAACCGTACTAACTACTTCTACTACTAATCGGCCCATAAATGACCCACTGCTGGATGAGTCAGGCTTCCTCCTATAACGGGGAGCACAGACCTACGATCTATCTGATAGCAAGCAGTTAGGTTTTATTTCTTCCTCGCTTATTTCCCAATTTATCTGGATTCGGAACCAGTCCAACCTAGCCAAATCTATTACAAATCTAGTGGGGCTACCAGTAATTACATGATTAAACCAGGACTCATATTTCCACATTACAGCTAGACTAAAATGGCAGCAGGACCGACGAGTTTACGTGCACTCCGAAGCACGGAGGTCACGTAAACCCTCAGCAGGTCAGCTGTTACTTAGCGTTATATACGACCCGCTTCGATTGAATAGCGCTGGTGACACTACTTATTCCCAAATTCGTCACAAACAAATTGCTTTGAAACCAGGCTCACGTAAAATGTAGATATATAAGTAGTATAATTTGCACTGAATTCCCGTTTTATGTTTTTATGGAAAGAAGTGATTTAAATAAATGACTTCACCGCTAACGATAATTAACGACAGCGGTGTCACGTTTTCCAGCACAATAGAATAACAAAGAGCTGATATAACTTTATTTATGGATCATTACATTATATATACATGTCCTGTACAGTCGCTTCAAAATGTGCGCTAATAACAGGCTTCAGCTAAATACGTCATTCTTAGAATTACCAAAAAATCCCCTGACGAACCTCAGCTCTATTCATTCAATTGCCTGTTTAATTCCTTAACCGAAGGACCAAATATGTATAACATTTGGAAAGCCACTAGGACTGACACCTAGTGGGCGATAGCGGAATTATTACAAAATCTCAACACTCTTTTTAGTTCTGAACGGACACCACAGATGGCGCTGTAACTAGTTCTACGTAGAGATATAAATAATAAAAAATACTGGGTTCTTAAAAGGGACCTAAAAACGTACGATATTGGTGAGGTATAATCGCAATTGTTCCGAAGTTTTCTCCCACGATCAATTTTCGAGTTCGAATTGTAAAATCAAGGATTCATGTGTTATAAACCGATTATAGTTATTCTCATCGTGCGTGTTACTCACCAACATTGCTCAGCAGTTCAGGAGAACATTGATAATAACGCTTACCTGTAACAAAATAATAAAACTGCATTAGATACAAAAATAAGAATATTTTTGGCAAGTAAATGAATATCTATGTTTTACCTTTGGGAATTATTAAAAAAACAACAAAAGACGTATATACTCGTATAACATCAAAGGAAAAACATGATTTTCTTTTGAAGTGATAATTCTTCAGCGGCGTTGAGCACTTTTTTGGGAATGGGTATAAAATGCCAAAATCGCGTCGGGACACATGACATGATCGAAAATGCGTAAGACGGAGGGAGAATAGAAAATAAACTTTTTAATGTAAAAATAATTGTAGTAGTTCGGAAGTGTTCAATGTTTTATGTAATACTAGCGACCCGCCCCGTCTTCGCACGGGTGCAATGATGATATATATAAAAACCTTCCTCTTGAATCACTCTATCTAGTAAAAAAAACCGCATCAAAATCCGTTGCGTAGTTTTAAAGATTTAAGCATACATAGGGAAGGACAGAGGACAGCGACTTTGTTTTATACTATGTAATGATGTAATGATAAATTGTAAATTTTATGTACGATAGCGCACTAAATAAATATTTTATTTAACCACATAAATGCTAAAATCTGCAACAGTTGCTGATAAATAAAGCGATTTATGCGAAATTAGTCCCTAACCCACAACGTTACCGCATAACTCCGTCATTAAGAACCGATTATGTTTTTTTTTTATCTCTATTCGATTACTATTGCATTCTTATTGTATTTGTTCCGGGTCTGGGTGTTTTTCTATCTATAATATGTATGTATTTACAAAAAACCAAATTATATGTAGTTTATCATCCATCTCGTTACCATAAACACAAGCATTAGTTGCTTAACTTGGGACGAGATGGCGTTGTGTGAAATGTCCAAGGATATTTATATTTATTATATTTATTTATTTATTATTATTAGTCCCTTAGAAACTGTATCGAAATCAGCTATAAAACATGAAAAAAGTGATCAAAGTGTCGAGAGATAAAATTGTTTTGGACGAAACACTTGTACCGGCTACGAGTTACGTACGAAAAAACTTCTTTACCAAAAATAACGACCAATACAACGCCATATGATATCGGTGTCTTGGGTATACCCACATCCTAATTAACAACTAACTGGTTAAAGGTTTTGTTAAAACGTTTTTTTGTTAGATAATATTTATTTTTATGAATAAACTCTTACTGATATATGGTAAAATTGGTTACATCTGAACAAGTAAAGTTGAAAAGAACAGTACGTTTATACATCTGCTACAAACATAAAAGTTAAAGCCATACAATGCGTGAAAATAAAAGCAGTGGGCTGGATCGTAAAGTATAATATAAACAAAAAATGATTTTCATTTCTTCTCAGCAGTGGTCGCGTTCCCAACTGGCGGTAATCTGTCTCATACGTAATATACTACAATATTTACTAATACATAATATTGACAATTTGTAAGTGTCACAAAATAAACGATTAGACTTTGACTTTTAATCTCGTTTCTGTGGTTTCCCATTTCAATCAATTTAGTTAGGTTAAGTTAATCATCCAGTGTACACATACTCTTGGACCTAAACAAGTATATCGCCACTATTGTCGGCAATCACAAAGTCAGAATCAACCGATTGCACAAGCAATCTCCCGTGCGCCGTCGGACGCACCACCCACACTCCAGCACCGGACAATAGATGGCGCTTGTCACCGACCATCGTTTTGTTCTTAACATCCGACGTGCTGACACAAAAGCCTAGCTTGCTCGAGTTGGATTCACCCCTACCACGGGTGCTTATGTGGTGATGCATATAGAAACCGTGTCACTATGTGTATCATAGGATTAAGGCCGAAATTCAAGTGTCTTATGTTAGTCAGAGGTGCTTGTTTTGGTTATGGGTGTAAATGTTTTTAAACATGCGTCGCGATACTGTTCCGGTGCATCTACTCATGGTTGGTAAATAGCCTACCGTGCCACTCTGGCCAGACGGGTTGGCACAGGGTTTCGTTTCAGGCTTTCCTTGTCTAGTGGCTATGTTATCGGCCTTGTCATTTCCTTTTGTCGGCTCTTACGACACCCTCAGGATGGAACGGGTGGTGACACTATGGATTCTGAAAACCGTCACCACACAGTGCATTGAGTAAAAAAAAGATTACGGTTTTTTTTAATAACAGTTGGGTGGCGCTCTTGCACTGCCCGCTTAATGGTAAGCGGTTGCTCATGAAAAACGAAAGCATATGGCTAGCAATAAAAAATGGGGGGTGAAAACCGCTGGCAACCCCACACTTCCCCTTACAGACTTCTAGCGACCTTCGTCATCGGTCGCGTAGCTCCAGTTTGAGCGCTATGTCCTCTCAAAGGTTTCACATTCAACGTTTACAGCAGACAATGCATAGGCTCCTAAATTGTGCGTGTCGTCTTTCATACTAATTCGAACAATACAAAGAAGACCTCCCCGCCGCGCTTCCGCCTCGGGCGTCGGTATTTTCGCCTTCAGTTCTGACGATTTATAAGAGCTTTGTGAAAATCCTATACGTTACTTTTGTGTTTCAATGGAAATGTTTTCAAGAAATCGTTAGTACACATTTTTACCGTTTGGGTAGGCTAAGGTAATAATCAAGATCTCCTTCTCTTTTCAAGTAACCGCCCTATGGAGTACGTTGGCCGGAGATGCATGAATAAGGCTGTCCTTGGGGCTAGGTGCCGCGGTCGCCCTCGCAAGCGCTGGCTGGACGTCGTCAAAACCGACATGAGAGTGAATGGCCTAACTGAAAGGGACGTTGAGGATCGGGCAGAGTGGAGAAAGCTCAGTCGGAAAGCGGACCCTGGCAATGGCCGGGATAAACGCCAGGCAGAAGAATATAGGTCAGTGAGTTCCTATAGTAAAAGAACAATAGCTTCGCATAGAAGTGAAGCTGCTGTGATTGAAACGCGACAGAGCGATCCCGTCGTTAATTGGAGCACAAATGTGCCGGAAGCAATTTTTGAAGAAATAACTAATTTATATCAGTTTTGGCATAGCTCTAACGACGGTTTAAAAATCCAACCGACTGATGCAAGAAAGAGAATTTCCGTACTAAAATACAGGATTGTTCAAAACCCGTTAACATAGTGATCCAAATATCAAACTCTAAAAGAAATGTATACATTTCTCGATCAAATACCAGAGTTAAAAAGGGCCGAGCCACTATCGAGCAGCAAAACAACCATTGCCCAACCTGGTCCGCCATAAACTGAAAATACCATAAGTTTTAATGCACACTAGTACAGCGCATAATGTATGGTAAGCAGTAAGCGAAATTCGCTCAAAGACAAACATATCTACTAAACCAATATTTAAAACAAGATTAAAATCGCGCGCTCAACTCAATTTGTATTTAAATTTAGAATATGCCACATTTTGTATAACGTTAATGTCACCATCACACTATATTCTGGTATACAACGAGACTAAAGCAGCGAGGCAGAGAGCCCCGCCGCACGAGAAGAAACCATTCATAACGACTCTCGTGCCATCTCGTGGTCAGTGCAATTCAATCGGGCTGATTGGTGAATCTAAACCATCCTAGGTGCCACCCAAAGCCGTTCTTGAGTTATACAGTTACAACGAAAAGAGGCATTGATTTTTATATGTATAGATAAAGACTGTCTCATGTCTCCCGCGAACTGAATAGCTGCCAAGAACGACAATTTATTAACGTGTTTTACACTGTTCAGATATTTTGATGAACCCAGAATATCCAATGGCCTACGTAAAAATCAGAGTTCAGTTACTGCGGAACTAGAACCATGTACTGTGGACACTGGCGCCGCGCACCATTGACCCGCAGCAATAAATAAAGTAAGGCAGTCGCAGTAGACTGGCCATAAAATGGTACGGTTCCAAATTGGTGAGATGTTGACCTGCGGGCAGGACGGAATGTTGATGGAAAGGTAACGGCATGATAACTATGTCAAAACAGTGCAAGATATAACTTTTATTGGCAGTGTAACCCAGTTAGGAGCATGTCTAGATGGAGATATCAATAGACATAACGACCTAGCCTTTTTTTGCGGTGGGGAAAGGCCGGTTTGTGATATGAACGACGTCGCCATACCCACTTAACATCCACCCGGTGCACTGCCCCCAGGGAGCAGCCAAAACCGCTCAACCCCATTCTATCTGCAGCTTTCTTAACCGTGCGATTTGCTTCGCTATCGCGGTGTGAGCCTTTTTGGTAATTTTGTTTGTATTTGTTGTATTACCGCATAAGCCCGTTTAAGGTCACTTATAACTCTATCTCTTATTCGTTTCAGTAGCTTGCTATACAAATTGACATAGATGAAGAAAAACATTTGTCGCAGGGGCAAATTTGGGTATGTTCGGACGACTTACATTTGTTGGTTCCGAGTTCCGAACAATAGTTACTTTCAGGTGGTCCGAGTTCGAATGGTTGTTTATTAGTTACTCTTCGCTTATTTATTTTTATAGTCGGGTTACATTTGTTGTTATGTTCCTATATTTCTTATTCTATTTGCTTGATATGCAGCGAGCGATGCAACGGTTCTATGTTTAGCGTGCACCGGTTCTGCCCTAATTCGGGTCAGCTGGACACCTGTGTCTGGAGATTACATTCTAGACGGGAATAGAAAATCGTTGTTAGCTTTGTAATAGAATCTGCCCTTTGCAATAGGAATGAATCTCACAACTTTACATGGGAAACTTAGTTCCTAATAGTAATCTACAAGCAAAATAAATGAGTTCCAACAAATATAGGACGGCGCAGAACACAATCGATTGACTGGTTAAGAAATATTTTTATGTGTCGGATGTAGGATGGGTGTAAACTGAACTAGGTTTAACTTATATCGTGAGGGCTGTTACAGACACAACTGACGCCCAGACTCAGAGCAAGTGCCTCTGGTGTAGAGAAACACACTTGCCCGACCCCGGAAACAAACCGGGGCATCTGATCCAAACGCGGCACATCCAACCTCTAGAGCAACGAGGCAGTCAACACATGATGGACACCCATCTAGAGCCGACGTTACTCAATCTGCAGATCGACGAGTGACCGACCTCCTCAATGAGTGATGACGGTCAGCTCATACCGTGTATGAGATGGAAGTTTGGCTGTAAGCAAACCTCTACTGCCCACAGCCATTACTTTACATCTTAAAGCCGGACATTCTACCGTGGGTCGGATTTACGTGCGAATTTTGGAACGCTGCCCGCCCCGTAAGGAAACGAAACGTGCTGTTAACCACTAAAACAAGTTACGCAGATTGAAAGTTCACTGTTATCGCCAGATAATTGCTATTAGTAATTGTACCACCACAATTTTTTTGCCATTACAAACCCCTTAATTAATATACAAGTTTTGTTTATAGGCGCTTTATCGGACTAAGATCCGTTCAGGAACATTGCCACCGACACCCAGGCACATCCATCAAAAATCATTATCTTGTCCGTCCTTATAAATATGGTCTAAATTATGTGTGCGTGCTGACTGAATTAAAACTCACTTCATCCTGCGGGTAAAGCAATAGTGACTAAAGGAGAGTATGGAGTATACAACCAAGGCGCATCAGAGGGAGAACTTAAAGTTAAACCTTGTGCCTATCCATTTGGTCAACGTTTCCTTCCAAAATGCAGGGAAATTAGCCTATTGTGCGACGCTACGGATTAGCATGTGGTTTGTAGTTCATCTACTCTCGAGGCCACGTACCCACAGCAACACAGCAACAAATATTAGTCCATTATTCCACATCATTTGTTCAGGCATTTCAAGGAGCTGCAAACAACGGAATCCATCCAATTCCGTTGTGTATGAATGGACCGGAATCCTACTAGAGGCGCACATAAACACAATTTTAATGCCAACCCATCAAATGCACGACTCGTGCGCAACACAAACAATTTTAGAACGGTGACGACGCCCGAGTGTTGTTAACATATTGTTTAGGTGTACTACATCATCTTTCAACCGACTGTTGGACAAAGGTCTCCTTAAAAAATTCCAAAAACAAACGGTCAAGAGCTCTAGTAGGGGAATCGTGCCAGGAGCTCAAGTAATCCACTTTCCCTCCGTGCTAGTGTTAAGCTTCTCTCTGGTGTTGCAAACGTCCTTAAGAAAAATCAGTTGTGGAGACCTTTAAAAAAAATAACACTACTTTCAAATAACACCTCGTCCTTGTACGGTATTTTCCTCCTGTGCTTAAGTAAGGTGGACAGAACTGCCTATTTACTTTTTGTCCGCCACCCATTTTGGAAGTCACATTGATACCTGGACGTTGGGGGCTAGGCCGGGTATATTGGACTACGGGGCGCGAAAAGATGGAAATTAGCGCCTTGCTGGGACAGGGGCCGTAAGATGATAATGGTATTTATTAATATGACGATTTATAAGAGCTTTGTGATAAAACCTACGTAAATAAAGTACCTTTTGAGTTTGAACTACTAAAATCAACGGCGTGCAACTGCCCGTTCTACGGTTTCGCTACCCAGCGGGGAAACATACTCCGGGTACTGATTTAAATATCTAGTTGTATATGACGCCTTCTATGAAACCGTCAGGATGGGTTGGTAAAACTTGTGTTCTACATCCGACAGCACGCGGCCAGGGTCTAGAAAGGGGAGGAAGATAGACAGGAAGATGTTACACCAGCTAACAACGCACCTGTCTGCAATTTGTCTGCTGTGAGACTCCGCAAGAGACGCTTGATGCTCCTCCGCCGGCGAACGCCACATCCCTCTTCGGCACTCATCATAACCAACACTCAACACATTTGTCTAATTAACTGTCAACACTGACTTACTATTTGTGGTCATATTTGGCGTTTCATCTAACTTTACATACGTATGATCTGTTTAAATCTATACAAATTGATATAGATAGAAAATGACTAAACATTAGCTAAAATTACATTATACATGTATGTTGTTTTAAGGGTGTCAATAAAATTGTTTCTTTAGTTCTAGTTTGCTAAATTTAACTACTACCAATCAGCCCATAGATGACCCACTGTTGAGTCGGGCCTCCTCCATTATCGTGGAGGGTAATTAACATCGGATTTAAATTTGATTTCTGTCTGTACTTGGAAGATATTTAGAAATAAACCAAATATATCCTGTTTGTACATTTATTATTATAATAAAGTAGGTACATAGTATGTATTTATCAACTGCGGTTGTTGCTATTGCGGCTACATGTGGCCACCGTTACTTTAAATTTGCCCTTTGTGATTAAAACTATTTATCCTGTGGTGTATATAAAGTGTAACAAAATCTCTATAGCCATCCGAAGAGAAGAAGACCAGCTACATATGTGTTTATATTATACTGTCTTGAATTGATAGTCCAGCTGATGAAGAGAGTACCATTACTAGATAAATAAGCACGGTAACCCTAACAAATATTATGGAAGACAATAACTAAGCATTAAGTATACCTAATAAAAGATATACATTGACGACTCATATTCCCTAAAATATCAAAATTAGATCCGAAAAGTACCTCCATCACATTAAATACCCTTGGACATTTCACACAACGCCATCTCGTCCCAAGCTAAGCAACTTAACGCTTGTGTTTATGATAACGAGATGGATGATAAACTACTTATATACATTTTTTTTGTAAATACATACATATTATACATAGATAGAAAACACCCAGACCCGGAACAAATACTTGTAGGTCGTACAAATATTTCTTCCGTGCGGGAATCGAACCCGCGACATGCTGCGCAGCAGTCGATCGCTCAACCAATACAAACATATTTACTACACAGAACTGCCCTCACTTCGGATGGCTACAGGATTTTTGTACAACCCTGTATACTATGTCACCGTAAAATGACATTATGGGAGCAACCATGCTAAGGCGAACACGAATTTCGTTCAACCTTTCTGATAAAGTGTTTCCACTCAATTAAACTTTGGATGTGGCTACAACGCTTCATCCACCTCGTTGGGCCAGCATCGTGTACAAATTCAATAATTACAGGAAAGGCTGCAATTTTAATCAAAATACGAAAAAAGCATAGGTGAGGGTTGTGGGAAAAGAGATGGACAGATTGTGTGAGTGAGAACATGCTTAAGTAACACATGAATGTAGATATGACGCCATTCAAATCATTCATTTTGTTTGGGTCACGATGGACACTTACAAATAGTCAACACATTACTTATAATCATAATAAACGATAAAAAAAGATCTACCGTCGACCACCAGTTCAGAACGCGACCACTGCTGAGAAGAACTGGCAAGAAACTCAAAGGGCATTAAGAGTGTATGTATACTACACCTTGCGTGGGACAAGGGCGGGAAGATGATAATGGTAGTTTTAAACATGACGAATTATAAGACTTTGTAATAAAACCAAATGTGAATCAATTTCCTTCTGAATTTCAAACGAAATCTATCCTACGCACTAATCGATTCCGCGTCTCTTCGCTGTGGTTAGCGGAGAACCGACATCTCCAATCCTCTTTCCTTCTTTAAGCCACGCGATTGGTTGATGAAATGCGCCAAACTTTCCCCCACTTCAGCTACTATACACGTTATAACCGCTAGTAGTAAGTATTAGAATAAGATAAGTTTGGTAGCCGAAACAAAAGAAATTGTACAAGCGACTAGGAAGATCTACTACACCTATCCTATCTATTTATTCAAGTATGCTCATGTGAGATCTTTTGTCACGTTAAGTAACATTTACTATCTATCATTAGCTCGGTAGACTGCTCTACAGAGAAGAGCGGGACAGAAACTATGTAGTTGATTTTAATAAATCACCGTTTTTAGGTAGAAAGACGGATGAAGCAGATTCGTGAGAGCAACAAGCCCGCGCAAGATTCACAAAGAGCCAAACATCAGCAGTATTGCGTTAAGGGGCTGTCCATTAATCACGTGATGTTTTTTTAACATTTTTTAACCCCTCCCTCCCCCTTGGTGATATGTGGTGAGCTTTAAGCCTAACCCCCCCCCCAACCCCCATCAAAAATCACGTGTATTTTTAGTACCTACAAAGCAGCTTAAACACGCTTTTCGGTTCAGAAATGACGCGTTTGACGAAAAATTTAATACACGTGATATCTTCTTACTATACCCTTGGTGATGTTTCGTGATTTTTGCCGAACCTCTCCCTCCCCCTTTCGAACCTCACGTGATTAATGGACAGCCCCTAAGTAGTCGGAAGTAAGTAGCCGAGTCGACCGACGCCCCGCTACGGCACCTGTTCACAAGCATGACGCATGTGACAGCCATCGCTATGCCCAACCATATACGAATAGTTACTCTAGTGTGTAAAGTGCCACTATCACGCTAAAATTAAATCGATCATCTGCAACAGTATGATTCAGTGCACTGATCGACGACGATTTCATAAACGTCTCTCACCTAATTTATCACTCGATTCCCAGGGTTCCCTACGCGCGTTTGAATAGTTGAATATGTCCGTGTGGTGACGGATTTAGAATACATAAAGTCAATGTCAAAGTCAAATCATTTATTTTGCATAGGACACTTACAAATTGTCAACATATTAATAAAATGTATACAAAGCAAAGTAATATAGTCTACCACCAGTTCGGAACGCGACCACTGCTGAGAAGAACTGGCAAGAAACTCAGAGGGCTTGTCATTCTTTTCTTGTTTATTACTTTGCGGTCCTATTTAGAATTTAATAAATATATATTACCCAACAAATTCCATATACAAACTATTCTATTGGATCTGAAAAGCATCAACTGGGACGTGAATATTAAAACAATACAACATTATTAAATTAAACTAAAACTTCCTTAGTCTAGTGAGCCGACCAACCTCAAACAGCAGCACCTGTTCACAAGTATAACGCATGTGACAGCCATCGATCTCCTCAACCATATTAAAGGGAAGTAACCGACCCGTCACATGTCGCCACCGCTGCTCAGAGTATTTTAGTGAGCATGACAACTCACCAACCAGAGCCTGATCAGCGGTAAAGAAAGAAAAAAAAATTGCTTGAAAATTGCTCATAGAGTCACCACTCCATTCTATCCTGAGTTTCATCTTAAGAGTGTCGTAAGAACCGACCCAAGGATATTACCAGGCCGAAAACCTAGCCGCAAGAGATGGAAAACTTGAAACGAAACCCTGCACCAACCCGTCTGGCCAGCGTAGCACAGTAGGCTAATTACCCTCCCCGCGATGGGAGGAGGCCTGACTCAGTAGTGGGTTATTTATGGGCTGAGTTTTAGTATGTGATATCGTCCTCCTCTCTTGGCTTTAGGTATTTCTGTAGTCCTTTCAGTGGTATAAATCTTCGTCACCAGCCTATTACAACGTGATCACTGTCTATATTTGAAACTTGCGAAAGTTTAAAAACGTACACCATATAAATAAAAAAAAATACAATTAGATACATCACGATCAGACTGACTAGTCTGTCAGACTTGTATATATGTACCACCATCATTGTAACTATGCTATTTAAAAGAGCAGCCATAGAGTTCCCTCTTGTCTGTGCAATGGCCTACCGAACCGGTGGTAATGACTAAATGATTAATTATTTATTATTTTACGGAAGATTTTTTCGAATAAAAAGCATTTTGATGTTGATACGGAACCTTAAACCAATATACATCTCGTAACTCAACTCCGCTAGCTTCCAAAATAGAGTTGCGTGGCAGAGTCAAGGCATAAGGTCATATGCTCATAAAACCGCTAAAATTAACACACACCAGTTGACGCCACTGTAAACTATCGGTTCCTGTGTTATTAACTTATTATTATGTTTACACGAGATTTGGGAAAACAAATTTCCCAACGATTACTTCAAATACATTTTAACGAAACCCCTTCACTAGGTATAATCTGTATCGCGTAATCGCCAAACTTGTAATTACACCCTAAATCAGAGTTAGTGCCTCTGATGTACACAAAGACACTTGATGGGCCCCGGATTCGAATGAAGGATCCGTGATCCAAAGACGGCACATCAACCCAACCAACAGAGAGATGGCCATAGAGGATAACCAACGCACCTGGAGCTATCAAACTTTAAGATAGAGGACTTTCCACCTCTACCTTAAAGAATACCACGGCCAAATAGAATAGAATAGAAAAATGCTTTATTGTATAAACCAATTATGGCGTACATCACTTTTATAATACTACTACCAGGTCGGAACGCGGCACCAACCGAGAACACATGGCGGAAGATACTCGGTGGGCTTGTCTCTTTTTTTTTTTTTTAACGCCATATTTTTTAATTTTATTTTTTTACGTACGTACCGGACGGTACAGTCACCATCAGATATATCGTAGCAGACAAGGTGACCAAATACTTCTGAACAATTTAAAATGTCAATAAGTTCTATACACTACAAGTTACCATTATTATCTGAACATTCAATGCTTCATAAATATCTGAGCAGATGCTTGTCAATAATATCTATACAAACAACTTACCAAAAATATCTGAACACTCTGACAACGTCAAGTGTATCTACGCAGATGGGGTAGTCTTAGGGCCTCCACGCATTAGGCGGCCAGGCCGCGCGGCCAAGTCGCTGCGGCCAACTAATTGTTCCCCGATGTATGTAGATGCGCGCATTAGTCGGCCAGGCCGCGCGGCCAACGAAAAATATCGTAACACGCCCGCGGCCACTTGGCCCTTAGGGCCCCCGCGCATTAGGCGGCCAGGCCGCACGGCCAAGTCGCGCGGCCTGGCCGCATAAAGTGCGGGTTGGCCTCGGCGGCCAATTAGCCGCGTATGTGTCGCCATGTTTTTCGTTGGCCGCGCGGCCAAAACTAGGCCGCGCGGCCTGGCCGCCTAATGCGCGGAGGCCCTTAGATATCTGAGCAGTTGAGGAAAGATTGCAGTAGGAAGTGCTTCCTACTTTAGAATAAATACAATATATATAGGAACTCTTTTGCTAATTTATCACCTCTCATCATGACCCAGGCAGTATTATTTTGTATTTTGTAGCATTGAGTCTTGTCATGTCATTGTTATGTGTGTCAAAATCTATTTTCTATATAGTGGTGGTGGTGACGGATTAAGAATACATAGTGTCACCACCCCATTCCATCCTGAGCTTGTCGTAAGAGCTGACAAAAGGAAACAAAAAGGCTGAAAACCTAGCCACAAGAGAAGGAATTGTTTATACGAAACCCTATGCCAAACAGTAGGCTAATTACCCCCCTTGTGGTGAGAGGAGGCCCGCCTCGGCAGTGAGTCATTTATGGTCTGAGTGGTATTGTCTAGTCACGTGTAATAGGCGTAAACGCTGTACTGTTATTAAATAGCATTTTGACGTCACAACTATGATGACCGATCATGGCGTATGAGTATTCACCCTCATTGTATATTCATTATTGCCATCTCATGAGATGGTCATTTACTAACCACAGATAGTCAAGTCGATATTCGGTTTTGGTTCGTCCTGTATAACACGCAGTAACGAATTAGGTAAGCTCAGTTTTTCTGCATAGATACACTTGACGTTGTCAAAGTGTTCAGATATTTTTGGTAAGTTGTTTGTATAGATATTATTGACAAGCATCTGCTCAGATATTTATGAAGCATTGAATGTTCAGATATTAATGGTAACTTGTAGTGTATAGAACTTATTGACATTTTTAATTGTTCAGAAGTATTTGGTCACCTTGTCTGCTACGATATATCTGATGGTGACTGTACCATATTACGGCTTTGTTCCGAAAGGCGCTCAACTGAAATATGAATTTTATAATAAAAACAAATAAATAACACTTATGACCGTGTGGTGACGGATTTAAAATACATTATGTCACCACCGCACTCCATGCTATGGGTGTCATCAGAGACGACTAAAGAAAATACCAAGGCTGAAATTCCAGCCACAAGAGAAGGAAATCTTTATACGAAATCGGGGCAGCGTGGCGCAGTAGGCTAAGTTCCCTCCAAGTAATTGTAGGAGGACTCAACAGTGGGTCTTTTATGAACTACATCATCCCATATAGACCAACAGATGTTCTTGCGCGCAATTAGGTTTGCTAGAAATGTATCGGAGGAAGCATGGTGTTTGCGACGAAGAGAAAATTATTTTCCTAGCAGCTTAAAGATATGGTCGGCGACGAGTCCTGAGCTATTGCTGACGTAATCGAGTACTATCGGGCCATATGCCCGAGCAACGTGATAAACAAAAGGTTGAGTGACCTGGCAGTTCAATGCCTAGAGCCGCAAGCCTATGCCACCCCGTGGCGGCCATACTTAATCATGGCCGCCGCACATCAAAGGACGCCGCACGCTTCGCCGCGTCCCACGTGCCTATGCCGTTTCTATGATTAGGGCTTAGGCCTTGAGTACCTTCTAAGAACATTCGGTAGAGGGAATATGTAGTATCTCACATTAAAAAAAAACATTTCATATAAAAAATAATACAATTGAGTGGATAGACGGAAGTAATTTAAATGAAGTAGTCAGTCATTTAGACCATAAATGACCCACTGACGCTGAGTCGACAAAAGGAAATGACAAGGCCGATAACCTAGCCGCAAGAGAAGGAAAACTTGATATGCAATCCTATGCCAACCTGTCTCGCAAGCCTGGCACATAAGGCTACTTACTTACCCTCCAACTAACTGGCGGAGGCTCGACTCAACAGTTATTCATGTATGGGCTGAATAGTGATAGTATGTTAGCCTACTGTTCCACGCTGCCACAAGATTTGTATCAAGTATTCCTTCTCTTAAATCTCTGTGATCTGCTTCTTTTAGTCAGCTCTTACGACACTAATAATGTGGTGGGTTGGTGCCATATATAGTTACGTTAAAAATAACTTAAAGTCAACTATGAAATGCTGACATGTCTTCCAAGAAAAACGAGCAAATAGTTCAAAACGGTTCCAACTGCAATTTCAATAAGTGTAAAATACTTGACCTTTAGACCCGCAGTGGGCCGCAAATAGGCTCAGCCCCGTGGAAGCAGGCCAAGTGCGATTCACCTAGCTTTCAAGCTATGGCATTTAGTTCTGAAACTATTACAGCCACTGTGCCATTTAAAATAATTCATTAGTGGAGTTGATATCATCAACTTTCGATTTGATATCACTGAAATTATAGAATTGACGCGCGCGTTGCTACGGCGTAGCTCATTAGCTGGCACTCAATGTAACGTTTTGTCTACGGCGTAGCAAGGGCGACTACGAGATAATGCTACAACTTAAAGCAGCGTTAGGAATTACTTTAAGAAATGGTTTAAAACTTGTGGGAACTTTGTTCTATTATCCTAACTATGAAAAGAGTAAACTTTACTAGAGGGCTCAGAATTGTGGAGTTTTCATGCGGGATCCTTTCCAAAAATACCAGTTATCTTAAGACTAGAGCTTTGAAAGTGAACCATTCAGGCGGTAAAGGGTGGATTCAAAATTATTCATGCTAAAAACTTGGATTTTGAAACCAAACAAAAAATCAGTAAGGAGGGGTTTGAGCATGTGACGTCTGAATCAACAGTTAGCAATGACTAAGTTAGATGAAAAAGATACAAAAGATACAAAACTTATCGGTCATAGGAAGTGACTACCCTAATGGACAGTGCGGAACGAACTAGATCTACTGGTCAAGCGACGTCTGGCACCTCTGGATATTGGATGGGTGCCCTCCTCCGTGCTTCGGACGGTAAGTAAAGCCGTTAAGTACCGGCTGTCTCACTAGACGTGTCGCGGGGGCAAACGGCAATTGATCCCTTGAGTAAAGAGCGAGGAGGAACATTTGATGAACTGTTTTACTGCTACCACCGTATATATTTATTGTGTCGATGCACAAGACGGGCGCCCCGTCTGGCGAGACGCCAAGCGGTCAAGGTCGCGTTGCCATGCCCTGTTGATGTTACACGAGCCGCAGGACTATTCCTTGAGACTCATCATCATCTTGAGAGAGATCATTGAGGATAACCACGAAATCTAAATGCAGGGTAAACCCCCATTCAAAACACCGCTTATCGATTTCTCTCTGCAGCCAAATAGTGCAGAGAGAAATCGATAAGCCTGCGGGTAAAGTCCTCAGAGCTTCTTCATGGCAACCATGGTGTTGCCATATGGACACGAACGGAATCCGGCATTCCGCCAACGATTTTCTGGACCCAAGAACGTTCGAGTATATTATCGCCTCCAGGATATCTTGTGAGAGAGATCGGAAACCTAAAAAATAATTTAATCTCACAGACTACATAAAAACGCTTAATTTATGAAACAGCCACGTAAACAGCAACTATTAATTTTGTCAGAAACCATATGAAAAATTAATAGGCTATTTCTTATGCTCTATCTGCCTATCTATCTATAGCTAGCTTGAATATGTGTACACAGAGGGGCCCACTAGCCCCCAGTCTAGACGGGGTCCATTCAACGGTGCGCTCATGAAGATTTATGGCGAAAGCACTGCATACACAGGCATATTAAACTCGTTTGTAGTCAGAAAATTGAGGAGGCCGTCGAAAGACAACCTCCTCCATTTTTTCACAGACTGCACAGAACGAGCATATCTAGGGTAATTAAACAGCATCTGGGTATTGGGTAGGTGTCCATCACAAAACCGCATGCCGAACCCCGCCATCGCCCTCCTCAACCATATTGCAGGGAAGAGGATAAAACCTACATAAATAAACTTCCTTTCGAGTTTGTGTTTGCGCTTATCGAAGTCGGTCAATAACGGATAGCACGTGAAACAATACCTTAAACATGCTACATTGTTTGATGAACTGAAACGTTGGCACTGTACGCGACGCAGAAGCAGTACGAGTATTAATAATTCGACGCACGCGCCTGCAACTAAACATTTGCAATCCCGTCGAGATGTTCGGGACGCTAACGTAATCGCGATCATAACTCCCTGATCGCGATCGTTAATCACGACGCATGAGTTTATAATACACGACATGCCGACGACACGACTACGATACGGTCGACTAGTAATATGTACAGGGTGATAAACCTATAATAAATAAGTAAAAATGTCAGGGATGCCTTTTTTATTCTTGAAATGTGAGTTTTCAGCAGGTGACGAATGTGTCATAATTCGGGTAATAAGCACAGATAACCCAAGAAACACTGCAACACAGAATACTACGCTTATAGGATAATAATATTTTCTTTCTTACTTTCTATATTTAACTTAAACTGCAATATAGAAAAACATTTTCAACACACAACTACTCCTTTTTTGTTCAGCTATAAAAACGAACTTACTTCAAATGTCCACAGGTATTTTCTAACACCCTGTATAAATAAGAATAAGTATAAACGACGAAAATGCAAGTATAGGATACTGCAAAACACGATAAAAGACGTCCCTTTGAAATACGACCGAAATATTGACATGTTATTTAAATCTATGCCAAACGTCTGGCTAAATTGACATAGTATTCCCTCCATATAATTGGAAGATACCCGACTCGGCAGTGGGTCGGGTCATTAACGGGCTGAGATTCTGAAGCACAACTAAAAGGTATATCAAGATTGATGTATTACGATATTGTTTCGTAAACCTGACATTGATGTTTTTCATAATTCATTATACAGTGTTTTACAAATTAATATTTATTTTTCTTATTTCATGTCACAATCCAACGAACTTGAACCACATGCGGCGAGATGCGTGGAGATGTGCCAACTCAATGAGTCACCAGGGTTCCCCTGCGCGACTCATCGGCACAGCATTCCAGAAAGAACAGGAATGACAAACCAACGTGGTGCTAGAACATTACGATTTCTACTGCGTGTCCTTACCTAAAATGTGTGCAAATCGCGAAAGTTCATTAATTGTAGATCTATTTGAACCCCCGCGAATTGTCGTACCTTTCTTTGACATGGCTGTCTGTGGCATGACAATCCCATGAAGCGATTTTGAAAAGGTGTGTTAAACTCAAACTCAAAAGAAACTTTATTTACTTAGGTTTTACCACAAAACTCTTATAAATCGTCATATTTAAAATTACCATTATCATCTTCCAACCCCTGTCCCACGCTAGGTGGTAGTCTCCATACGCACTTATCTGTCATCGTATCTACAGTCACACCTTTCATACACAATTCCTCATTCTTACAATCCATCCATCTCTTTCGATCTCCCACAACCCTTGCGTCCACCCACACTGTCACTTACAAATAATTTGCGTGTTAATCTAGTGTTGGAAGAATATCTGCCATTTGAAAATTCTAACTCCTTTTCGATCGACTATATCTATCACTACTACTCGACCCATAGAAGACCCACTGTTGAGTCGAACCTCCTCCAGTTACATGGAGGGTCATTAGCCTACTGTGTAGCGCTAGGCAGACGGGTTAGCACAGGGTTTCGTATTAAGTTTTCCCTCTCTTGCGGCTAGGTTTTCGGCCTTGTCTCACTACTCCCTCAGGATGGAATGAGGTGGTGACACTATATATCTACATTAAATCAAACCCAGATCGCTGGTTTACGACAACGTTAAGCTGATGATATTGTTCCACCACATACAAAGTGTTCGTGTCTCGTCTCAATGTAAAAATAAACAAGAAAATCATTCAACATAATATTTATTCGGTCAGTTGCCAACCTTGGTGCGCCGTGACCCGCACGTCGGGTTGACAAGACTCGAATGTTTCGTCTGCGCGGCCGGATTTATTGTTCTCCTTCGCATTCCCGACGCTAATTGCATCACGTCACACGAAACAAACTAAGAAACGCCAACTGATGATGGACTGGGGCAGGGCAGCCACCTTGAAGAATACCGCAGCCAAGGAGAAAGCGGGTAAGTATACTCGCCAGAGCTGAATGCGGGGTACCAAGGCATTTTTCCTTTAGAGAGGTAGATAAGGAGTCATCCATAAATTACTGGTTACAGGGGAGGGGTTCACCGGAATCTGACATTGTGTGATAAGGGGCAGGGGTTTCAAAAGCTTTGTGACGTCACATTCGGGGGAGTGTTTAACAAGTCCTAAATTTTATTTGACGTAATGTTACATCAATACAAATGGAACATATTACACTTCCATGAAACAAATTGTAACAAGCATATAATCATATTCAACTCATAGTCATATCAGCGCTTTTAAAACAGGAAATATCCGTCATGCAAATGTTTGAAAGGCTGCATTAGAGAGTGCAACGGACAAGATACTGTGTAGCTTTAAAATAACGCCCATTAAGTTAACAAAAAGGCAAGAATTTAATCAGAGACCAAGCTAAGGAAATGATCAACACCAATTAAAAACCAATACACTTTTGTCAACTTGAACGTAGAAGATTTAAAATCACCCGTGTTCAAACAGGACAACGTCCATCACATCCGGCGGTTGCCAAAAATGAGCCAATTATGCCGCATCATGACATTGTGCCCAAGCATGACGCAACACATAAACAAACAATTATCGCCGCACCATTAGTCTCTGCGTCTCCAGTTTGTCAAGACAAACGTTTCGATATGAATTCCGGGCGCGATGCCAGAGACACGGCTGCTCCCGGGGCCTTGTCTTTCTAATGCCAGTAGAGTGGCGCTCAAGGATAGCATGTCTGATGGTAAGTAGTTACCGTCGCCTTTTGCAACATCCAATCAAAACTCGTTAAACAAGCAAGTCAAACGATAAAATTTACCATTTATAATTGACTAGCTAGGGTTCATGATTTCTCGAGCTTTTCAATTTCTCGGGTCTCGAGAATTCTCGAGGCTCATTTCTCGGGACTCTCGGGTTGTCGAGATATTTACATTTACGTACGTTTTCTCATATTATTTGGTTCCACTTGCGTCTAAAAATCAGTGGGTTTCCTCTCAAATAAAAAAATCAAATTAATTATAAAACTTTCATCGACGTTATTCAAAGACATTCATCTTATAAATATTGTTATATAAAATATTAGAGAAAAAAATATTATTCAGGCTCATTATCATAATGACAGCACCATTTTTAGTTGGTTATTTAGAACTTAAACTAAACAAAAAATCAACATGAAAGAAAGCGTAAATATTAGGTTGGGGAAAAGTCTTTTCGCATTATAGTATGTATGAACTTGTAATAAAATTTTCAGTCCTGATCTTGCACCTTCAGATTTCCACATGTTTCGGTCTCTTCAGAATTCTTTAGGCAATGTCAGGTTAACATCACGAGAGGACTGGCAAAACCACTTGTCGCGGTATTTTGATCAGTAGTTCCAAAATTTCTATAGCAATGGGCTCATGTTAAAGTTATCGAACAAAATGGTAGCTACATACTTTAGTTATGTAAATAAACGATATTAAAAAATGTTTTGAAATTTCTTAAAAAATGCGACGAATCTTTTTCCCCAACCTATTATCATAACTTACATTACATTAGGATCACAGCACAATTTTGAGCTGGTTATTTAGAAAAAAAATCAACTTAAATCTTGTAAACAAAATTGCTTCTTTATAACACGAAAGAAATCTTTAATATCTTTAACTCAGGTAGAAAGTAAATGTAAAATATAATTACATTACAATCATAGCACCATTTATGGCATGTTAATAGAATATAAACAAATTAAAACTCTGCAAGTTTATTTTCTACAAACGTACATGATTTCTCGAGTTCTCGACTTTTCTCGAGCTTGATTTCCCGGGAACAAAGCCCAACGATTTCCCGGGAATTCTCGGCTCGAGAATTCCCGGGAATGAACCCTACTAGCGACCCGCCCGGTCTTCGCACGGGTGCAATTATGACATATAAACCTTCCTCTTGAATCATTATATCTATTAAAAAAACCGCTTAAAAATACGTTGCGTAGTTTTCAAGATTAAATATATAAATATCCTTTGACATTTCACACAACGCCATCTCGTCCCAAGCTAAGCAACTTAATGCTTGTGTTATGGTAACGAGATGGATGATATACTACATATTTACTTTTTTTTTGTAAATACATACATATTATAGATAGAAATGGTACCCAGACTCCGAGCCAGTGCCTCAGGTTTAGACAAAGACACTCGCCCGACCCCGGAATCGAACCCGGGACCCGTTGATCCAAAGGCGGCACGTCTAAGGGACGGCCAGACGACAGCGACTTTCAAAGTCAAAGTCAAAGTCAAATAATTTATTTTGCATAGGACACAATGGACACTTACAAATTGTCAACATATTAATAAAATTTTATACAATGCAAAGTAATATTCTTTACCACCAGTTCGGAACGCGACCACTGCTGAGAAGAACTGGCAAGAAACTCAGAGGGCTTGTCATTTTTCTTTTTTATTACTTTGCGGTCCTATTCATAATCTAATATGTATATATTTACCCAACAAATTCCTTAAAACAAACTGTTCAATCGAATCTGGAAGGCGTCAGCTGAAATCTGAATATTAAAACAAAACAAACTTTAATGAAATAAAATAAAATAAAATCTTCCTTGGTCCAGTGAGCCGACCAACCCCAAACAGCAGCACCTGTTCACAAGTATAACGCATGTGACAGCCATCGGTCTCCTCAACCATATTAAAGGGAAGTGACCGACCCGTCACACGTCGCTACCGCTGCTCAGAGTATTTTAGTGAGCATGACAACTCACAAAACCGAGGCCGATTACCGATAAAGCAATAAAAAGTAAAGCTCGAAAGAAATCAGTTCCAGCAAGACTGCAGTTTCAGATCCAAAGATACATTTGTTCGTATATGTATTCATAGTATTTGAGCTCAGCAGCTCAATCCCAAGCTACCGGGTCATTTAAATAGTCTGTAATACTATAGTAGGCTTTCTTACAAAGTTGAAATTTTATAAGCTTTTTGAATTTATTAATTGGAAGTTCTCTTAACTTCGTAGGGATTTTATTGTAGAAGCGAATACATTGACCTACGAAAGAGTTACTAATTCTATGGAGACGAGTAGCATGTAGAACAAGATTACTTTTATTCCTAGTATTAACAGAGTGAGTATCACTTAATTTATTGAATTTTACGACATTCTTACGAACATACATTATGTTTTCGTAGATGTATTGGGCAGCTACAGTAAGAATGCCCATCTCTTTAAACTTGTCTCTAAGGGATGTCCTGGGAGCTAGGTTATAAATGGCTCGTACTGCTCGTTTCTGGAGAACAAATATTGTATCTATGTCTGCAGAGCATCCCCAGAGTAATATACCGTAAGACATAATACTATGGAAGTAGCTGAAATAGACTATTCTGGCTGTAGCAACGTCACTTAACTGCCTAATTTTTTTAACAGCGTACGCTGCCGAACTTAGCCTGCTTGCCAGTTTGTTAATATGAGGTTTCCACTGTAATTTTGTATCTAAGGTAATACCCAAAAAGACAGTAGAATCCACAGGCTCCAAATCTGCTCCGTTTAATTGAACATTGGTTGCCAAGTGCTTAACATTAGGTGTAGAAAACTTTAAAAATTTAGTTTTATTGCTATTAAGTAGCAAATTGTTAGTGTTAAACCAATGAACAACTTTGGACAGTGCGTTGTTCACATCGTCATAATCTCTGAGCTGTCTTTTCACCTTAAATAATAGTGAAGTGTCATCCGCGAACAACACAATGTCATGACCATCTTGAGCATAAAATGGTAAGTCGTTAATATAAATAAGGAACAGAAATGGACCGAGAATAGAGCCCTGCGGGACACCAATGGTTACAGCAGAGCCTTGAGAACGCTTACCATTGACCTCAACCATCTGGACTCTATTACTCAGGTAGGAGTCGAGCAAGGCAAGAGCTTTACCCCTAACACCGTAATGGTGGAGCTTCCTGACCAGAATATTATGATGAACACAGTCAAACGCCTTGGAAAGATCACAGAAAATGCCGAGAGCATCTTGTTTACCCTCCCAGGCCTCGAATATGTGTTTCATCAATTCGATTCCTGCATCTAATGTCGACAAATTTTTAGTAAAACCAAATTGTTTAAGGTGAAGCAGTTGATTGTTGTTAAAGAAAGTTGAAATTTGGGATAAAATAACTTTTTCAAATATCTTACTTAATGCTGGAAGTACCGATATAGGCCGAAAGTTTGACGGGTCATCAGCGCTGCCAGCCTTAAATAAGGGTATAACTTTACTGAGTTTCATCTGGTCAGGAAAAACTCCACTTACAACACAATTATTAAAAATAATAGCTAAACTGGGAGCAATGATCTCGATAACTGAAGAAGTTAAATATACAGATATTCCCCATAAGTCAGGAGTCTTTTTCATATTTAAGCTTTTAAAGGCACTAATAATATCCCTATAAGTTACTGGCAAAAAATTAAAAGTATTCTTACATGATGCAACACTCTGTTTTAAGATCGACTCAGCTAAACTCGGAGATGCGTCCAGAGCTTTGGTTGTTAATAAAGGAATATTAGTAAAAAACGATTCAAACTCTGTCGCTACCTCTAAGTCTGACTTCACAGATCGATCATTAATTTTTAAATGAAAATCAGTTTTCTGAACTTTCTTATTGCCGGTTTCAGTATTTATTATATTCCAAGTCATTTTTATTTTGTCATCGGCATTTTGCAATTTCCTTTTTAAAAATAAAGCCTTTGCACAAATACACACTTTTTTAAATGTTTTAGAATACATTTTAACATATTCTAGAAAAGAAGCACAGTGGTTGTGTTTCTTTTGGTCATACAATTCAAATAACCGTCTCCTACTTTTGTATATACCAGGTGTTGCCCAATCATTAAAAACGACTCGGTCACCGATCGTAGCAGTCTTTGTTTTATACTATGTAGTGATTATTTACCATCTACCACCGGTTCGGAATAAAGATCTACAGAGCTCTTCTCGACCATATTGCAGGGAAGAGAACGACCCGCCGCACGATGCTACCACTGCCATGAGTATTAAGGTGAGTTTATGCTCACTTTAAGACTCATGAGTCTGCCATGAGTCTTAAGGTGAGCTTATGCTCACTTTAAGACTCATGGCAGTCTCGAGCAACTCGAGCACCAAAGAACTGAATATTTAAAAAAGTTCCTCGGCACTAAGCTGTACAGTGTCAATATACATTATTTATGTCATTATGAATAAACGAAATAGGACCGCACGAAAAAAAATACATGACAAGCTCTCAAAGGTTCTTGCCAGTTCTTCTCTGCAGGTCGCGTTCTGAACTGGTGGTGGTGAATTATAAAAATGTTATGTTATCAATGGTAGTAGTAGATATAACATCAACATAATTTCATTTACGGTCACATTTATTTTTGCGCAAACCGTGAGTGTCGTAGTTAGTTTATAATAATGTAGAAATAACTCTAAACTTCATACTACTGCCAGAACACTAATTGGGGAGATATTTAAAACTAGTCGTTCGTATCATTTTCTCCTTTGTTGACAGGGCGAACTAGCGGACACAGTAAAAATATGTCTTAATCAGTAGCACAATGTAACCTGTACCACAATAAATCCTCTGTTAAATTAAGAATGAACGAGTCTTTCCCTCCATCAAAATCCTCCATCGTGGCTGGGTCTATTATGGTAAGGAATCTTTTTCGAAATACAGTAATAACCCACTATGCCATGTTAGTCTCAGCTTAACATTGAAAGAAAGAAAAACGCATTGGACTTTTTAGGTAAATTTACTGCCTGATACATATTTATGTGCAGTGAGTGGTGCCTCGAAGTACATCCACTATATAGAGATTACTTTGTAGACTACCGAGTATACATTTTCATCATCAATATGGTTTTTTTTCCATGTATTGGATTATAGAAGGGATAAATACCCTTCATGTATTGGAGGTGGCCCGACTCAACAGTGGGCCATTTATGGGCTTAGATTATATGTGACCATTCAAAATAATAGAGGCTCGAAATCCCCGCACTGTGTTGTTTAGTAGTAAATAATTACTTGTAGAGACCTTTGTACCTTTGGGGTAGTGTGAGAGTATATATTTTAACGTTGGACCTAACTTTTCGTACCGCTTGAAGTGTTTATTCTGTGGGTCACCGATAGATGACGGGATGAATGCCAACTTGTGACCGGGTGATGCTAAGTCGCGTTCGTCACATCCGGAGAGACTCGAAGTGGTATTTCCGGTCGTCATTCAACGCACGGTAATTTCGCACTAAAGCAACTTATTCAGTCACTACATTTGCTGTTCACCGTCTTCAGCATTAGAAATTTTACTTAAAAATCTTAAAATAGATAATCTTGTCTATGAACTACGGATAGTTAAATCAATTTAAAGAACAACTACAGCAGGATGCCTAACATAATTTTGAAAGTGACGTTAAATGTGATCTCAAATTTGTAAGCGGCAAACGTGCCGAACGAAACGAATTGTAGAATTCTTTGTGTGAAATCCTACAAAACTTCACACACCTCTCCCCGTCCGATCACTCAAATCGTGAGCGAGGGCCTCTTGACTTCGATGTGCGATCATTTTAAACAGCCCCACACATGCTGATACAAGAGAGTCAAAATCGACTATCATGTTATGTCGATGGTAGTTAATACTTACAGTTTTGGTAAAGTACTAATAACTAGTGTCATTTCGGGTTGTATGCTTCACAGTTTGACACAATTTAGCAGATTGAGCATGTCGCATAAGCACTTGAAGAGAAAATAACAGGTATGGACCCAAATGGACTCAGCGATAAAGATTATACAAGTAATTAAATAACAAGAACTATAATCAAAATGGGGTCCGACTCAGCAGTGGGTCATTTATGGGCTAAATAGTATTAGTATAGTATAATCAAAATCAAAAGCCAAAATCGAGAGCAATGAAGAACGAATTAAGCGCTCTGTACAAACTTATAAGTAAATACTTGCGACAAGATTACCAGGAACATCGACGGCATACTATAGAAAAACATCTAAATACGTCCGGCAGCTTAAAGAGAGCGAACAACGAACTAAGATTACATAAAACTTGGATTGAAGGCCTCCGCGTATCGGACAGAGTATCTCACAACCGGAAAGACATACTCCAAATAGCCACTTCGTTCTATAAAACCTTGTACGACGCACCAAAACAGCAGGAAACCCGCCATTGCCTACCAGAGGAAACGCAAAGCGTCTCAGAGATACACCCAATACAGGAATCTGAAATCATTAAGGAAATAAAACGGCTCAAACCAGACAAAAGCCCGGGACCTGATGGGATAACGAACGAAGCATTAAAAATTGCTTGTACAGCTCTCTCGACACCCTTAACAATACTCTTTAACAAAATTTTAGATACCTCTAAAACACCAAAAGAATGGTCAGAGTCAAATATTATATTACTTTATAAAAAAGGAGACCCTAACGATGTAAGCAACTACCGACCCATCAGCCTTCTGCCTACGCTGTACAAATTGTTCGCATCGATAATAGAAAAAAGAATAAGTCCCACACTAGATACATTCCAACCAATCGAACAAGCAGGGTTCAGAAGAGGCTACTCAACGGTAGATCATATCCACACAATCGAGATACTCATCGAGAAATATCAAGAACATCAAAAACCACTCTATATAGCGCTTATTGATTACCAAAAGGCTTTTGATACAATACTTCATTCATCTATATGGGAAACACTGAAGTCGCAAAATGTAGAGTCCAAATACATCAAAGTGCTGAAATACCTCTACGACAACAACACAAGTAGAGTGAAGTTAGAGACAGCCGGACCTGCCTTTCCAATAAAGAGAGGGGTAAGGCAAGGAGACCCCTTATCTCCTAGAATATTTATAGCAGTGCTGGAGTCTATAATAAAAAAAATAGGTTGGAGCACAGTCGGTTTAAATATTGAAGGTCGGCGGCTTAGCCACCTGAGATTCGCTGACGACCTAGTCTTGTTTTCTGAGAACAGTACCGACCTACAACATATGATATGCACTCTCAAAAAAGAAAGTAAACAGGTAGGCTTGGAGATCAATTTTGAAAAAACTAAATTAATGACAAATGCATCAAAAAACCAACTACATATAGATAATGTACCCTTAGAATATGTCGATTCTTATATATATCTGGGCAAACAAATCTCTTTCGATAAACAACACAACGAAAAGGAAATCGATAGGAGGATAAAAGGGACATGGAAGAAGTTTTGGAGCCTTAAGGAAATTTTCAAAGGCCATATGCCTGTAAAAATAAAAAGAAAGGTTATGAACAGCTGTCTCTTACCATCACTCACGTACGCCAGCCAAACTTGGAATTTCACACGACGAGCCAAAAACAAAATAACTACTTGCCAGAGGAGTATGGAGAGAAGCATGATGAAAATCAGAAAAATACATAAAATACGCCACTCCAAGATAAGAGAAGTAACAGGAGTAATAGACGCTCTAAGTTACGCTAAGAGATTAAAATGGCGATGGGCGGGACACGTGGGGAGAATGAGCGACGACAGGTGGACAAGTCGGGTAACGTCCTGGCAAGGACCCTCAGGAAAAAGGAAGAGAGGTAGACCTAGAACTAGATGGGAAGATGACATTACACGAACTGCTGGAAAAAGATGGATGGCAAAAGCTGCGGATAGAGACCACTGGGCATCTCTGGAGGAGGCCTTTACCCTCAATTGAGAGGGGTTCACGCTTAGAAAATATTTAAATTGTTTATTCTATAAATCGTATTCTTACTTTATCAAGTGATTTTAGTTTTTAAATATAGTCAAATATTAAATTAAATAACACTAATTAATTATTTTCAAATACTGAATATTTAATCAATCAAATCTAAAATAATGTTATATTTTAAATCTTAGATTCCTAATTCAAGATAAATTGAATTTTGTATACCTATTATTTATATAGCTTCCCCAATTAAAATTACGAAATGTATATTACCTAGAGCTCAATGATAAAAAAATGAAAGATGATCAATGAAAACAATTACATACCTATACCATTATTAAATTTTACTATTGCATGAATTTGGAAAAATAATTATTATCTACTATTAACTGTTATACATATTGCAAAGGTGTGAAATAAAAGGCTTTTTTATTTTTTTTTTATTTTTTTATTTTATTTTATTTATAATCAAAATAAAATCAATATTCATATAATAATCAACTGTTTAGAAATTCTTGTAAAAATATAGACTTGTGAAACGTAAATATTAACAAAAAAAAAACTCTAACATGCGTCGATGTGGGCGTCTATTAGTCTGCATCAAAGGCCTGCCAAGGGCGAACAAAGCAGTCACGTCTGTCATGGGTAGGGTTCATTCCCGGGAATTCTCGGCTCGAGAATTCCCGGGAAATCGTTGGGCTGTGTTCCCGGGAAATCAAGCTCGAGAAAAGTCGAGAACTCGAGAAATCATGTACGTTTGTAAAAAATAAACTTGCAGAGTTTTAATTTGTTTATATTCTATTAACATGCCATAAATGGTGCTATGATTGTAATGTAATTATAATTTACATTTACTTTCTACCTGAGTTCAGAAGATATTAAAGATTTCTTTCGTGTTTTAAAGAAGCTATTTTGTTTACAAGATTTAAGGTTACAAGATTTAATGGCAGTGTAATAAATACCAACTTCGATGTAGCTCAATGCTTTAATATTTTTTTTGAAAGTATACCGAAGGAAATCACCACGTCTTTGGCTTCATCTTCTGTCCAGGCTGAGATGCTGCTCAAGGATAATGTTAGAGAGACGTCGGGCTTGCTCAGGTTCACTTATGTGACCCCTTCTGACATTGTTACAGCCTTTAATAGTATTACTTTGAAGAAAACGGGTGATTTGTGGGATATATCAACTGTTGTGATTAAAGGGGTTATTTCAGATATAGCTCCTCAGCTTGCTAATATATTTAATGAGTGTGTAGATGTGGGTGTATTCCCAAATTTAATGAAACATGGTAAAATCATCCCACTCTACAAAGCTGGCAATAAGAAAGAGCTTGGCAACTATAGACCTATTTCCATTTTGCCAGTTTTAAGTAAAATCTTTGAGAAAATCATTTTAAAACAGCTACCGCAACACTTCCACAAATATAAAATTGTTACATAGTGAACAATATGGGTTCACTAAGGGTCGCTCTACGGCTGATGCCGGTGCTGTACTCTTAAAGCACATCTATGATGCATGGGAAAACTCACAAGATGCTATTGGTGTTTTCTGCGATCTATCCAAAGCTTTCGATTGTGTACATCACAACACTCTTTTGAGAAAGCTACAACACTATGGTATCAAGTTTAACGCGCTTAATCTCCTTGCGTCATACTTGAGTAGCAGAATGCAGTTTGTGGACATAAATGGAGTCAAATCTACTGGTTCGACAGTAACAATGGGCGTGCCACAGGGGTCTATTCTGGGTCCGTTTTTATTTCTTATTTATATAAACGATCTCGCCTTCTTTGTAAAAGATATTTGTAACATTGTTCTATTTGCTGATGATACATCGCTTATTTTTAAAGTTGACCGTAAGAAAACAAATTTTGACGATGTAAATAGCGCACTCGTGCAAATATCTCAGTGGTTCACTGTAAACAATTTATTGTTGAATGCAGCTAAGACCAAATGCATTAGGTTTACTACCTCTTACTCAAAAAGTAGCGTTACTAAATTGATATTAAATGACAAAAATTTGGACCTAGAAGAATCTACAAAGTTTTTGGGCATTACTTTAGATTCCAAGTTACAATGGAGGCCCCACATTAATAAACTCGCTGATAAACTTAGTTCAGCAGCTTATGCTGTGAGACAGGTAAGACGGCTCACCGACGTGGATACCGCGAGACTTGTCTACTTTGGTTACTTCCATAGCGTCATGTCATATGGTATTTTGCTTTGGGGCAACGCCGCAGACATTGAAACTGTATTTGTATTACAAAAGCGTGCTGTGCGTTCCATTTACAATCTAGGACCCAAGGAATCACTTAGAAATAAGTTTCGTGATATAGGAATTTTGACTGTGGCATCGCAGTTTATCCTTGCTAATATCTTATTTGTGAGACAGAATATCAGTCTGTATAAGACCAACTGTGATGTCACTACGTCCACTATCCGTACAAGAAATGGGCATAAACTAATGATACCTCACCACAGACTGCAAAAAGCCCATGGATCTTTTGCAGGCCTCGGTGTTCGCCTGTACAATAAAATTCCTGACGCTATTGTAAATCTACCCTTCATAAAGTTCAAAAATTTTGTTAAAACTACACTAATTAATAAAGGGTACTACCGCGTCAACGACTATATGTGTGATAATGATGCCTGGAAGTAACTGTCATTTTGTGCCTGTGCTCTGTTCCTTTGGCCCCTTCAATACTATATCTCATTGGCGAAATATTTTGTACGTAGCATTTAGAAAATGTCATATATTGTACACTGTATGTGTGAGCAATGACGCAATGGAGACCTTTAATCGCGGATTTGTTTTTTTTTTATGGGCTCTGTCAAGGTCTATCCGTCATTCATTGCGTAAACATGTAGCGTGTTTCTCTCATCTTGCGAACTTGCTCTCACTATGCTGTTTAGTGCTTTTTGTAAACAAGAACAATAATTTAAAAAAAAGCAACTACAGAGTTTCTTGCCGGCTCTTCTCTGTAGAGCAGCCTTCCGGACCGGTGGTAGTTTCGGCATGAATGTGAGTGAACATATAGGGATTGTGAGCGATCAGAGGAGATGGAGGGATTGCAGGAATGAGCAGTTGTGTGTGAAAGGTGTGAATGTAGGTATGACGACTGATAGGTGTGTGTGGAGACTACCACCTAGTGTGGGACAGGGGCCGTAAGATGATAATGGTGTTTGTTAATATGACGATTTATAAGAGTTTTGTGATGAAACCTACGTAAATAAAGTTACTTTTGAGTTTGAGTTTAAGTAGAATTTTTTTTCTAAATAACCAGCCCAAAATTGTGCTGTGATCCTAATGTAGTTAATGTAAGTTAAGATAATAGGTTGAGGAAAAGTTTCGTCGCATTTTTTAAGAAATTTCAAGACATTTTTTAATATCGTTTATTTACATTTAACTAAAGTATGTAGCTACCATTCGATAACTTTTTGCCATCTTGTAGGTAGGGACATGATCCCATCGCTATAGACATTTTGGGACTACTGACCAAAATACCGCGACAAGTGGTTTTGGCAGTCCTCTCGTGATGTTAACCTGACACTGCCTAAAGAATTCTGAAGAGACCGAAACATGTGGAAATCTGAAGGTGCAAGATCAGAACTGAAAATTTTATTACAATTTATTCATACATACTATAATGCGAAGACTTTTTCCCCATTTACGTTTTCTTTCATGTTGATATTTTTTTTAGTTTAAGTTCTAAATAACCAACTAAAAATGGTGCTGTCATTATGATTATGAGCCTGAATAATACTTTTATAAAACAATACTTATAAGATTAATGTTTTTGAATAACATCGATGAAAGTTTTATAATTAATTTGATACTTTTATTTGAGAGGAAAACCACTGATTTTTAGACGCAATTGGAACCAAATAATATGAGAAAACGTACATAAATGTAAATTTCTCGACAACCCGAGAGTCCCGAGAAATTAGCCTCGAGAATTCTCGAGACCCGAGAAATTGAAAAGCTCGAGAAATCATGAACCCTAGTCATGGGGACAAGCGGAGGAATGTGTATTACTATAATGAGAATGCGAAAGAAATTCTACATGTCATACGTATTTGCCAGGCTTCAACGTGACGTATATTGGCGGACTAGCTGTGGAATAAAACAAAATTACTCTATTATGGCAATCGGGGTTGTTTAAGAAACTGCAGAAAAGTGAGAAGAGAAAAACTCTCTGACACTGTTACTAAAGCAGTTATAATTTTTAAACGCCTAAGCGGATTGTCTTCAGACGCTGATAATCGACCTTGCCCAATTAATAAAAAACATTAAAATAATTACGCTCGTTCAAAAGAACAACCGGAGAGACACGGCAAAATTATTACACACCTACAAAACATGATGCAGGATCTAGGATAGTGACTGGACTGTCAATAAGAAATTACGTTACCGTAATTACATATACTGTGGCACATAGAGTAGTTGTTTACCAAAAAATTGGGTTAACCGTCGGCATTGACCTTTGGGAGGTACAGCGTAACTTGCCGACATTTTTATCTGCTATATACTTTGATGGGCCTGGGCTGATAGTCAGGCTATTACGCGGAGGCCAATAAAGCGCTTTACTACGCTTGCATGCAAGCTTATAAAACGAGTATTTCATGTTTATACTGGGTAATGTCTGGAATCACAGCAGAATTAATGGTGGTGGTTGGATAACAACTCGCTCAATCCCGCTTACAACAGTATTTATAATCTATACTAATCTATACTAATATATAAAGCTGCAGTTTGTTTGTTTATTTGTTTGAACGCGCTAATCTAAGGAACTACTGGTCCGATTTCAAAAATTCAGTGTTGTATAGTCCATTTATCGAGGAAAGATAAAGGCCATTTTTTTTTTAAAAGCATTAGGGATCCGTATGAAAATTGAAAAGGAGTAAAATTGAAAACCTATTTATGCGTGCGCTGCTTTATGCGAACAAAATGATGTACTACGGGTTTGTAGGTCTTATAAAGATCTACAAAAAAGTCCGGGAGAGCACATATCTAACTATAACCGCTTTTATGTTCATAAAAAATATGCATAGAGATAAGCACGGGTTCGAAGCCCACGCGGGCGGAGCCGCGCGCAAAAGCTAGTCGGGTAATACAATCGTGTCAGCTCGGCATGATTGTCAAGCGATTGATTCCATCTCACTATTGATTCAGTCTAAATGATCACTTGAGCTAAATAAAGCCTTTTATTCTAATGGTATACTGTAGGTTACCCCGAGACAATTTCGAATTTAATAGATTAAAATCTAGTTTTTTGTGTGGTGACGAATTTGGAATACACAATGTCACCGCCCCATTCCATCCTGGGGGTGTCGTAGAACTAGAGTAAAGGCAGAAAACCTATCCGTAGAGTAGGAAAACTTGAAACAAAATCCGTTTGGACAAAAAACAGGCAAAAAACGGATCTAACTAAAGTCGAGACCCATAATTATATTGACACAACATGTTATTGGAGGAGGTCCGACTCAGCAGTGGGTCTTTTACGGGCTGCGAAGTAAGAAGTAAAGAAATTTACCCGAAAAATCTGAACTATCGCCTACAAATGCGAGAATTAGCAAGCCTAGACCGCGATAGCGAAGTTTATAGCGCATTTCGCACGGTTAAGATATCCCCGTCTACAGTAATTATTGGGGGATAGGCACCGCAGCTCCATGCCAGATATGTTACCTCGCATGGCTGGATGATCATCCATGTGTGCCATGCCCATTTGTGCGTTTGGCTAATTATGTTAACCAGGACTAGGGCCTCAGTGAAGCAACACATGGTGAAACGGGTTGGAGATCTCCACGGTGACACGCCATAGCCTAACAGCGCCCCAGCTTAGTCTATTTTAGTCCCGATCGATTGCATCGGCGCGAGCCGGATTCAAAACAAACATTACAAACGGAATATCCTGTTTCCTGACTATTAGTTTGTAGCTTACATGCGCGTGCTCAATGGAGCTCCAGCTAACAAATCATACCTATAGAAAACTTGAGAAAGTTATACATCATCTACGATCCACAAATAGCCCATCATATTCTTGTAGTTACCCGGAATTGTTAATATTCGTGATTTTATAGCATTCATTCGTTCATTCCAACTTTCCAAATGAGCAACAGTCCAACGATAAAATTGTTAATAAATAACTGTTATAACATAACTGACAGCAACTATTTTCGGACAAAAGTACTGTCAAGAACCTCAGAGGACTTGTAATTTTTTGTTTATGCTTTGCGGTCGTATCACTTCATCACTATCACTACATATTATAAAGCAAAGTCGCTGCCGTCTGTCCGTCCCTATGTATGATTAAATATTTAAAACAACGCAACGGATTTTGAAGCGGTTTAATTCAATGGATAGACTGATTCAAGAGGAAGGATTATGTGTAATACATCCATAATATTGTAGAGAAACACTGATAAATTTAGAGATTCAACATTGCACCCGTGCGAAACCGGCGCGGGTCGCTAGTTTAATATAACTATGAAACACGAGTCGTTTTCTTTCTTCCCAGTTCAAAATGCGTCCGTCGCGAATACTGCTAGGCGAGCGAGAACCGGTCAGTAATAGCACAAAACACTCAGCTCGACCGGCGCCGGATTCGAACTTTATGACACACGGTTACGGCAGTTAAAATTAAAACGTTACTAAGTTAAATCCACGCACACGTTACAATTGGAATTCGCTACCTACTCTTTTAAAGGAGGTTCTAGGGATAACCCGAATTGCAGAGGCATCATTCTGATGAGTCTGTTCTCACATTACCCAACTGGATTAAAAGAATATTCGATTTGATTTGTAATAGCTCTAGTGGGCTCTTCCGTCACCCTCAGGATGAAATTGAGTGGTGAGATTACAAATTCTAAATGCACGACCACACGGACAAGTATATATAATAATAATAATGAATAATAAATATCCTTGGACAATTCGCACAACGCCATCTCGTCCCAAGCTAAGCAACTTAATGCTTGTGTTATGGTAACGAGATGGATGATAAACTACTTATATACATTTTTTTTTTGTAAATACATACATATTATAGATAGAAATGACACCCAGACTCCGAGCCAGTGCTTCTGGTTTAGACAAAGACACTTGCCCGACCCCGTAATCGAACCCGGGACCCGTTGATCCAAAGGCGGCACATCTAACCACTAGACCAACGAGGCAGTCTTATATAGTCAACGTTCCTACTACTAGATGACCCACTGTTTAGTCGGGCCTACTCCACGACCGCACAGATAATTATGTATAGTTAACGCATTCCCAGTAAACAATACTAATACGGCATCGATAAAACGGTCGGTCTATTTGCGAACTTCCGTGAGCGACGGCGCCGAGTGCTCGCGCTGTACCGGACTGTCAATGCACGCTCTCAATACATTTATTACCGCTGCAGCTTAACTGAACTGGGCCGCAAGATGCAAAATAGTTGCTTTTCGTTTAAATTCAAGCCGCGCCAATCTTTATGGCCGGTCTGAATGTAGCCGCATTACGGTGCGCACAACACAAAATCAGGTATCAGCGGGACGTTACAGGGCGGGGAGGCAGGGCAAGCAGGCGCGCGCCGTTTTTCACCCGCAAGCGACCTCGCCACCTGCGTGTTAGTGTTAGTGAGCTACCTTCGTATTGGTTATGAAATGTACGATGCGCAAGTTCGTACCCACGGCTACATTCAGACCGGCCATAAAGATCGGCGCAGATAAACATAAACTATGTATCATTGTCATCAGTCCACTAGCAGAAGATATAGTTCTGGTTTCTACCAATGACTTCTTTATTATTGACGTGGCAAAAAAAAACATCAAAATCAAGTAATTTGAGTTTGTTTCACAGGTCTAAGATATTACTTAAAATTTACCATTGGTTTGGAGTTCAGCTGTACAGAGAAGAGTCGCCAAAAATCTCAGAAATTGCTTTTTTAGATCGATTTTTAAGTAAACTGACACTGAAGCTAAGGTACAAGTGTACGGGCCCGCAATAGTGGTATAAACTCAACATAAAGAAGATTTTTGTTAGCCAAGTCGCGTTTCGGTGTGTCCTAATAAAATATAATAAAAAACTAAAGGTATCGCTTGACTGATTCAATAGCATTCAGCTGCTATTGACAATGTATTCGAAAAGCAATTATCATACCCACGCCCACTCCAAACCAGTGTTCCACGTGAACATAAATCAATATGTACAATAATGTCGGAGCTATAAATATCAATAATCAAGCTTTTTACAGACGGAATCCCAGCAATGGACGCGAATCAGAATTAAAATATGATTTATGGTAGCAGACCGGCGCGCGCGCATCTAGCCAATAAAACAGAGCACACAGAGAACGTAGAATGTTATCAGTAAGTCTGTAAGTTCCCCTCGAACGTACGACCTGGATTGTTTGTTTTAATTTGGAACAAACCAACGGACGGCTAAGAACAAAATCTACTAGCTTTCGGAGTGTCTCGACAGTTCTTCGCAGGAGTGGTCGCGTTCGTAGCTGGTAGTCAACAATCGAAGGTTGGGTTATATAAATGTTACCAATAATTTGTTGCCAATTTGTAAGTTCCACCGTGACTTAAAAAAAATAAATGATTCGAATTTAAATATGCAGTAGCCACGATATTTACAGTACACCCAACTCTTTGCGGATATTTTACTTCCCGATATTTTGTATATGTTGTATCACATGAGATAGTTATAAGCAAACACAGTGTCAACAAAAGTATGAACATAAACATAAAAAGTATTTTTTTTAACTTTCGTCGTCTATGGTAGCAAAATTCGACAATGATACTAGACTTTTCCTCGCGCACAGCCACGCCGCCGATAGGGATATTTCAACGAGTTACTGTAAGATAATTTTAAAGATTTACTGTGGTTCCAGCGAATCATCGGACCGTCACATAGTTCGTGCACTGACCGCGACGAATATTATGTCATAGGCCGTTTGTTTATATTATAGGCATGCCCTGAAATAACCTAGGTCGCAAAATCTACAAAAAGTGAACCACACTTTATATGTTATTGTATAGAATGTCATGGTGATAATGAACGGTCATTCTAGTCTTATAAAATTTGTGAGAGAGAATAATATTTCATGTCCTCTGTTCGAACTTAAAATATCTACTGTACCTACCTAGAACAGAATAGAAAAAAAAAAACAATTATCATCGTCAACGGATACATCATTTATAAAACACTAAAACCTAGTCGGACCGCGGCACCAACCGAGAAGACGTGGCGGAAGAAACTCGATGGGCTTGTTTTTTTTTAAACGCCATCTAATATATAAAATTCTCGTGTCATAGTTTTAGATGCCAAACTCCTCCGAAACGGCTTGACCGATTTTGATGAAATTTTGTGAGCATATTGGGTAGGTATGAGAATAGGACAACATCTATTTTTCATCCCCCTAGAGATATCTCTGGAACCATAAGACATAGAGACTTGAAAGTGGGTTGGGAGAGGGTGTTGGGGGGGGGGGTTGTGAAAAAAAGTGGGTTGCGCGGGGGGGGGGGGGATGCGCGGGGGATGGTTAATTTTTTGGCAAAACAACGTTTGCCGGGACAGCTACTATTATATATAAATAACTGGTTTCGTTGGGTTCCGAATGGTGCTCAACTGAAATATGAATTATACAATAAAAAAAAGATGGAATTTTTAAGATTATAATTTTTGACTTCGTCCTGAGGCGTTTCTGGGATTAGATGATAAAAAGCCAAGTAAGCTGTCAAAAATATGTTACATTATGACACAACGGTTACGGTCACGGTCTCTCGAATATTCGCGAATCACATGCTGACGTCAGCGAGACTGTTAAAGCACAATAAAACCGTAGCATCAACTAGCTCCTGTCGAAATAGACGCGACAGAAACATAGGTAAGAAACGTTTTAATGGCACATTTAAAAATACATGATTTTTATTTGCATACGGGGTCGGATTCTTTCGGTATAGTGGTGTATTTTTGGGTGTTAGGGGAAGACTGTGCCTAGTAGATAGGTTAAACAACATTTGAGTACGATGTATATTGGATTGGTGACCATTAAATTATACCATCCGACTTTCTCCCAGCTTCGGAGGGCACATTGGTCCCCGCTGCCATTGATAGATGTGCAGACTTTGGATTATGGGGCCCCGATTTGATTCCGGGGTCGGGCAAGTGTCTTTGTGTAAACCAGAGGCACTCGCTCCGAGTGTGGGTGTCATATGTGTTCGTGAATATCACAATTCGTTAAGTGCAGGGGTGTCGTATTTACTACAAAAAAGCAATACCGATTGGCTTTGACTAAACTCTGCCAGACCGCCAGAATGTAATAGGTTGGTGACATGGTGTATTCTAAATCTGTCACCACACGGTGATACTATTTTAGTTCTAACTGCCGTTTCTAACGTAACCGTCTCTACTGCGGTATAGATTATTGTATATCTAAGTTTTAGTACCCGTACGCACTAGCGCGGCCAGCCGCTTTTCTAGTTTAATATGAAACTGGCGGTTGAAATTTTGTGGCGGTTTAGTGCGTACAATCATAGGCGGTTGCATATTAAACTGGAAAAGCGGCAGGCTGCGCGGTTAGCCGCCTCCGCGGTTCAACCGCTAGTGCGTAAGAGGGCTTAGGTTGCTGTCAAATAAAATTACACAAGCATCATCACATCACATCACATCAGCGTATCCACCGACGGGCGAATTGAGAAAATGGAGTGTGAAATTGTAAGCGAAAGCACCGTGGAGGACTTGTGGCCTTCAGAATAAGGAGCGGTTTGATGTCCATAGGCGGAAAGGGCTCAACCCACCCAGATGATGTGGTATGCATACGGAGGCTGTGGCATGCCACCAATTAATGTTGTAGGGCCTTCTTATCCGTGACTACTTAATATATAAAGTTGCAGAGTTTGTTTGTTTGTTTAAACGCGCTAATCTCGGGAACTACTGGTCCGATTTCAAAAAATCTTTCAGAGTTAGATAGTCCATTTATCGAAGACTTCTTTTGAAAATAAAATATAGCCTACAATTTTATGTTCAAAAGAATTAGGTATCCGTATGAAAATTGCGATTTTGTAAAACAAGGTGTAAAATCGAAAACCTATTTATGCGTGCGCTGCAAAAACTATTGCCAATAGAACAAAATGATGTACTACGGGTTTGTAGGTCTTATAAAGATCTACAGAAAAGTCCGCGAGAGCACATGGCTAACTATCATAGTTTAGTCACAATAACTGCTTTTATGTTCATAAAAAATATGCATAGAGATAAGCGCGGGTTCGAAGCACACGCGGGCGAAGCCGCGCGCAAAAGCTAGTCCGTGATAAAAAGGGTGTAACTGGGCGGATGGTGTCACCACACCATTCCATCCTGAGGGGTTTATTTACCAATCACTTGAATACCTTTGACCCTTGGCGCAAGCCAGTGATGGATCCAGTGATGGATCCAGTGATGGAAAGCAACGCCAGGGTCTAAAATGGGGCAGGCAATTCAAGGAAAGGCCCTGTCGGGCACCAGCTCTCACATACACACAACGGAACACAGTAAAACTGCTTGGCGTCGGACCTAGATGTGAGGGTGGTAGCTAGCCAGGTGGACCACTAGATCCTACTACCAAGCGAAAAAATGCCGTAACGTAAGAGCCGACAAAAGGAAATGAAAAGGTCGCTAATCCAGTCGCAAATTAAGGAAAACATGATACGAAACCTTGTGCCAACCAGCGTGGCACAGTTGGAGGACGCCCGACTCAGCAGTGGGTCATTTGTGGACTGAGCAGTAGTAATAGTAAGCAATTTTATTTCCGAAATGTCTTCTAGTTGAAGTTTGAAAGATCTAGTAGTCACACATTTTCTGTTATAAACTTAAACTCAAAATTAACTTTATTTACGTAGGTTTTATCACAAAACTCTTATAAATCGTCATATTTACAGTTACCGTTATCATCATCTTACGACCCCTGTCCCACGCCAGGTGGCAGTCTCCATACACACCTATCAGTCGTCATATCTACAGTCACACCTTTCATACACAATTTCTCATGTTTACAATCCATCCATCCATCTCTCTTGATCTTCCACAACCCTTACGTCCATCCACATTCATGCTGAAACTACCACCGGTTCGGAATGCTGCTCTACAGAGAAGAGCCGGCAAGAAACTCTGTAGTTGGTTTTTTCAAATCAATGGGTTTGTTTAAATTTGAAAAAATTTGAACACCAACAGCCTATTTTGTTTTTATGACTCCCTGTACAAAACTTTGATGAAATAGACTAGATGGGATATTCTAGAATTTGTCATTTCTCCATGAGGTTACTTCCAATTTTGCGTAAATTATGTGGCATTCGAGTCGCTACATTTACTTGAAAACGATATCTCAATTAAGTTTATCTTAATTAACGTCAATACAAAATTGAACTTGAATTGAAATTGATTGAACAAAATCTAATTCATTTACGTCCAGCTATTTGTAAATCTAGACATCGAGTTTTGATGAAATAGGAGCAGCAAGTTTCAACTAAAGTGTTTACCTGGATCCAATCCTTTGGCTCAAGCAACGGTACCTTATGTAAGCGCCCGAAACGAACCAAATATATAAAAAGCAGACAAATATGTCCGTATGGTGAGGGATTTAGAATACGTAGAGTCACCACCCCATTCCATTATGAGGGTGTCGTAAGAGCCGACAAAAAGAAATGACAAGGCCGATAATCTAGCCGCCAGAGATGAAAACTTGATACGAAAATCTGTGCCAACCACACGGGTTGGCACAGGCCAGCGTGGCACAGTAGGATAATTACCCTCCATTTCACTGGAGGAGGCTGACTCAGCAGTCTATGGTCTGAGAAAAAATATAGTGAAATTCTTCAACGTAAGCCTAGAACATTCTCCAACCAATCCAAGCCCTTTTGGCGGGAATCTAATTAACACATAGCAGACAGTCCCCTTTGGGGCGAATGGCCAGTTTCCAATGATTACACGGCCCGTGGCGATGGGGCGAGGGAATAAACACAGATAGAGAAACAAGTATGTATGGATCGTAGCAAGTGGAAAGAAGTGGTCTCTGCCTACCCCTACGGTGATTATATGTATGTATATCCCCGCTCACCTAATATCCGCCTTGATTGAACGATGCCCACCGATGGAATTTGAGAATAGTTCGTTCGAGTGTATCGTACGAGGTTTGCTTGAATTTCATATTGATAATAACGTTATTGTGTGGTGACCGATTTAGAATACACATTGTCACCAAACCATACCGTCCTGAGGGTGTCGTAAGAGGCGACTAAAAGAACGCAAGGGGCAGATCAGAGGCTATTCGAAAAAGAAGGAACACATGATACAAACCCTGTGCCAACCCGTCTTACCAGCGTGGCACAGTAGGCTAATTTCTCTCCATGGACTTGGAGGAGGCCCGACTCAGTAGTGGGTTTACGGTATTACGGGTTTACGGTGGATGTATGGGCTGAAACGACGAATAACGTTATTGATGTGAATACAAAATTGATTCGATTCCCGCACGGAATAAATATTTGAACGACCTACAAGTATTTGTTCCGGGTCTGGGTAGAAAAAAAAAGTATATGTATAAGTAGTTGATCATCCATCTCGTTACCATAACACAAGCATTAAGTTGCTTAGCTTGGGACGAGATGGCGTTGTGTGAAACGTCCAAGGATATTTATTTATTTATATGTAGATACCAGGAACAAAGTACCTAAGCAACACGTTTTATAAAAATCGATGTTCCAATTACGAAGATTCATTATATGAGTACTACGAGGGAAGATCAAAAAGTTGTGAGAACGACATACTCCTTGGTAAGAAAAATAATACTGGCAGGATAGCTCAGATACATATTTTTAATCTTCGTTTCTCTTTTGTTTTTTCTGAATGTAGTCATTTGTATGCTTCGTGTCGGAACGTGTTCTCTAAAATGGAGAAAAACGAAGTGCCCGCACTTCGTTTTTCTCCATTTTAGAGAACACGTTAGGTATTAAATACCTCTGTTTAAACCAGTTAACGACGCAAGAGATTCATTGCGATTTGGAGAGAGTCTACTCCGCCGTATTCCACTGTCGCAAGGTGGGCTTCTCAATTTCGAGTAGGGAGAACGAACACGGAACACGAGTCATTATATTCTATTTAATTCTCCCTACTTTTTATCCCTTCTCGTATGTACAAAGAATACAGATTGCTAAGAATTTAGGATAATCGCGTATCATTAGTGAATTCTGCTCCAAACTTCACGTTAAAATTTAATCACAAAACAGATCCCCATCAAATCGTATAGACGTAAATATAGTAGACACTCCGTGCGTGGGCACACAAATAATGTTTTACAGAAGCTCCGAACTAATCGGGTGTAATCGTTGCGCGTGTCACGCACATGGATGGCCCACGTAGAACGAATCAAGCTAATCCTCAACATAAGGTTAAGGTCAACGTGAAAGGGGTAGGCTTCGATATGAGGACCTTTCCCAACGCGCAGGGTTGTCAACAGGCGAGCATAAGCTTAGTATGGCAGCAAATGAGGCAGTCTTTAACAAAAATAAGATGCAAAAGCCGTATGCTAGTATTCGCATAAAAATTGTAAATTAAAGTTAAGTAAATTGTATTCATATAATTCACAAACACGAAAACAGCCAGATCTAGATGAAATATCTCTGGATTACAAAACGGTACCTGCCGACCACAGAATCGAACCAGGCGAAATTATTAATTTGTATACTCAAACTCAAACGAAACCCTGTGCCTAGCCCGTCGGGTCAGCGTGGCATAGTACGCTATTTACCCTCCCTGTGATGGGAGGAGGCTCGACTCAGCAGTGGGTGATTTATGGGGTGAGTAGAAGGAAGATAATTCGACTACCCTATTATGCTACACCAGTCACCGAGATCGATATAATTGTTGACCTTCAAAAGCAACACAGAAGGGAATCCTTGAAAAACATTTTCCCCATTAGTATTCAAGTGACACCCCTGCTAAGTGGCGGCATTCGCTATGAATTCCAGAGCGCGTGCCACGGACTGTCACGTGCGAGCCCTCTGTCCTCCAGCGACACTCTACAAAGGGGAATGAGGGTCAATTGGATTGCTTACAAGGTATAAATATTAAATCACAAGAGCTCAAACTCAAACTCAAAAGGAACTTTATTTACGTAGGTTTCATCACAAAACTCTTATAAATCGTCATATTTAAAAACACCATTATCATCTTACGGCCCTGTCCCACACTAGGTGGTTGTCCTCCACACACATCTCTCAGTCGTCATACCTACATTCACACCTTTCACACACAACGCTTCACTACTACAATCCCTCCATCTCCCCTGATCGCTCACAATCCCTGCGTTCACTCACATTCATGCCGAAACTACCACCGGTTCGGAAGCTGTACGACAAAGTCCACCATCATCGTTGTGTAAGCCAAAGGATTTCCACCAAGGCCGACCTTCGCTGCTTGTGTTCGCTATTCGTTGTTTAGGCGCAAAGGGATGATCATCCAGCCAGACGAGATGTTATGTGTGGCAGGGGCCGCGGCGCATATCACTCGATAACTGTAGTCGGGGATTTCTTAACCGTACGAATTGCTCTATAAACTTCGCTATCGCGGTGTAGGACTTTTTGGTAATTCTCACATTTGTAGGCGATATTTCTTGATGTTGATAGTTTAGATTTAATCGGGTAAAGTGTGTAGCATGCCACACATGGCGCCAAATTAAATTTTGCCCATTCTTTTGAGATCGAGATTTTTCTTGTTTATACTTTGGAATGCGCCTAAATTTGTTATGGGAATTCTAATTGATTCTTTAGTAAGCTGATTTCTTTAGTGCTTTTTATTTTATTTATTTATTATTTCAAAAAGAAAAGAACCCTTCCTTAGTAATTGCTGACCGTGTGGTGACGGATTTTGAACACCTAGTGTCACCACCCCATTCCACCTACGACTAAAGGAACGCAAGAGTTATATCACCTAGCCGCAAGAGACGGCTGGCCAGCGTGGAACAGTAAACCTTCCATGGGTCATGTATGGGATGAATAGTAGTAGTGGCAAAACGATTCGATGTCTACTACTGACTCATTAGCATAAAGAGGTAGTTATCGAGGCACTGCAATAAATGAAATCGATGAAAATGCGCTCAGTGGATTCGATCGTGCGATCTTATCGGTATTATCTTTAGATATTATTTGTAACACGTGAATAAACGCTATCGCTGAAAGCTCCGCTTATGTCACCCTTGCGTGCTTGCGTACTTATAACAAGCGGCCCGCCCGGCTTCGCACGGGTGCGATGTTACACGCGGCTAAGGCCGCGGGGTGAAGCTAGTAAAAAAAGTAGCCTAAATTACTCCTTTTATCATCAGCTACCTATCAGTGAAAGTCACGTCAAAATCGGTCCAGCCGTTCCAGAGATTAGACGGAACAAACACACACCCCCAAAATTAAAAGAAAAATATTTTTCACATCAGTAGATCGTAGCGCTTTGAACGTTTTGCATGGGACACAATGGACACTTACAAATTGTCAACATATTATAATAAAATTTATTAAGATGCATACTATAATAATAATTCAATAAGAGCAATAAACATGGAATAATAAGTCCTAAATCCAGTGAGCCGACCAATCATAACCAGAGGCCCTGCTCACAATCACAACGCATGTGGCAGCCATTGCATTTCCTTGTTTTTATGACGACCTTCAAAGCGTGTAACTAAAAAAAACTTATTTTTATATTATTCTAGACATAACATTTGAAGTTTAAATAAATAAATATCCTTGGACATTTCACACAACGCCATCTCGTCCCAAGCAAAGCAACTTAATGCTTGTGTTATGGTAACGAGATGGATGATAAACTACTTATATACATTATTTTTTGTAAATACATACATATTATAGATAGAAAACACCCAGACCCGGAACAAATACTTGTAGGTCGTACAAATATTTCTTCCGTGCGGTGATCGAACCCGCGGCATGCTGCGCAGTAGTCGATCGCTCAACCATTGCGCCAACCGCGTCGTCAACTTAGTTTAACTAAACAGTTATACAAGAGCTATAAAGATATATTATACATGGCTTCGCGTTATAGAGCCAATCGATCCCTGCCCACCCCCGCGTGGGCGCCGTCGTTAAATATTTACGGCATCGGGATGAGGATGTTTTTGTGAATACATTGATTCCGGTCATAACTTGCCTTTGGCTGCCAAATTTTCCCTATCCCGTATATTGTATCATCGCGCGTGGTTAATGGAGTTGGCAGAGACCTTGACCTTTTGCATCCTCTCTCAGAGAGCCAACGGATTATAAACAGGAAAGTATTGTATGTTTGTAACGGATAAACTCAAAAACTACTACACCGATTCCAAAAAGTCTTTGGCCATCACAATGCTATGGTATACCGCGCACATAAGCTGGTATTACATATTATGTAAAATAAATATTTTTTCTTAATTGGCATATGACACTTCAACCTAGATCTAGACTTTGGGCCTTATTATTAGAGACACTATTGTTGAGATACGAAGTTGTATTAACACATGAGATGCCTGATTAGGAACAAAGCATGATTTTAGCAAAAATCCAATGCTGTAATTGTATGTCTCGTGAAGACTCGTTTAAAGGATTTCACTATTCAATATAGAGTATAAATTCCATAAACCAGGTTACCTATGCACGCAGAAGGAGAACTTGATACGAAACGTTACCCTCTTATGCAACCGTTACGTGGAACGTCTTCGCCCAGAGATTTGCACAGCTTTGCTATCCTTGTTCCTCAAATAGCAAATACTATTACTAAAATCAAGTAAACAATAGATATCACTAAAACATTGCCTTATTGATCGAGCTTCAGCAAAACGCGAAGGTTAAGATTTGAGCATGTCTTGTGGCAGCTCACAAACGACTCATGCAATATTAATGCCTGGCACATCAATCGATTTGCGAAGGTTCTTGTGATATGGCGTAATGGGAAACCCTGGTATCAGTTATTATCAGGACAAGACTGTAACGGCCGGGTATATACTATATTTAATTATGACGTATATTATTTGATTTGTGTATGCTACGTTGTGGTTAAATTATGTCTAAATTAAAATCACTGAGTGCTTTTTTAAAGAGTCAAGCACTTTAAGCCGTAAGTGAGGGCTCCTCGATCTACATTCAAAACATTCAAAATCTCCCCGAAATTGCGGGCAAAGAAAAGAAGAATGGGTGTCTTAAAAAATTACGTCATATTGAAACCAATATCTTCACAAATTATATGTGTAAACCTTCCTAAGGAATGAATCTATTGGCGAGTGAAATTCGCATGCAAATCCACGCATAATCTTTTTAATTTATCGCGCACATACAAACCGACACAGCGCGGGAAATTGTTATATAAACATAAGGACATAATAATCTCTTTCCTAGTGACTCATTTAGTGATACACAACACTACCATAAACAAAATACTCACAACTTAATATAGAGCGACGAAGTAAACCGTCCCAATCGACAAGATTACATCAAAACATTGGATACTGATCAAAAGCGACCCTTCGTCCTCCGTAATGAAGAAAAAATACGCCACCAAGCCTCGAAAACAACAACACAATTAAATTTGTCCTTGCCCTTTCCTTGAGATACTTAAACTTGTCCAGATTTATGCAGTAGCCGACACAGTGGTATTCAGTGTTTTCAAGCATCAAGTAGTAGTGAGCTGTACCAAAGACATTAAAACTTTGTAACATTAGGATATAGGCCTAGGTACCGACTTTAAACTCAGTTTACTGTTTTAGTGAAAGCTTTTATTTTTTGATTTTATTGCATATACCTACATGAATGCTTCGTAAAGGGCGAATAACAAAATCATCTAAAACACAAAATTGTACTGACTTACAAATATCGCATATTACAATAGGCATGATGACAAATTTTGAAATCCTCTTGTATAATGTTTATAGATGTCTACTTTTTCCGAAAATATTATTATTTCAGCAAAACACTAATCCCAAGTAACAAAATATTACACTTTTTTCTACATAATTTGAATTTCGCGCTAAAACGCGCTCAAGTGTCATGGTGGTCGCCTCTGACGTCACGTCTATGTAATCATTGTTTGTGTACGTTGAAGTTTTAGTTTTAGCATCGTAAAAAATGAATTCCAAAGTTTATAAATGGTGTGCAGTTCCTCAGTGTACCAATACATCTTTAAAAACTCCGAACAAACTATTCATTTATGTTCCTCACAAGAAAACAGTGAGAGACAAGTGGCTAAAACTTGCACGACGAGACCCAGCTGGTATATGTACCAATTCACCGGTTTATTTTTGTGAAGATCACTTTGATGTAAGTAATTACATATACTACAATTAATAAGGCGACTCTCTGATCAATAATTGCAATAATAAGTGTGTTTTGTTGTTTTATAATAAGTTTGTTTTGTGTGTTTGAGATCAAATAAGTGAGTGATAATAATTTGGAGGTTATGTTATTTGATAACATTTATCAAGGTGCCTTAATTTTGTAAATATCTTCTAATCATCAATGGTGTTTGCAACCTTATCTGACTTTAAGTAGAATATTTAAATGTATCATATTGCGGAGTTTCAGCTAATTTAACTGATTGTTTTACATTTTAAATTCTAGATTTTACTTTTTATTTGAGAAAACATTTCTTTTCTATTACCAATAGTAACTCTGTTTTCTCATTTCAGTTGCCGAATTGTTGCTTTAATAAATCCTGGCTCCATCTTCGTGGATATTGGTTGTTTAACAAAACAAATATAATAACTGTTGATGGAAATCAAAGGGATTCGCAAATTATAAGAGATTTCAACAAGCAACAATGAACAATGGATGACCCGGATGATGTTTACATAGACATGACGTCATTCGCTCTAATTGGTGTTTCATTTAAAATGGCCGACCATAGTTTTATAAGCTTTTATTTTATTAAAAATCACATTAATCTGTCTATTTATGTAAAAAAAAAATGTTATTTACGATTTTTAAAACATAATTAACAGTTCAAAAAGTTATTTTCTGTGATTCTTTTATACTGTCATCATGCCTATTCTTATAGCAAAGTACTGAACCGATTTCGATTTAATATATACGGGACCTAACTGGCAACAAAGAAATGTTCGAATCTATTTAAAAAGGACGGAGTTATCATTTAAAACCCATCATCATAATCATCATCAGCCCACATTAGTCCCCTGCTGGACATAGGCCTCTGCTAGATGGAGCGATGATCCGCGAAAGGTTGCGGGCAGCAGCTGGATGCGTCAAGCTGAAGACAGGGCGCTATGGCGCTCTTTAGGGGAGGCCTATTTAAAACCCATACAGGCGAATATTTTTAAGTTGAACTAAACATCCCGCCGTGTCACGAATTTGCCAACCTATCAGAAAAGAGAGCAAGCAATCTTTATCATTCTCACTAATTCCTAATCTTTCCTTTTTAATCTATGTTCTGCGCATCGTATGTCCAAATAAATGTAATTTCTTACTAATATTATTATACCAGCCCACTGCCACTTTAGTTTACTAATTCTCTGAGCTATGACTTTGGTCTTCTATATGAAAGTCTCTTTGTGGGTCCTACCTCACAGAGAAACTCTAAGCATAGCTCGCTCGCGACGATCTGCGAAAGGTTGCGGGCAGCAGCTGGATGCAGCTCAGCCTAAAGGCAGGGCGCTATGGCGCTATTTAGGGCAGGCGTACGCCCAGCAGTGGACTAGAGTGAGCTGCCGATAAAAATGATGATGACTATAATTAATTTGCCGGCTCTTCTCTGTAGAGCATTCTAAACCGGTGGTAGTTTCAGCATGAATGTGGGTCGACGCAAGGGTTGTTGCAGATCAAAAGAGATGGATGGATTGTAAGAATGAGGAATTGTGTATGAAAGGTGTGAATGTAGATATGACGACTGACAGGTGTCTATGGAGGCTACCACCTAGCGCGGGACAAGGGTCGTAAGATGGTAATGGTAATTTTAAGACGATTTAACATATGACATAAAGTTTCTTTAGAGTTTAATACCTAAAGTAACAGCAAATGGAATGGACTGAAACAAATTCAATAGCTTACCGTAATGGGAAATAAATACGCCAGAACAACATCGTTAGAAGAGTGTGGCGCGGACTACAAACAATAACACTAATAGTTCTACCCTTGACCTTATCTTGGAAAAGGGAATAGATTCCGCACCCGTGTCTTTGTTTGGTTACTAGGATTTGGCAAAATTATCTTTTGTAAACAATAAATGAGACTTTTTCCTATTTATGTGTGGTGACGGATTTAGAAAACACAATGTCACCAACCCATACCATCTTTAGGGTGTCGTAAGAGTCGACTAAAAGAATGCAAGAGGCAGAACACCTAGCCCCAAGGGAAGAAAAACTGGATACAAAGCCTGTGCCAACCCGTTTTGCCAGCGTGTAGCACAGTGGGCTAATTTCCCTCCATGAATTTGGAGGAGGCCCGGTCTAGTAGTGGGTCATTTACGGGCTGGAACGACACTAGTAGTAGAGTTATTATAATTTCATTTTAGGTCCTCAAAAACTTATAATACTTCGTTGGGTCTCGCCAGTACTGTTTCAGTATCATGAGTCTCTTTGGAAGCTAAAGGTATATTGTTTAGATCTCTTAGTCCTACGTTCGCGAAGAGCCTCGCAATACAGGTTCTACCTAGCGCAGGTGAGTTGTATTCAACAACGATGATATGTCTTTAAAAGAGCACTTCTTTGTCCAGGTCGATGTCCTGCGGTTCGGCTGTACGTGCTCTTAACTCAAATTCGGAGCTCAAAGCAGAGCTAGTTAACAATGCAGTCAAACGGAGGCGAGATAGAGCCGTGTGCCGAGTGTTCTTGAAAAACCTTTGTTAGGGCCTGGAATCTTGTTAAACAAAGCCCAACAACAAACCACAAAGGCAAAGCCCTAATTTCAGGTAAGCTAGGATGTTTTCTTTTAGGGTTCCTCAGCAACACTGTAAACTTTCTGCGACGAATTTATGCCAGGCTCGCAATTGGATCTTGTCGGAAATTAGCAAGCCCTGGTTGGCAAACTCAGGCTACGAAGCAAAAAAATTCTGCGTCAAATCCGTATGGAAGAATTGATTGCTGAACAGCAATCATAATCATCATCAGCGAGAAACACTTTTGAATTACAGCTTATACACTAAGTAAATGCTAGGTCAGAGCTCCTATGAAATGGTGTTTACTGTATCACTTCGGCCAGTCATGGTTTTGTTAACAAATAATGCTTTTCTTGTGGCTGGTTGTCAGGCCCAAGTCACGTGACTTAGTTTCATGAAATGTCATCCCATATTTTTAGGGTTGCGGCTACCGTTTGCGACGTATTTGATTCGGGTCAGGACCCTAAAGTCACGCTCAGAAGCATAACTATGTATTCTAAGTCTATCAGGACCCAGAAACTTATATAACAAACATCAAAAATTAAAAATGACCTCTGAGTTTCTTGCCAGTTCTTCTCAGCAGTGATCGCGTTCCGAACTGGTGGTAAAGTATATTACTTTGCATTGTATAAATTTTATTAATATGTTGACAATTTGTAAGTTTCCATGTGTCCTATGCAAAATTATAAATGATTTGACACTGACTTTGAAACGACGACCGAATACGTTTGACAAAATCTAATTTAAAAACTAAGTGATAGTAGACCTATTGGTTAGGCATGGCCGGCCAGTGCGCAGGATGCGATAGCAGCTTCCACAACCGATAACTATCCGCTGTGGGAATTTTGCACGAGCATTCGAATCGCCAATTCTTGTCAAAGAAAACAATTAACAATCTTTCAACCACTTTAAACAATATATCAATAACTGCCCGAGGAAACGAAAGTTGTCTGGGTGTGCGTTCCATTTGGTTTCTTTAAAACACTTAAAGAAAAACTTGCCCGACCCTGGAATCGTACGAAACGCACTAACATGATTTAATGTTTAAAAGGTACAAAAGAATATCTAATTTTTTTTTTTTATTTCAACTACAATTCTCCCATTATACCAATACCACAACATGTAGTATCTACTTGTCGGAGGGCACGTGAAATCTCGTTGGCCTTCAGGACGGACACTTTCCATTGGTGACACTGTATTCTAATTCCGTCACCACGCGTCGCTAATTCCGCTGAACCCCACAGATGATCCCGGTCTAGTTAAAGCAGCGACCTTGACGATAGCGACCTTCCTTGACGATAGCGACCTTGACGATAGCGACCTTGACGATAGCGACCTTGACGATAGCTACCTGGATAGCTACGCATAAGTACGCGCAGGACGGGTGGAAATTTTCGACTGGACCCGGCCATTTCAACTAGTGCTTGCGATAGGGTAATTCCGGGATATTTTACGTGGCACGGGACTCCGAACTAGTTATCTTCTATTGAAGTTCGGAAAGTGTCACGATCCATTTGCTAGCTTTGATCTGCATTAATTTTTATTACCTGTATCGCGGTGGCAGTTTACAAACATGAAATTTACGAACACAAATGACACAGAGACTCAGAGCAAGTGCCTCTAGTTTAGACAAAGGCACATGACCGACCCCGGAATCGAACCCGGGACCCGTTGATCCAAAGGCGGCACATCTAATCACTAGCCCAACGAGGCAGTCAAATGTTCTTTCCAAGTTCTCGTGCCAAAAGCATGGGACACTAGTTAGTAGATCCTTGTGGTGAAGGACCCCATTCCATTCCCAGGGCGTTGTTAGAGCCGACCAATGAAATGATATCGCTGATAACCTAGCTGCAGGAGAAGGAAACCTTGATACAAACCCAGCGTGGCACAGGAGGCTAATTACTAATTACCCTCCATGTAACTGGAGGGTATCCGACTAAGTAGCGGATAATTTATGGGCGGAATAGTAGTAGGTTTTGTTAACTCTCAAAATCGATAAACAATAGTGGGTGGATTGTATAAAATTAGCAAGTCAATTCAGAACGCTGAAAACCCTAAGGCCAAATTCCCTTATATTAACACAATGTAAACGCTATATTTACTCAGTAACTACGTAGTATTTAAGGTAACAATAACAAGAGGTGATACAAACCTAGCCTCAAGAGAAGGAAAACTTGATACAAACCCGTCTTGCCAGCGTGGCACAGTGGGCTAATTTCCCTCCATGAATTTGGAGGCGGCCCGACTCAGTAGTGGGTCATTCATGGGCTGAAACGAACGAACGAACAAGAGCTGGACTAATTTCCCTCCACGTAATTGGAGGAGCAAAAATTTTCTCCTCAATTACGTAATCTAAATTGTTTGTTTAGTGGTTGGCTATGCCGCCTTTGAATTGAATCACGGGTTCGCGGTTCAATTCCGGGGTCGGGCATCTGTCTTTGTGTGAACCAGAGGCACTTGAATTTCATGTTTGTAGGGTGTATAGGGGTAGTCGTAAAAAAAATAAAGAAAAATAAATATTAATGGCACTTCTTTACCCCGGATTTTTGTTTTGAAATACTTGTAAATGACGTCATACAAACTAAAGTAATATTATTAGAACGCTGTCTTTTAAACCGCTGATCCCATTTCGATATAAATCAATACGGTACGTCAACTAAGTCTATTTTTGTCATCGAAATAATGTAACAAAGTGAGTGAAATAGGGAGAGGGCCGTTTGTATAAGAATAAGTCTTTATCTAACTATAACTATGAGATATGTTATTGATACCTATCACAATGCTCGCAATGCAATCCAGTAGAATCCGATTTTAGTGCATTAAGTTATCTAAGCCTCTGTACGCACTAGCCTAGGACGCCTAGGCGGCAGGCCGCGCGGCTAGACGCCTAGGCGGTTCAACCGCTAGTGCGTACAGGGGCTAATAGTGGTCCCCCATCGGTTGAAATTCATAATTAATTTAAATTAAAGTTCTATTCTAATTTGACGCTAAAGTCCGTACACAATAAACAAAAGAGTATCTAAGCGAGTGTGAGTCAAATACAAGGTAGTGTGTGTGATGATTTTTTTATTGATTTTATGTATTAATATGTATAAATGAAGAACGATTGACGAAAAACGTGTTTATGGCAAGTGTGAATGAAAGTGTTGGAAGGGGTAGTAGACCTAGGCGGACGTTTTTGTGGTAGAGCCACGCTGTTCGCAGCATGAATGGGCCGGCTCGACCGGGTAAGTACCACACTCTCGCAGAAGACCGACTTTTGAGTAGTAGCTTTTCGCCACTGCGCTTCGTTCGGTGAGCGAGAGGGCCGGAGAAGAGGAAAGAGGCGTGATTACATGTATGTATGTATTAATATACACATGCATTTAGTGCACGGAAATTCGATGTCGTAAAAGCGGACAAAAGGAAATGACAAGGCCGATAAAGTGACCATGACAGTAAGAGAAGGAAAACTTGATACGAAACTATGTTCAACCCGTCTGGCCAGCGTCGCACAGTAGGCTAATTACCCTCCCTGTGATGGGGGAGTCCTGACTCAGCAGTAGGTTATTACAGCATAAATAGTATAACATCTTGCCATTTCCAATTTGGAGGTATCCACAAGTAATTCGATTCAATCTCGGGAACCCTAGAAGAGATTTCCGTTTGCGATTATTTCGATCGACAGCAATCTCCGTGTTGCCACGGGCGCTGTCAGCCAAACAAACGCGCCCTGAACAGACGCGCAAGACAATCGACGCGCACACGTCATGAGGAGCGGTAAACATCGCGATAGGGCTGCGCCGACACCACAAAATACCCTACATAGCACCCTGAAATATATATATATGTCAACGGAAAACAATAAGAACCGGAAATTTATAAATTTCCTAGGAAATTTATAAACGTCCGTAGGATTCCAAACGAGAGATAAATTGTATTATTTTACGCCCACATTTTCGGAAATTTATAAACTTACTGAACTCACGCGTAAAATAATAAATAGCAATAACCAAACGCCATGGGCGCTCTGATTGGTTGAATAAGTCACGTGTTCCTTCTCCGTCCTCTCCGCCGCCATTGTTCGATATTGTCTACTTGTGGTAACATAGACCTGATACTGCTGCATCATCAGATATACCTCTGCTGCATCATCAGGAATCTATAGGATACCCAACTCCTTACCAAATTTCAGTAGATGATAGTGTTTGGACTCATTGTAAGGGTATCAATGAAACAGATACAAAAACGTTAGGTACCTGACATTTATGGCTGAGTAGACTCTCAATGTAGTGAACATTGTGTGTGTACTCAGCCATAATGCAGTCCGATGTCAGGGTTTTTTAAGTTAAATCCTTATTTTATTATGTTTAATTTGTTACATGTTTTTAAGCATTTTTTTTATTACTGAGCGTTTGGCAATTCGCCAATCGCGATCGCTCGCAATTCTCGTTTTTTTTTTTAAATTAAACTTTATAATGTTTGTTTTGTTTTGGCAGAAGGCCGGCTTTATTGTTTTATGATTGTTTTTCTTTATAATAAAACTTTTTAACTTCGCATCACTCTATTTCTATTGTTTTATTTTGGTAGAGTGAAGTAGGGGTCATTAGCATATTATGTAAAACAGTAACCCTGTATTATAGGTACTTACCTAGTTTTAAAGTAAAAATACTGTTACGTACTGATAAATTTATAGTTTGGCAAGTCTAATTGTACCTATGTCTATGGACACAAGCATGCCACTATCAACATCGACCAATCAGAGAACAGTGTGTTATTTGCCGTATCTTGTAGAAGCGTAAAATTAAAAGCTCTACTGTGATTGGTCGAACCGTTTAGAATCTTACGAATGGATATCCGTTAGTTTATAAATTTACGACGAGACGTCGTAAGTTTATAAATTTCCGAAAATGTGGGCGTAAAATAATACAATTTATCTCTCGTTTGGAATCCTACGGACGTTTATAAATTTCCTAGGAAATTTATAAATTTCCGGTTCTTGTTGTTTTCCGTTGACATATATATCCTTGGACATTTCACACAACGCCATCTCGTCCCAAGCTAAGCAACGTAATGCTTGTGTTATCTTAACGAGATGGATGATAAACTACTTTTTTTTTTTGTAAATACATACATATTATAGATAGAAATGACACCCAGACTCCGAGCCAGTGCCTCTGGTTTAGACAAAGACACTTGCCCGACCCCGGAAGCGAACCCGGGACCCGTTGATCCAAAGGCGTCACATCTAACCACTAGACCAACAAGTCAGATACTGACGACATTTAGAAAAAAGACTCTTTATTTTTCTTGAAATATTGGTCACCAGCTGTTATAACTGTCATAGATTGAGATGTGAGCACATTACTACTAATTAGCCCATACATGACCCACTACTGAGTCGGGCCTCCTCCAGTTCTACCGTACCACGCTGACCAGACGAGTTCGCACAGGGTTTCGTATCAAGTCATTTCCTTTTGTCGGCTCTTACGACACCTCGGGATGGAAATGGGTGGTGACACTATGTATTCTTAATCCGTCACCACACCACAAGGGAGCATAGACAAACCAATAATTATGGAACTCGGATTAATAAGCCTGTAGGATAATGGTTATAGTGGAATCAATATATATATTATAGTTAATCTCCGATTTAGAAAAACGTCGACATCTCACTCATACTTCCTGATAGAAGTAACAAAAGACAGCGAACAACGGAGAAGAACATTTAAAACACCACTTCTATTAGCGCCCACGTCGGATGGCTAAAGCCTTCGTAGCGCCGTAGCACGCGCAGGTTGCACGTCGTAGCACTACGACGCTACGAAGCGTAGCAATATTTTTTTTAATCTACATGATCCGGATGATGGAATATTTTCCTTCTCTTCTCTCCCTTATTGGTCAAGGGGTTGGACGTGCTGGTTTTGGATCAGTGAATCTGGGTTCCATTTGTGTTCGTGAATTACATGTTTGTAAACAGCCCCCGCGATACATAGAGTATGAATTCCGGTTTTTAAAGAAACTAATCAAAATCTAAATGTTTTTATTCCAATAAATTCCTGCGAATGCTTTCAAATAGTTAAAATTTAAAGGAAATATAAAGATAATTAATAATTTAGTTTTTACCACCGGTTCGGCATGTCATTCCACAGAGAAGAGCCGGAAAAAAACTCCATGGCTGTTCTTTTAAATAAAAGGGTTACAATGATGGTGGTACAAACAAGTCTAACAGATTAGTGAAAGTAATAACAATCATAATCATGTAGCGTATTAAACAATTAGAAATTGGATAGCTTTTCAGTTAATAAGTATTTAAAATATATTTTTTATGTTTGCACATAGCTCGTACCGCATGTCTAACTGCGTGTTGGAAATGGGCTTAGGCGGGTGGTTTTTAGATTAGTAGCAGAGAAATAAAAACTGTGTAGAATTATTTTTATAATAAAGTTATATTGTTATTTCAGATTAATTATAGGATTGGCCATAATATAAAAAGAAAAAAAAGGTAGTACGTAGTTATAAAGAACGTTAACCCTCTGCGTCATGATAGTGTGGTTTCTTAATCTAAGTTTCGTTCGTTATACGACCCCAAGGCCGACCTGCCCCGTGCCGCACCTTCGCGGATCAGCCCTCCGTACCAACATAAGCCCCGAAGCGCGGCCAACTTGTACTCAGATTAATCGGATACTTCTGTTATGTATATAGTACACTAGCTTTTGCGCGCGGCTTCGCCCGCATGGGCTTCAACCCGTGCATATTTATTATAAACATAAAATCGGTTATTGTGACTAAACTATGATAGTTAGATATGTGCTCTCGCGGACTTTTTTACACCTACAAACCCGTAGCACATCATTTTGTTCTATTGTCAATAGTTTTTGCAGCGCACGCATAAATAGGTTTTCGATTTTACACCTTGGTTTACAAAATCGCAATTTTCATACGGATCCTTAATTCTTTTGAAAATAAAATATAGCCTATAACCTTCCTCGATAAATGGACTATCTAATACTGAAAGATTTTTGAAAATCGGACCAGTAGTTCCTGAGATTAGCGCGTTCAAACAAACAAACAAACAAACAAACAAACTCTGCAGCTTTATATATTAGTATAGATTGATAAACATTGAACCCATAAAATAAAAAAAATAACAGTTGAGAGACCGATGCAAACAATCTTGTACCACACTAAACTAAACTATACCACACAATTTCTCTGATGCCTTAAAAACCTTTTCTGATATTGGTGTACAATAAAGAGTATTCTATTCTATTCTAAACTGACTCCGATATCTCTATACCCTTATCGTCACTATTAAAAACAGCAACCACAGACTTATTGCTGCCGACTCTTTCTTGGAATGGCCTTCCGAATCGGTGGTTTAAGCCAAATCGGGTGACGGATTTAAAATGCATGTCACCAATCCATTCCATCCTGAGCGTGTTGTACGAGCCGGCAAAAAGACAAGGCCGTAAGAGTAGGAAATCTTGATACGAAACCCTATGCCAACCGGTCTGGCCAGCTTAGCACAGTAGGCTAATTACCATGAATGTAAGTGGAGGAGGCCCGACTCAACAGTGGGTCGTATATGGGCTAAGTGGTAATAGGCTAACGTATATAAGGGTAATAGGAAAATGGTGATTTCGGAAATTATATTAATATAACAAAAAATCACTAATGTGATGACGCCAACACTTCAATCAATTTGACTCCGCAGTGACCTTTTATCAGTAGCGCCGATAAGCCGCATCAAAATCGGTTCGACCTCCAAATAGCGCATTATCGAAGTTAGTGCGCCAATTATTCGGCGAGTAAACTTTGTTATCGTATCTTTGCAAATAACCAAATATTTGCCCAAATTATAGGTGAATTTAGTATGCAATATGCTCTTCTGTGTGCAATATAATTATCTGTATGGTGACGGATTTTGAATACATAGTGTCACCACCCGTTCCATCCTGAGGGTGTCATAACAGCCGACAAAGGAAACGACAAGGCCGATAACATAGCCGTAAGAGAACTTAATAGGAAACCCTGTGCCAAACCGACTGACAATCGTAGCACAGAAGGATAATTACCCTCCATGTAATTGGAGGAGGCCTAACTCAGCAGTGGGTTATTTATGGGCTGCATTGTAATAGTAGATAGACATGATGAACACCCATCCACCATGCCCAGACCTTCTCATTACAATAAATTGACATCACAACGTAAATAGTATTTTATATCCGGCAGCAATATGTAGAAAACCTTACCGATAGATTATGAATTTAAAAAAAGAACTATCCAAATACGACCACAATAATTTAAAAAACACACAAAAAAAAAACAAACACTGGCTTTATAAAAAAAAAACACAAACCACAATATTCCAAAACACTTCGAAAATCAAAATTCGAAACCAATACCGCGTTTTATTTTTTAAATAAACACTTTGTATTATTACGCTAGTACGTAAGTGACAAAGTTTAGTCGTTCTGTCATGCACAACGCACGAAACGATCGTATCTGTTTTCGTTGTATCAAAGGGTACGCGGCGAGTACGTCCGACCGGCGCGAGATCGTCGCCTGTACTTCGGAGCTTTCAGTTTCAGGCGCGATCGCGTCACAGCGTTTACGCTCACTGTAAGCTAACCAGTACGTCAACTTCGTCTCGCTGCAAGGCGCCTTGTTTATCGAGGTCGGCAAATATTTTAGCCACTCCCGACAAAAGATCCGTCCGTGTGGTCACCAACCCATACCGTCTTGAGAGTGTCGTAAGAGGCACTAAAAGAACGCAAGATGCAGATTACCTAGCCGCAAGAAGAGGAAAACTTGACACGAAACCCTGTGCCAACCCGTCGTGCCAGCGTGGCACAGTAAGCTAAATACCCTCCATGAATTTGGGGGAGGCCTGACTCAATTCTGGATCATTTATGGGCTAAAACGACGACGACAAAAAAAACGGTGTTACAATTTGACGTGCCTGTGTACTTGTTTGTTTTGTTTTCGTAAATAATTTACATCCACGCAAAAGTTTATTTACTGTTGAAAAGATTGTTACTGTGGTAGTTACATCTTTGTTCCGCAATCAAATCCGAGCCCGCGATTAGCACTGTTATTTCCGCTCCTAATGCAGATTATTGCGATTTCCTTTTGGAGAGCTGTTCGTGATTCAGTTATTAATTTGTAATTGTATAATAAGCAAGGACGAGTATTGTATAGTGTCTTGTACAATTTCTCTAAAAGTTTACATAATGTACTCCTGGTCGCCCTCCTCGCTGGTTATGCCATCTATCAGTTACTTACGTGTAACTTTCAAATTTGCCTTGAATGTAGTGACATAACAGTTGATAAATATTGCTGCAATGTACGAGGTAAATTTTGACCATATTTACCTTCACCCACTCCCGTTCTCTATTACCTTAATAATGATATAATGACGCCAGTTCAATATTACCACTGCTTTTCAATAATCAACCGAAAATCAATATACAAACAGTCTAAAATCTTATAACACAAAAAATGTAACAGGTAAATTTGCATTATTTTCTATCGTACTCACCTATAGCGGCCGGTGTAAGCGTCTGATCCCACGGGGGCTCGTCCTCCATTTTTCGAAAACTCCGTTCCACTGTGTTCAACAAAACAACACCTAAGATTCGATCACCTTAATATTATGTGGTGACGGATTCAGAATACATAGTGTCACCACCCCATTTCACCCTGAGGGTGTCATAAGAGCCGACAAAAAGAAATGATAAGGCCCAAAACCTGACCGCAAGAGAAGGAAAACTTGATACGAACCCTATGCCAACCCGTCTGCCCTGCGTGGCATAGTAGGCTAATATCCCTCCATGTAGATGGAGGAGGCCCGACTCAGCAGTGGGTCATTTATGGGCTGAGAAGTAGGTACACACATCTATATAAATAAAAATGAATTGCTGTTCGTTAGTCTCGCTAAAAGTCGAGAACGGCTGGACCAATTTGGCTAATTTTGGTCTTGAAATATTCGTGTAAGTCCAGGGAAGGTTTAAAAGATGAGAAAATATGAAAAAAAAAAGGTTTTTTTAATACGCATTATTTTTCTTTCAGTTAAGGTTTGCACATAGTTTAATAAAGTTTAAACATTCTGGAATTATCATTCAGGTTTTTTATTTATTGATTCTGAGGCGGTACGTTTGCCGGGTCAGCTAGTATTACAATAAAGCTATTGTTAGGTCCATTGTTAAATGGACGAATTAGTGTGTGAACAAAACTACATTATCTTTTTCTAAAGTAATACCTTATTTTTACGGTTAATGTTTAAAACAACCAAAGACCTGATAATATTTTAATTAGCAGATTTCCTATAAACTTAGCTAATGAGCGTGCGCGAGCTCAGAGGAATTTTAAGAAATATGACGTAATGAGCTAGATTTATGATGTAGTCGATAATTACATCATCGATGTGCACACTGAAAATTATACCAAACTCTAAGAGAATAGTAGGTGCTTGAAGAATGTTAAATAATGAATTTTCTGATAGTTGAACGAACGAAAAATTAATGTAATTATGATAAAAGTAAAAAGTTTTCGTTATTCTTCTCTTTTAGTCTGTCAGCTGGGTATAGGTATGACGGAATAATGTAAATTTACATTAAAACCATAAAAAATATTGACTGAACTATATAATTAATCAAGTAAAGAAAAACAAATTTAATCATTATCGCAATGAGAGTGATTGTAGAATTCGACGTGTTTCACTCAGTAACGCGCTCTATCGTCAATGTCGCTGCCTCAGCCCCCATTTCCGATGAGCTCGCTTAAAAGAATCGGTTCTTCGGTTTAGAAGATACCATTTAGAAATTATCATATAGTATTTATTGTAGGGATAATAAATAACAGGCTGCGCTCAAAATAACTCCAAATCTAGTAATCAGTGCAACCAAGTAATTTTCAACAAGATTCGACTTACTGTTGAGAAAGTGCGCGGGGCCCGACGCCTTTCTTGATTTCTTCTCGTTCGAATCTTGATCTATAACAACACAAGACTCGTTAATATCGAACGTCGAAATAAAACGACGTCTGTCCGTTCGAATATGTTTCAACCGTATTACAAAGACACTCCGTGCGGTAACGCATTTAGAATACACAGTGTCACCACCCCATTCCAATCCGAGGGGGGCGGTAAGTGACAAGGCCGATTAGCTAGCCGCAAGAGAAGAAAAGCTTAACAAGAAACGCTAGAGGTGCAAGTGCAGCAGTGTGAGGGACAAGCGGCATCGGTGAAAGAGGGAAGAGATGAGCAAGGCTCGGTCGGTACTGACTGGGCGGCTGCGCGTGGATGCGCTCCATGAAGCGCGAGATGCGGTTGTTGCAGTGGTGCTCCCCGTCCAGGCAGCAGCCCTCCTCCACGCCGCGGGCGCAGGCGCGGTGCACCCGCAGCTTGCAGTCTGCGGCATACACACATCAGCATCAACGTATTATGGACGCCATAACTAGATTGATATCGTTCGTTAGCGATAAAAATGAATAGCCCAAGGTGAATGTTCCAGGGTAGCCCGCGAAATTCAAATTTTCTTACGTTTTTTGCAATTTGCAGGCCAGTGCTAGGTTGTATGATGATGAACATTTGATTCGCGGCTGTAAGACGTATGTAGTTACAGAGTTATAATCATCAAACTCATCAATACAACCCTCCAAGCTCATAAAGGTGCAAGAATGACTTTGACGTTAATAGTTATTTGTTATACAAGAGTGCAAAGTTGCTTTTTAACCGCGTGTTCAATTTTGATGACCGAGCAAGCGAAATTCAAAATTAGAATCCTGAACGTTAGCGAGGGAATCAAAAGAGCACGAGGTGAAAAATCTTTGCACTCGAGTGCAACACGTAACTTTTCATTCCGCCTCAGCGAGGAAATGACTAAATGCAAAAAAAAAAAACGTTTACAATCACAAGATAGGTACACTTTTATTTCAGTTTAGGTATTAATTACTACATTATGACAGGTAACTATTACAGAATAATCTTTACTTTATTCTCTAGCGAATAAAAACGGCTTTTGCACTCAGATATCGAAGAGCAAAAATACTCTTTCCGAGATGGGGGGATGAAAAAAAATTTTCTTGCACCTTTATCAGCTAATTTAGTATAAATAAATTTATATATAATATATAAGCTAATTTATTATATTATAAATTTATTTGGAAACAAATTTATTACTTGAAATTTATTTGTTTTCATATAAATAAATAAAAATGTATTTTTGTGTTTATTCAAAATGAAATGAATATTAATGTAATAAACAGTCATTATTTTATGGAACAAATTTGTAACACTTTATCTTTTCATTATGCCATATGTGATTCCTGTCATAATCTGTTCTTTTATGCTTAAAACTTATACTAAACAATTTCGATGTGTCACATCTGTCAGGCTCACACTCTTTTTTAAATTAGTCAACTAGCTATCGTTATTATAAATGAGTGAATGAATTGAAAGAAGGAAAGAAGTTGGCTCACCCGTGCAGACGTAGGCCTGCGGCGCCAGCCCCCAGATGACCAGGTCGCAGTGGTGGCAGTGGCCCACCGCCGTCAGCGCCTGCAGCTGCAGGTGGTGGCCGCGGACCACGAACTGGGGACCACACACGAGGCCATTACTTGGACCCTCACCACCCATTGCGTCACGACGATCTCACACCAGACTTACCGGCTGCGGATTGAGCTTGGTGAGCTGCTTCACCCTCTGCTTGTACAGCTTGTCCCTCTGGAGGAACGAGGCTCGAGCTCCACCCGCCGCCGCCGCCACGGACGCCGGCCTGTATAGAGACGAAACACTTTACACCGCATCTGGTGTTGGACAGTTCAGATAACGAGACATTCGTACATTTTCAAATTAATCCCTTTAAGACAAGACCAACAGACATATTCAGATGCTTTTTATTTAAATACTTTAAACACGAGGGTGACTGTACTGGAGCCCGTTAAAAAGTGTTTAATTCCAATGTGCAATAATCGCGAAAACCTACGAATTCATAAATTTTTAGTTGCTCGAACCAGCCCAAATTGAAATCGTTTTTTTTACTTAGAACTAACTTTTACAAATGTAAAAAGTTTGTGCTAATATTTTTTTACACATTTTTAAATAATTAAATACTCTTTAAATAAAATATCGATGATCACATATTACAAAATGATCGCAAAAGCGGCTCAATAATATCGGAACACATGTTATGTTTTTAAAATTGGATTAAATACGAGTTGATTCCTCTACCACAATTCTGTCCTGGGCAAAGCTCTTCACCAAATAATAATTCACGAAACCCAATAAATGTCAATATCAGAGTATCCACAGTATCGAACCAGAGACGCGGGGCCAGTTAGGCGTCAAATAGATTGAGAGTTTCTACTGGAACTTTCGGTAGGTGTGTGGGTTTATCCTCAACATTGGCAACGCTGGTCCGCTGTTGGACAGAGGCCTCCCGGGTGAGCAGAGCTCGCAAATCACTCCTCTATCGAGTCGTGGTCTCTGCTTAAAGATGTCTACTGCAGCAGTTGTCTGTTCTACTACAGACCGGCGCACTGTCCTTTTAGATTGTTAACTGTTTGAGCTGTGCTTTCAGATATGCTGACAAGTCTCACTGCGAGCGTCCTCGACTCAGCTCCATAGGTGAAAAGAGGCAAGAGCAAAAGAACAAAAGTTGTTCGAGCACAAGAAGCATAAGACCAACTTTGAATTCTTTATCTTCTTGTTTTTGTTCCTGGGTGACTGCCACCATCGCCTTCTGACCTCCAAAGCCTCTATATCACTGATTTCCACCACGTTCACCATCACAAGAGTCACGCCCGCACGGGAATCTACTTAGAGTAACGCGAACACAGTACATTATACGAGGATAATTGCCGCGTTTCCTGTTGGGATATAGTTCTTAGTTTATTGCAGGGTCGAATGTCGGGGAAGTCACTGTGCTATGTCCGAATACCTATTCTCATTAATGCAATGAAATATCGGTAAAGCAGTGTTCGATACTTTTTATGATGTTGAGTCACATTGTAAAGTCCCCAAAGGCTTGTGGGCGGTGCATCACTTGATAAGGCCATACTCTGGAATATTTATCACTAGCGACCCGCCCCGACTTCGTACGGGTGCAATATTGACATATAAACCTTCCTCTTGAATCACTCTATCTATTAAAACAAACCGCTTCAAAATCCGTTGCGTAGTTTTGAAGATTTAAGCATACACAGGGACGGACACACGACAGCGACTTTGTTTTATACTATGTAGTGATAGTTATACCAGAATCTAGAATATTCTAGAATTGTTTGTAACCTTGTCTCATTTCAACACCTAGTACCAAACAATGAATTTTTTTACATAAACATGTGAAAGTCATTGCGCGGTGACGGATTTAGAGTGCATGGTGTCATCACCCCATTCTATACTGATGGTGTCGTAGGAGCCAACTAAAATAAACCACAAGGCCGAAAACCAGTAGGCTAATTATTTAAGGGCCGAGTAGTGGTATGAAGGTGAAGGTATCTTCTCCGTAGATGGTGTCCAGGAGCCACAAGTGGCACCAGTACCTGCAGTGCAGCGCCAGCGCCGCGGCCACGACGGCAGCCAGCAGCGTGGAGTGAGCGGCTCCGTCGTCCGGGGCCTGGGCTTGGCCCTGGGCCTGGGCTCCGGGCGACGCACCCGCCCCGGCTCCGCACACGCCGCCGCTGCGCACCAGCGTCCGCAGCGCGCCGCACATGAGCTGCTCCACCACCACCAGCTCCTGCCGGGTCAATCACTCGCTCATAGGCTCATTCCTCCTTAGCCTGTTCCACTCAAACTCAAAAGGAATTTTATTTTTAATACAGTTGCTCAAAAAGTGGCATATTGCAGGGCCGTATAGCGTTCGGGAAGTGGGCTATTACACACGCGTGCTTTTTCTTTACCATTCCCGCACTAGTGCGTTTTCTTTCCCAACTGTCAAAATAATGTCTATTATAAGGAAAAACCAACCATGAAGTTTTTACTAAAAAAAATCATAGAAGTATTTATGATTCATGCAAATACGTATATTTCTAAAAAGAAACTACTTACTAATTTGTTTCAATATCAGATTTAATGATTTGATTGAATGAGTTTCATTTCATCTAATTAAATTTCATTTCATATCAATAAAAAAATTCTACTGAAGACTTGGCTGTATGGGCATTGTTCCTTTTGCCTACCAGAATAAGTGAAGAAAAAAAATCTCTGCTTATATTCTACGGTCGGCGCCATTTTTCAGAAATGATTAGTTAGTTGAGTTTATTGTGTTTTTATTATTTTATTAAATTGCTTCATTTTTTCGCAACTATATTAAAAATAGTCGTTCAGTACACGTGCGGAACCGTCATTGCAACTTGTTCCGACTGTCAACCCTCGCCTTCGGCTGCGCCTCGGCTCGGGTAGACATTTGTCGGAACTCGTTGTAATGACAGCCTTTCCGCACTTGTAATGAAATATACTATTACCTAGGTTTCATATTTAGGTTTCATAAATTACGTCACACCAATTTTACGACTTTAGAACCCCTCCTTCCGTCCTTGTCACAGGTTGACATCTTTTGTACACCCCCTCCTGATGTGATGTCACATTTTTTTAAATTTACGCATGAATTTAAAAATAATCGAGAGAAAAACGCAATTTTAATTTATGACTTATTTTAATTAGATAAATCTAATAAAATCAACATGTGACGTCCCAGAACTATTGACCCCCCATGTCCATTATACCCTCCCCATTAACACCACAGCTCTTATAAATGGTCATAGTAAAAATGCACCGACCTGGGCCTTGTCCGCCAGACACCTGTCCAGCACGGCGTCGTCGGGCCCGTAGAGGGTGCCCAGCCCCACCTGCCGCTTGACCTGGAACTCCGTGAGCTGCTGCGCCAGCTCGTCCTTGGCCTTCTGCCGCGCCTTGCGGAACACGTTGCGCAGCAGCTCCTCCTTGTCGTACTCTGCCGCCAACACCAAAGGGTTTACCGTGATGCCCAGAACTGCAGCTTGGTGATCGTAAGAGTGTTACAAAAGTTAACGCTTATAGTAATGACTTGACACCTACAGGTGTTCCCCATACATATATTGTACTTTAAGCATAAACTTTGCTTGAAAGTTTACAAAAATTGCGCGGACGGAGTGTGAAAACGAAAACACACACGAAAACTGCAGATGGCTGTTACATTTTTTTTATATTGCCTATAACATTACACGCAATACCATGTATATAACACACACTCGCATATCTACTTTTTTGTTTATTGTTAAAGTCTGTGATCAAATTGAAAATATTACTTTAATCTAAATTAATTATGGTCGAATTTAGACCATTGGGCGATCGCTAGTATCCATATAAACAAATTGAACGACTATTGTAAAAGTGGGTAAGTTTCATAATCAAACGATGATAATAAGTTTCAAACCTTCGTAAGATGCGCTCAATATGTAACACGGTGTAGACAAACTCACCGTTAACTAAAACATGCTCAATTTCGTTGGCCATATTTTCATCTACGCCATTCAGTTGCAAAACCTGCAAAATAACATAAATTGTTTGACAATCCTATGAGATTTGTATATTATAGTTAACCCTTGCTCTAGTTACAACCCGTGTCGTGGGGGCATGTGATTCAAACAGACTCAGACTCAGAACAAGTGCACAAAGATGTTGCGGGTTCGATTCAGGAAAGGACAAGATACAGGAATAAATATTTGTCCGACCTACAAGTATTTGTTCCGGGTCTGGGTGTTTTCTATCTATAATATGTACGAGTATGTATTTACAAAAAAAAAGAATGTATATAGGTAGTTTATCATCCATCTCGTTACCATAACACAAGCATTAAGTTGCTTAGCTTGGGACGAGATGGCGTTGTGTGAAATGTCCAAGGATATTTATTAGGATATTTATATCCAAACCTAGACCGACAAGTCGTCCTTAAAAATAAATGAGCATAGCTGTTATTTATCAACATAGTCTGAGATATATAATATTGGTCCTTCCTTCGATAGGTTTAGGGCTCAGTTTTGCGTATAGAGGGAAATACGAAGCAAACAATGTGTGACTGTCAATACGGTTTATTGCAGACTGGATTTTTTTTAAGCAATAATATGCTTTAATGTATCGAACAAATATTATTAACCAGCGCTACGTCACTAACTAAAATCTTTTTTTTTTTCATCAACCCTCTTTTTGGTGGAATTTCGTAAAATCCGTTCTTAGCTTACCTCTACTCAGTGAAAAGAATAGTCCTACCAAATTTCAAGTCTCTAGGTCAAGGTTCTAGAGATATCGTGATGAATGCCTATATACGTGGAAAGCAAAGGGATATTATATTTTCCACCAACTTTAAAAATGTATGTTGTGCTCCCATAATTTGTAAACCGAAAGGACAAATGTGGAGTTACCGCGTGAGGCACGAGGAAGGTGGAGTGGATCTCGTAGGCCCAGCGCCGCAGCGTGTGCGCCGCGGCCGCCCCGGCCCGGAACCCGTCCGTCAGCACCAGCAGCAGGCAGGCGCACGCGCACCTGGGGACAGAGCTCCTCATCAGTCGGGAGCCTCCAGGGCCACACCAGTCCACCCACACCCACGTACCTTCGCTCCCCCAGCAGCCAGTTGAGCAGCACGGCCGTCCTCGCCTTGGACTCCCGCACCGAGCGGAGGTTGGAGAACAGCCCGGAGTAGCTCGACGTGTCCTGCAACCGCACAGCGCACATGCTCACCTCGACCACATCCACAACCAAACGTGCCATTGGCAACATCTACTTTGACAGTTCTCGTTGCTAATACTGCAGCGTCACTCCGGGACGTGCTGACACGGGCGCTTGGCAACAACGTCGATGGGCAATAACAAGTTTGGGGCCAAGAATGGTTGGAAAAAATACTTCATGTAATTATCATTATCAGGCATCCTCCATGTGATTGGAGGAGGCCAGACTCAAAAGTGGTGCTTTTTTGGGATCAAACACATTTTGCGGGTTTACTGAAAAACGAGATTGGAAAAAATACATTAATTGTTACTACCCGCCTACATAGCGATAAGCTTAATCAACAAATCGGGTGACTTCCACAAGCTAACTGTAACATAAAGGGACTTACAGACGCCGGAGAGTCATCCTCTTCCATGGAGATGATCGCTCGCTGCGGATCTGAACACGGCTGTGTAAAACAAAAAGGGATACTAGCATCAAACCATTTCGTTCGTAGCGTCGAGAGGGCGAAACTCTGCGTTTCATAGATACCATCCCACTTCGGAATTGACTTGTGACTAAATAGCGCCGCTTTGAGAAAAAAACAAAACATCTGCACTGCGTGTACAAACATGTAATTAACGATCACAAATGACACCCAGGCACAAAGTAAATGCCTCTAGTTTGTACTTGCCCGACCCTGGAATCGAACCGGGGACTACGGTATGACTGGCACATGTAACATCTAGACCAACAGGGCAGTTGTGGCTTGAACCTTGAGTGTTGAGGCTTAGAAACTATGAAAGTGCAAAGAAGAGGAATAAAGATGTACTATGTATATAATTAGAGAGAGACAGAGAGTACCTGCGTGTTGGTGTGATAGGGAGGCGGGGGCGTCCCGGGCGGGGGCGTGTCCCGCTCGCCCCAGTCGGCGGGGGGAGGCGCGGGCGCGGGCGGGGGCGGGGCCACGGGCAACTGCGGCGGCGCTGCGGACAGAACAGGGTCAGGCCTTGCCACCCACAACCTCGTGCGTCACGCGTCTCGGGGGAGGATACTCACGCCTCGCCAACTCGTGGTCCAACTGCTCGGGGGACGATCGGCTCCTCACGTGGAGCACGGGCACGCCTGTCCGGTTGTCCGTCTGCGCGGCGACAAGCAATCAGAATATGCCACCATATGTCCAAAGGGGGAACCTCGATCTAACGTCTTTTTATATTGATAGGCAGGTCGAATAATACAAAAACATACTGTACTGTAATTATATATCGGTTCTATAATCTGTTGGTTTTGTGCGTCAAAAATTACAGTACTTTATGGAGCAATGAAATGACAAAGAATACTTTTTAATTAACGTACGAAATTAGCGTTACAAGGACGTAAGACGTACGCTGTCCAACGTAATACAGATCTCTCAGCAATTTGCCAGATAACATTAAACACCTCAAATCCAAGATGCAAACAAGAATTTTGAACTCGAAGTTTTAACTATTTCAAAAACATTAAGATATCTTGAATAAAAGCGGAACAACGGGACACGTTTTTGCGCAACGACAAACAATTAGTTAGTCACATTTGGAAATGTTATATCATGTTTAAGCGAAAATGTATAAATAAAATACATATTTACACAGTATTTGACGAATTCATAGGACATTTTTAATCATCACTTATAAACCTATTTAATATGGAATTATAAAATTGAAGCATTGAAATTAAATAGAATAAGCTTAGGCAATGAAAAATATTACATAAATAGCAGAAGGTATAAGAGACAGTTAAAATCCCCGTACCTGACAACATTAAAAAAAAGTTTACGGATCGAACATAAAAAAACTATTCCAACATCTAGACAATTTTTTAGCTGTATCTGATACAGATAAAAAACTGTCTTTACGTATTTTTAACGGGCTACTCTAAAGTCGATCCGAAAACTGGCATTTACCTGCAACGGCGGAGGTGGCGCGTTCACCAAGGGATATCTCATTTGCAACGCGATCGAATTGGGCTGGGGCCCATCCAGCTCCCCGTCCAGGGAGTGGGAGGACCTCCTGAATTGCTTCTGCTCGTCGTTGTACGCCGGCATGGACTGGTGCATCGGGTTATCCGGGTAATACCTCCCCTTGTAGTACTTATTGGCGGGGGACGGGTTCGGCTTCGGTTGGGCCAGCGGGTTGATTGGGGGAGGACTGAGCGGGATGCGCTTCGGCCGCTCTATCGACCGCGGCGGGAGGGGAGGAGGGGTGACGTTGTCCAGGCAGGTGGTGGGGACCATTGGGACGGTATTGTTGTGTATGTGGCGCCTCTTGTTGTTGGACTCGTCCGAGTTCTGTCTGACTAGGGGCGGCTGGTTCTCCTGCTGGTTCTTGCTGTTCTGCCGCGCCTGCCGGAGGTTCCGGAGGCTTTGCCCGGTGAGGTTGCTGAGGGAGCGAGGTAGGCCGCTAAGGAAGCCGGTGTTGGGCGTCGTGGCGGTTTTCTCGAGGTTCGTTTTGGTCCGGGCGCTGAGCCGCGGCGTGGAGGGCGCGCCCGTCGGGGCAGTGTCGGGCTGGCGTCGCCAACAGATCGTGTTAGAAGCGAGTGTATGGAACATTGCGCTTGAGTGCGAGCGAGATGTGGTGAGACTTTGATGTGACGAGACAGCCGTCGAGTTTGGTACTATTCTCTTGACTGCAATTTTTGGTACAGATAATGTGGACTGTTCATTACTTTATTAAAAAATCTTTAAAACGCCACCATCTAGTTGTTGTAACTAGAAAACTACTTCATCTATTTTGTTTTGCTAGTTGTTTACAATAACAACACGACCCTATACCCAAAATTATTTTCGTTTCTAACACTATTTTTTACATTCACTGAATCTAATGCTTGGGTGCAAAAGTACGGCGTCGTATTACTAATAAATATTTAAATTTCAATACCACCAAAAATACTTCAACAAAATCTCAACACAAAACCAGCTAGAGCAAGTAAAGTGTGCCAAAAAAAAATGCAATGTTTATACAAGACCATACACCGTTGATGAGGCGAAAGTTAACTTATGATTGAGTTAATAAAGTTAATATTTGACTGCTTTAGTACGTCAGTAACGCGAAATTGGCGGATTTGATGGGACTATACTTTGTCTGTTTCTACGCATTTAAAATCTGTGCTCAAAGATCCATCTTATGAATATTTCATATCGAAAATCATTTCGCAAAATTAGCTCACTTTTGCAAAGAATAAAATGCGCGCAATGTTTGTATTCATTGGGACTAGCAGTGTATTAGCGTTCACACATTTGTATTTACAAAAAAAGCTCCGAATACACATTTGTGTGTTCGGAGCTTTTTTTGTAAATACAAATGTTTGTAAATACAAATGTCCAAGGATATTTATTTATTTTATTTATTTACAAATATTTTTCATTTCACAGAAAGAATAGCACGCCACACATATATTCTTGTCGGCTCCTTGCTGTAGATCATCATTCCGAACCGATTGTAAATACATAGTAGACGATTGCAAACTGTTAAAAAACTATTCGATTCAAATCCCATAAAATAGCTCCAATAAGACGACACATTTGAACACATAGAAGCAGACAAGGTACAAAACAACAATGGCGGCGGGGTCCCACGGGTTAGCCTCATCAGCCCGGTTAGTGAGGCGTCATAGACCTCGCGACTCATGGACACATTTTCCACTACCTTGAAGTGGAAAATTATAAAAATATTGATTGACATAATATTATTGACGACTGCTAGTAGTCCACTACTCAGCCCGTAAAAGACCCACAGCTGAGTCGGGCCTCCTCCCTTTACATGGAGGGTAATTAGCCTACTGTGCCGCGTTGTCCATACGGATTAGCACAGGGATTCCTTCTCTTGCGGCTAGATTTTACGGCCACACCATTTTATGCAGTCGGCTCTTACGACACCCTACGATTGGAATGGGGTGGTGACACTATGTATTCTTAATCCGCCACCGCATGGACATTTCACTAATTACCAGTGTTTATATCGATCGAATGTCCTTCGTTATAATTTAATTAGACCGGCTATCAATGTGCAGCCGGCAGCCGGGACCGACGGCCTTGCGTGCCCTCCGGAGCAAGGAGAAAAATGATGCACGGCCTCCAATGTCCATCAAATCTACTTAATCTCCTCAAAATGATATAAAACACCAGATTTCAACATTTAAACACGCAAAAGTCCGATATAAAGCCCCTGATAAACAGCAATCTTATTATGGTAAGAACGTGATCGTTGTCCGTGAGTCGTGAGCCCTTACCACCACTGGCGACTGGCCGTTATATGGGACACGGCATCTTTTTAGTTACACGCATACAGTACACTTTCGCCTCACACGTACACTTGTGGCCAGAGAAATGTGCGCAACATAAATTTCATTACACACCAAGATTAACTTCAAGAATTGAAATTATAACCTCATGTTTGACAAGTATGCATTTAAATATATGTCAAATAAAGTGAAAGCGTTTGTTCGACCACGTAATGCTCAAGAATGACTAATTTGTTTCGAAAATTGTATAAAGAACTACTAGCCAAGGCTTTTCAGAAAAACTACGGCTCAGGATTATTTTGAGAGGCGCGTAAATATGGCTTTTCAATGGGTTACACGAAACTCAGACTCTTGTGATAATTAAAAAATACTTTCTCGACGATCAAATACAAATTTCTTGATTATTCATACAAGTCGCTTAATCCGAGAAGTGTTTTTGGAACAATTCAATTGTCCTTATGTTCTCAATTAATAAGTGATAATAATAATTCGTTATTTATTATCTATCGTAATTATGTTCCCTAAATTATTATTAGGGTTCAAATTTATTTACTTGATCACTACATAGTATAAAACAAAGTCGCTGTCGTCTGTCCGTCCCTATGTATGCTTAAATCTTTAAAACTACGCAACGGATTTTGCAGCGGTTTTTTTTTTAATAGACAGAGTGATTCAAGAGGAAGGTTTTTAAGTATAATACATGCATAATTGCACCCGTGCGAAGCCGGCGCGGGTCGCTAGTAAATGTATAAATATGTAAAAAAAAATCTTCATTTTGACTGATAGAACTTTATTCTTCGGAACAGACGAAGTATTCTAAACACAGTTCCGTATATGGAACGTAGAAACCGCGTGCTGCGTGTTCCCGACATAGAATATTAATTACTGTCCCATTTATTGGCCCTTATGTGTAACGCCATGAATGAGTAATTAATACTTCTCCGAAGTGGCCACTGTTTGCATATTGTTAGCTTATTAGATGGCATTAATGGGCTAGTGACGTCAGTACTTTCTTATATAAAACGCACGTAAACAAAAAATAGGGATCCAGGTTACAGGCCCATGTTGTAAACAAACACAAACAGTTCTCATTATAAATAATAAGGAGACAAATAGCCTACTTATGGTTATGGAACAGATACGTATAAATATTAATATATTTAACCACGTTACAGCGCCATCTATCTGTCATCTGATAATCTAATTATTTGCCAGCCACTATTGTCACACAGAAACGAGTCTGTCTAAAAATGTATAGATTATAATTTATTTAGAGCGGCAGCAAGTCACAATATATAATGTTTGCATAAAAATTCGAAAAACCTTGAGATATTAAAATCTAATTTAGGTAATTAGTTGCAACATTTTTGTGGCCGCAAGTGTACGTAACGACATGTACAAATAAAAGAAACAATGTGATCTATAAAGAACAATAAAAAAGACTGCAACAAAACTCTGTCAGCTATGCTATGTGAACAACGTCAATCCTTTCAAAGTATAATCGACGCTACTGATTAAGACGTACGGTAGAATATTACCTGTCCCGCCATTATAGAGTCGATTTCGTGCTGTAGCTTTGAACATCGTTGCTCGGCAGATTCTAATTGCGCCTGCTTTCGGACGTCCGGAACTTTGGTCAGCTCATCTGGAAACCATAACAAGGTTTTACCATACAGTGTTAGGTTGTGCCAGTGGTTGTGTGCTACTGATAAAGATACTGTGTGCAAAATTGCTTCTTTTGCTTAATATTTTGGTCACCAGCTTCGTAGTGAATGGTTCAACATCCAGCATCGCCAATACCGTGCTAAAAATATTAGTTGAGTTCAACACTGCCCGCTAGGCCTCAAGGCCTGCTATCCATAATTATAATTAAAAAAAAGTAAGTATATACTGACTGCGCAGGTCGCGGATGAACTTCTGCTCTTGTTCCAGCATGAGCCGCACCGTGTGCACCTTGGACACCTCCAGCTGCCGTTGTTTCTCTTGCTGCGGACAGACCACCAGGATTCTTAGTATACAAGCAGCCACACCAGTGACCACATCGATTATATGCCGATGATCCGGGTATTTTAGACTAGTATATATTAGGGGTTGGATGTGTCGCGTTTGGATCACGGGGTCCTGGAATCGATTCCGGGGCTGGAAAAGTATCTGTGTGTAAACAGCCCCCGCGAAACAAGTGGTTACGTTTAAAAATAATAATTAATTAATCCCTACTATGAATTAATAAAAAAATACAATACAACCAAACTATTCATAGCGAAAAAGAAAATAAACTGTTTATTTAGAGCATCTAATGACGAAACCTTCAAATCAAATTCAAAGTGTATTTACTTTGAATTTGATTGTTCATTTTGTTTGATTTGATCTTATTTGTTGTTAAATCGAAACCCCTGCACAAGTTACAGCCTGCATCGCGAGGGCAGTTTACAAACATCAAATTCACGAACAAATTCAAAGGCGGCACATCTAACCCCCAGAATCTAGATGAACGAGGCAGTCAACAATATGGTTATGACACAGAGCTATAAGAAGATGTCCACAGTTGGCACTAAGTGGCAACCCTACGTGACGCCGACCTTTTCTAGAGCCTAACTTCATATTAAAAAGAATAATAGATCAACCAAAGTGTGACTAAAGCCATAAACCAAATATTGACTTCGAAGCACTATGACATCACGCGCATATAAACAATGGCAATCGAGCTGATATCATAGGGCATAGATCAGAGAAATTGCATCACAACCGGTAACAATGCCACAAAAGTCGTCAAGGCATCGACTGACCGCCAACGAGCTGAAACCAGCTGTACAAACAACTGCGGTGTGAGGTCGAGTCTTGCGGGGAACTTCGTGTGTCCGTATACTACTGGATCGCAGATGATAGTTTCAATGTGTGGGGATGCTAGAACTTCTACGCGGCCCATAGATAACCCACTACTCGGGCGTCGAAGAATACATAGTGTCACCACCGCATTCCATCCTGAGAGGTGTCGTAAGAGCCAACAAAAGAAAATGACAAAGCCGATAACCTAGCCACAAGAGAAAGAAAACTTGATGCGAAACCCTTTTTTTTTTTGTTCGCCCGGGGAAAAATTGTCTATGGACTTCCTCGCCGGCCACGGGGATGGCCAGCGAGGGGAGTGTGGGACTCTCCCCCATAGTGGGGGCCTACCCACTAAACCTCCCCGGGGTGCTCCAACTCGCGTCCTGTTGCGGCATTGTGGGATCTGATGCAGAACCACGCCGCCGCAGACGAGGAGGCCCTCCTCCTCTCCTCAGGCTCCTTACGAGCACTCGACGTCCTGCCGTGAGCACCCGGAAGGACGTCGCTTCCCCTCAGATCCCGTGTGGGGCGAGACATCCCCGTACCCCGCCCCGGGATCTCCTATGTTTTGATGCGAAACCCTGTGTCAACCTGACTGGCCAGCGTGGCACTGTAGGCTAATTACCCTCCATGTAATTGGAGGAGGCCCGACTCAGCAGTGGGTAATTCATGGGCTGAATAGTAGTAATATTAACTGTATACGTTTGTAACCTATTGACTACGGTGACAAGATGTAAGCGTCCTGTTCTTAAATTTTACCACGGTAGTTTTTGCCCAGCCACGTTTGGCCCGTTAGTATTCCCTGACTTAGAGACAGACAAAAATATTCCGGTTAAAACAAGAGCTTCAGCACCACACGCGGTCATGTGATGCGAAAGCATTTGTGATGCATGACGATTGCATTTCGCGTTGATAAAGCGCCAAGGTCGACTGCGACGGGCACACGACGCGCATAGATCAAATTTGAATATTTACTAAGCAGATTCTGACTGTCGTCTTTTGACCAAGAAACGATAAGTGATGCAGTACTGTGCCTTTCCTCTGTATCATTGGGATGGACCACCAGGCTGACTTACAACCGATATTTAAACGATACTAGCGGCTGGTTTCACCCGCGTGGTGATAGAAAATTGCGATAATGATGATAGAAAGTATTTATTTTTTCATCACGTTTTCCTATTTACTTTATAACCCCGATATGCCCTGTCTCTATTTAATGCGTTCATGTAGGAGTTGGTGTCTATTAGGTAGTTTATATCTCCAGTCGCCTGTTATCATTATCTCAAGATGACCCATAATTCGCGTCACTGTACATTGTCTTTAGAATAGAAAAGTGGACTTACATTAACCGGCACGGGATTTGTTATGGGCGTCTTCAGTCTGGAGGTGTTCTGTTGGACAGTGAGCACAGTCGTGGGGTTCGCTGAAACATGAAGCATTGGTATTAGAATGTATTCACCGGTTTCTCCACTTCATTGGGGTCGAGACCAGTCAGATTTGAAGCCGATATCAATGGGCGATTATGTTATACTTTTAATTACTTTTGAAATTGACGCTCAAATTTTCCTAAAAAATAAAAAGACGGAATCCTACGCTCGTCTCGATAAAATCATTTATTTTGTTTTGGTTACGATGGACACTTACAAATAGTCAACATATTATTCATAGCATATCATTATACAATAAAACAAATTCGAACCTACAGTTCGGAACGCGACCACTACCGAGAAGAACTGGCAAGAACCGCAGAGGGCTTGTAATATTTTTTTTCGGTCCTATTTTGTATATGTACATCAACATAGTCCCAAGCAGCTGGGTCTCTGAGCACTATTAAACAATTTCAAATGCTTAATCCGCTAATGTCGCGTGGATCTTTTATCCACTTACCATCAGCCAGAATGCCACGTGACTACGCTATTTTAGAGGAGCCCAAAATACGTGGGTGCACAAACACGGGCCATTACTAATTGCGAAAGCATCCGAGGAATAAAGAAAGTTGAGTACCTCCATCGTTTGATGGGCCATAAAACGGTACGAGTCATAAAATACGCGAGATACCTCGTTTTGTGCCGCTCTATATGAACACTTGTAATCGCACGCGATCCCACTTAAGACATTCTGCTTATTGTCCTACACATATTTACCTTAAAGAGCGTACTAAGTATTGAAGAACTTAAAGACATCACGCCAGTGGGACTCTTTGCCTAATGTTCAATAGACAGGTAGTCACAAAGAATAAAACACGCAGACAAAATCTATATTGATTTTTTTAATTTAACTATACTTGCGAACTTGCTCTGACTATGCTGTTTAGTGCTTTTTGTAATGTTGATCAATTTTTTTTTTAAAAGCAGCTACTGAGGTTATTCCCGGGTCTTGTCTGTAGAGCAGCCTTCCGAACCGGTGGTAGTTTCGGCATGAATGTGAGTGAACGCAGGGATTGTGAGCGATCAGGGGAGATGGAGGGATTGTAGGAGTGCAGAGTTGTGTGTGAAAGGTGTGAATGTAGGTATGACGACTGATCGGTGTGTGTGGAGACTACCACCTAGTGTGGGACAGGGCCGTAAGATGATAATGGTATTTATAAATATGACGATTTATAAGAGTTTTGTGATGAAACCTACGTAAATAAAGTTCCGTTTGAGTCTGAGTTTATTATAGCGGTTATAAGCCAGCAAGGTCGAAATGAAAGAGCATGTCACGTAGACCGGAGTAAAACCCCGATCCATCTTTTACTTCTTCATTTGCAAAACACAAGTTTGAATGGAAATACCGAAAGCCACAGTGAATGAAAGAAATGTTGACAACCGGGTTGTTATTTTTGAGCTAGCTAAAAATTACCAATTTTTTCCAAATTATTTGCTAAGGTTTTTTACATAAAGAGAAAACAATCGCAAACTTTCATGACATTCAATCCAAAACTAAGCAAGACTCATAAAAAATTTACATGATTAAGATAACTAAAACACAAAGTTTAAGACCCGTAAGAACGGACCCGCAAGTAAAGCTGGTTCAGGACATGAAGCAAATCGCGCATAATACACAATTATTTTCCAGCAATCTGGGAGTAAAGAGGTTTGTGTGTTAGTTTCGCCAGAATAACGAGGGTTTATGAATGAGACAAAACGTTATTGTTCATGAAAATAACTATAAACAAGCACTGAAATTAAACTTCAGATTTGGAGTTCAACCATACTCAGAAATAGTAAAGACCACTGAGTCGAGTCTCTTCCAAACTATCGTGCCAGGCTGGCAAGACGAGTTAGCGACGAGTAGAATACAGGCCATTTACACAATTGCCTAGCCGTTGCTAAAACAGAATTGAACAAGAATTGTCCAGTTAGGCGTGTTACCTCTAATCATCTGCACGACCTGCTGGTGTGTGTGGTGGTGAACTGGGATGGAGTCGACCCTCAGGATGCGGTCCCCGGCGCGCAGGCCCGCGCGCCACGCTGCGCCGTGCTCCTTCACCGACTGCACGTACACCGGGTTGTCGCCTAAGACCCATAGGGATATTAGAAAATCCTCTCAGCCAAAAGCCGTCTAATGAGGGACATACGCCTCCTGTGCAAAACTCCGGCTTGAAAACAGGTTATTTTGCGTGGGTTAGGTTAGGTTAGCAGTGTGGGACTCGGGTTTACTTCTGCGGTATCGTCCTGCGCTGACTGCCCCGTGGGTCTAGAATGTATCACCACGGAGAAAGGTGCTGTCTACGTCTAATAGATTCATGCGACCTTCGCTTCGTCTGAAAGTGACCGACGTCAGCGTATTTCGACGTATTTCGCCAAACCCCTAATTAGAAAAGTCCTCGACTGCGCAGTACGGATACGAACGGAGCCGAAAGCCACACAATTGGTTCAAAACATGCGCGATTTATTTTCCTTCTTAAGTATTCTACGGATTTTTTTCTTAAGTTAAGTTAGGTGTAGACTATAACTGGTCTATTCTACCAGAGCATAAAGTACAACTCACCAGACACTTTCATGCCATAGCCGTGCTCGTCACGGGCGACGGTGACGGTGAGCAGATCGTCGCCGCCCGGCGACACCGCCCCGCCCAGCATCACCTGCAGAGAACAAAAGCCATACTCAAACAACAGTCATGAAATAATGTACAAAAGACACATCGCCTCGCGCCACACATGAGAATAGTTCATGCTCGGATTAAAATTGTGAGATTTTTCGACGATTCTATCCAGTGTCCAAGATAAAATCTGGCATCATTTTATTAGTTGATGACTGAGGAAAAAGTCTAAAGTCGGAAGCCCGACTCAGCACTGGGTTAATAATGGGCCGAATAGAAGTAGTAGGGGTAGAGCTATTAGTAGTGTTCGAAAAGTCTATTCGTTAAAAAATATTTGGTAAGCGTTTAGCGAGGTTCAATAGCAGCAGAATGTTATTTTTTTGTCTTCGTAGAAGGGATTATGTCCTATCTAAATGTGCGGCCGGCTAACTGCTCATACACGTGAAATATATGACGCCTGAATATATACCAAATACAATGTCTGCACTTCAATGTTCAGGGAAAACAGGAGAAAAATTTGCAAATTTCAACGTGCATCAAGCACCTTTCTAGTATTGTCAACCATCTCTCCCGCTATAGAGCTAGCAACTCCTGCAGTAATGATAAGGTTAAATAATTATGAGTAAATTAAAAGCATCCCTAAGTTCTTAGCGTCAAGAATAAATTACAGTCATGATAGACAACCTGTCAGACGCCCACACGTCTAGACCACCGTTCCCAAAATAACAGCGGCGATGTCTTTACACCATAAACTGTCGTCACTGACAGGAAGACACGTTTAAGCCCGTTTCCTTTCCATAGAAACGGTGAGCACCTGCCGGAGACAAATTCGCGAAAAGATTACAGTAGCCTCAATTTGAAAGGATGTTCTCCATTACGTCAATTGTTGGGATTTCACCTAAAGGATACTGTTGGGCTTTTCCGAGCTGCAAGATTGACACTTAACTTTTGGTAAGAGAGGTAGTGAATAGAGGATAAAGGGAATAAATTATATAGTAAATTAGTAATAATACACCCGGGTGGGGTGTAGGCATAGCCCAAGTAACACGTAAATGGATGACGTTATTTTTCACCCAAACGTTCAACCACGCAAAAACACCACGAATTTAAACTTATAATGTCATTTGTCAAAAATATTAAATGATAAAAGTGATGTAATATCTTTACATTCATAGTAAGAATGTGTGTTATTTGCATAAATATCCACGTGACATTTAGTAGTGGCGTTAGTAATACCAGTTCTGCAGGTGCAGCGAACGCGCAGCATTGCGCCAATAATTGACACTGACTAATTATGACCTGCATAGTTTGTAGCGAATATTAAATGAAATGTGGCCAACTTCCAGAAAATGCCCAACACGAAGGAGATTGTGAAAATATCTACAAATACCCTGGAGATACCTCCAAAACCTTCTCCATCGGGGCCTGGTTAGATAGGCTACAGGTATTACATGGGAGGGATTTCGTTTAAAAAAAATAACTGGATGGATGTTTTTTTTTTTAATTGTGTTTTTTGGAAATTATATTTAAGTACGAATTACGCAAACACTCATTGACTGCTGTTGTGCTCACAAAAAAGTAGTATTATTATTCGCCAATAGATGAGAGGACCTACCTAGATCTATTTATCCCCCCCTAAACCCTAATAAAATAACATTTTCTAAAAATGATTTCTAGCTAGATCGATTTATCGCCCCCGAAACCCCCTATATACTAAATTTCATGAAAATCGTTGGAGCCGATTCCGAGATTCCAATCTATATATATAAAAGAAAGTCGTGTTAGTTACTTCACTTATAACTCAAGAACGGCTGAACCGATTTAGCTGAAAATTGGCAGGGAGGTAGTTTAGAGTCAGGAGAAGGACATAGGATACTTTTTATCCCGATCAAAAATTTTTTCAATATAAATTTACTGCATATTATTTGGCTTTTATTTGACATTCATAATCATATGTTAGCTCTAACAATGGCGATATCTGTTGACAGTTTCGCTGTCAGTTGCGTTTTGTTAAAGTAGGTTTCATACGGACGAGATACTATTTATAACTCGAGAACAGCTGAACCGATTTGGCTGAAAATTGGTGGGAAGGTAGCTGAGGACCAGGTAAAGGGCATAGGGTTCTTTTTATCCCGATCAAAAAAAAAATTTCAATCTAACAATGGCGATATCTGTTGACAGTTTCGCTGTCAGTTGCGTTTTGTTAAAGTAGGTTTCATACGGACGGAATACTATTTATAACTCGAGAACAGCTGAACCGATTTGGCTGAAAATTAGTGGGAAGGTAAATTTTTCAATATTAATTTACTGCAAATTAGTTTTGTTAAAGTAGGTTTTATACGGACGGGATTACTATCTGTTGACAGTTTCGCTGTCAGTTGCGTTTTGTTAAAGTATGTTTTATACGGACGGGATACTATTTATAACTCGAGAACAGCTAACCGATTTGGCTGAAAATTGGTGGGAAGGTAAATTTTTCAATATTCATTTACTGCAAATTAGTTTTGTTAAAGTAGGTTTTATACGTACGGGATACTATTTATAACTCGAGAACAGCTGAACCGATTTGGCTGAAAATTGGTGGGAAGGTAGCTGAGGACCAGGTAAAGGACATAGGATACTTTTTATCCCGATCAAAAAAAATTTTCAATATTAATTTACTGCAAATTAATTGGCTTTTATTTGACATTCATAATCATATGTTAGCTTTAACAATGGCGATATCTGTTGACAGTTTCGCTGTCAGTTGCGTTTTGTTAAAGTAGGTTTTATACGGACGGGATAAAAATCTCAGGTATCCTATGTCCATCTTTATTTTTGTTTTAAATATATATAATGCGGAACAAAGTTCGCCGGTGTTGCGAATAGAAACTTTTTATAAATTTAATAATGTCTGGCTGTTATATGTTATACCCTTTTTATTTAAATATCTGTCAATGTATAATTCTACTTACTTGTCTCATTCTGTCTGTGTAAAATATATGATGTACTCCATGTTTTACTTTCTCTAAATATAGTAATTAGCTTCCTAAACTGCCGCTCTGTGAAACTACGGTTTCACAGGTTATGGTCCCTCTATTTACTTTATAGAAGAGAGTAAACCGCATTCATCAAGATGAATAAAACCTCGTCGTTGATACCACAGCCTTCCCAGACTGCCTCTGACGCATCTCAGGTAGTGGTCAACAGCAGCATGCCTAATTTCACAAAACTCCAAGGTAGCTGCAATTACGCGACGTGGAGTTTCGCAATGAAAATGTATTTGATAGACACCGAACTATGGGAATGTGTCACTTCAACGCAGGAAGAAATTCCAGACGCTGAATTTCGACGCAAGGATGCAAAAGCAAGGTCCAAAATTTGTTTAAACATAAGTGAGCATCTTTACCCTATAGTTATGACAGCTGAAACGTCTAGAGAAACGTGGAATCGTCTCCAGGAGTCATACGCCGATAGCGGATTAGCCCGACGGTTGAAACTCATGAAGAGATTGCTTGGTTCCAAACTTGAAACGTACGTGAGTATGGAGGCCTACGTGAATGACATACGTCATGTTCAACATCAGCTGATCGCCATTCAAGCTGGTCTGGACGACGAACTCGTTGGCGTGATTATGCTGGCAGGACTTGACGACAGCTACAGTCCGATGGTGATGGCAATAGAGCATTCTGGCACGCGGATAACTACAGACGCAGTTGCATCGATATTACTCAAGGAGGAACGTCGAGATGTCTCTGCCATGTCTAGTTCTTTATTATCTCGTGTTTCGTTTTCTAATAACAATACTAATGTATCATGCACTTATTGCAAAAAGATAGGCCATGTAGTGTCTCAGTGTAGGAAACGTCTTAACCGACAAAAGTGTCATCGTCATCCGATTCATCATCTCATACATGCAACAATACATCTGACTTTACACTTTCATCGGCTTTTAATATTGACATTCCTACAGGCTTTACTACGTCATCAGACTGTACCTCAAGTGAATGGTTCGTTGACTCTGGTGCTACAATTCATATGAGCAACAAGAAAGATTGGTTTTTGGACCTCAAGCAGGAGTCTAAACCTGTTACTGTCGCAAATGGTCAGCAAGTCAAAAGTAAAGGAAAAGGTACCATCTCATTAAATGTTTCTGATAGAATTAAGCAAATTTCTGATGTTTTGTACGTTCCAGATCTAGCTGTAAATTTACTATCGGTACATAGCTTAGTTCAGAAAGGGCTGACAGTTGTTTTTACTGAAAATGGTGCCTCTATCCTTTTAAATGAAGGATGCAAAGTGACTGGCTCTGTCGTTGCAACAGCATCAAACTATAATAATATGTACAGATTAGATACGGCGCAACATAGCGCTAATCTCACACAAACTAAAGAGTCTGCATTACTGTGGCATAGACGTCTTGCACATCTGCATTCAAATGCACTTAATATCTTAAAAAATAAAGATATTGGTATAGATTATACAACTTCATCGTTTAATGAATTAAATAAAACCTGCGTGCCGTGTCTTCAAGGCAAAATGTCGAAAAGGCCATTCGATGTTTCTCAAAGTAGGTCCACGTCCAAACTGGAGTTGGTACATACAGACCTGTGTGGACCAATGAGTACCCACTCATGGGGTGGTGCCCTTTACCTATTAACTTTTACAGATGATTTTTCGCGTAAGACTTTTGGTTATTTGCTGAAATCGAAAAGCGAAGTATTTTGTAAGTTCGTTGAATTTAAAAGTCTTGTAGAAAATCAAACGGGTCTAAAAATTAAAATATTACGTTCTGACAATGGGAAAGAGTTTGTTAATCATAACTTGAACCGTTTTCTCAAAGAAAATGGTATTGTACATCAGACTACAGTGCCATATACTCCACAACAAAATGGAGTATCAGAGCGAGTAAATAGGACCGTTATTGAGAAAGCTAGAACTATGCTACAAGATTCTGGTTTATCACGAGCATATTGGGGTGAAGCTATATACAGCGATATATCTTAAAAATCTCTCACCAACGCAAGCTTTGAATAATAAAATTCCTGAAGAGATATGGACTGGTAAGAAAGTGGATCTACGCCATTTACGAGTTTTTGGCTGTGAAGCCCATGTCTTGATCGCAACAGAAAAACGAAGGAAACTCGATTCCAAGACTCAAACTTGTATATTTGTTGGATACTCTGCAGATACTAAAGGATATCGACTTATTGATCCTCAGAATCCACGGAACATTATCGTTGCGAGAGATGTCGTCTTCGTCGAAGACAAGCCATCATCTATAGAATCTGATGAAGACAATGAACAGTTGCCTGAATATCGTTCTGAAAATATTGAAGTTACCCAGAATTTACCGCCATGCGTCAACGTGCGCCCTCTTGAGCTTCCTGCTGTAGAAGCTTCCGGGTCTCTTAGTGAAGACCATACGGAGTCTCCCACTGAAGACCAAGCCGAGTCGTCTTGTGAAGACCATACTGTGTCTCCTTCTGAAGATAGCATGGAGTCTCTTACTGAAGAGCTTACTAGTCCTGAATCAGAATCCGAGGCCTTCGGCGATGCTCAAGATATTCCTGTAGTTGTGCCACCAGTGACGCACAGTTCTGAAGATGTAATTTCCCGACGATATCCTCTTAGAGACCGTCGTGCACCAGTAAGATATTCAGACTTAAATTACGCAAATATAATTAGTACTGACTGCGAGCCGCAGACGTACAAACAAGCTCTAGAAGACAGTAATAGCAAAGATTGGCTTAAAGCTATGCAGTGTGAACATGATTCACTGCAAAAGCATGGGACCTGGATTCTTGTAAATAAACCAGCAGGTAGAAAAATTATTAAATGTAAGTGGGTATATAAAATCAAGAGAGATACGAATGGAAATATTGTAAAATATAAGGCAAGGCTTGTGGCTAAAGGATTCACGCAAGTCCATGGGGTTGACTACGGTGAAACCTTTGCTCCGGTTGCAAGATTATCGTCCATTCGTCTTCTACTAGCCTTTGCCGCTAAGCTCAACTTGGAAGTTGATCACCTAGACGTAGAGACAGCATTCCTGAATGGTGATCTAGAGGAAGAGATTTTCATGGAGCAGCCTGAAGGTTTTTCCACTGACAAATCTAAGGTTTGTCTCCTCAAAAAGTCTCTTTATGGATTAAAACAAGCTCCACGACAATGGAACAAAAAGGTTTGTGAAGCAATGGACAAACTTTTATTCAAACGTTCAGAAAAAGAACACTGTATTTATTATAAGCACCAAGGTGAAAAAATGCTAATCGTAGCTGTATTCGTTGATGATTTCTTTTTGTTTAGCAATGATAAGAAGATGAAACAAGACTTCAAAGATGAAATGAAAAAGACATTTGCAATTAAAGATTTAGGCCCCCTGAAGGATTGCCTTGGCATGAGAGTGACAAGAAAGGATGGCATGCTATCACTTGACCAGACTAAATACATTGAGCAAATGATAGAGAAATTTGGGATGAAAGACGCTATCCCTGTATCCACTCCTATGGACATGGGTACGAAACTTGTCCAGCCAAATCCAGGAGATGAAAAACCGGAATTACCTTACCAGCAGCTCATTGGCTCATTAATGTACCTTGCCATTGGTACCAGACCAGATATTGCTTATACGGTATCCGCTCTGAGCCAATTCAATGTACATTACGGGGAGGTCCACTGGAGAGCTGCGAAGCGTGTTCTACGTTATCTGAAGGCCACGAAAGACAAAAAACTTACGTATAATAGCACTGGTGATGGAATGGGATACGCTGATGCTGATTACGCAAGTAATCTGGTAGACCGACGGTCCTACACGGGATATGTGTTCCAGATGAGCGGTTCATCAGTGTCGTGGGAGTCACGCAAACAAAGAACTGTGGCTCAGTCTACGACAGAGGCGGAGTATATGGCTCTTGGCGAGGCTTGTAAGGAGGCTATATATATCCGATCTCTCATTAATGATCTTTTTCGATCATCTTTACCTTTGACCATCATGTGTGATAATCAGAGTGCAATTTCACTCACTAAAAACAATACACATCACTCTCGTACTAAACATATTGACATACGACATCATTTCATTCGTGAGTGCATTTCCACAAAGCAGGTTTTAGTTAAATTCACACCATCTTCTCAACAAACAGCAGACATTCTCACTAAGGCATTACCTAAGCTGAGACATTATAAATGTCTAAGTTCTTTAGGATTAAGTTAGCATTATTATAGTTATAGTGGTCTGTTTTGTAGATAATTATTGAATCCTAAATGTAAAAAGGCTTACATTATAAAATTTACGTGGGAGTGTTGCGAATAGAAACTTTTTATAAATTTAATAATGTCTGGCTGTTATATGTTATACCCTTTTTATTTAAATATCTGTCAATGTATAATTCTACTTACTTGTCTCATTCTGTCTGTGTAAAATATATGATGTACTCCATGTTTTACTTTCTCTAAATATAGTAATTAGCTTCCTAAACTGCCGCTCTGTGAAACTACGGTTTCACAGCCGGGTCAGCTAGTCTATATATATAAAAGAAAGTCGTGTTAGTTACACTATTTATAACTAGTGAACGGCTGAACCAATTTGGCCGAAATTTGGTGGGGAGGTAGCTTAGGACCAGGAAACGGACCTAGGATACTTTTTATCCCGAAAAAAAAAATAGTGGTACAGAAAAAACGCTTATATTGAAGCACCTTGGGATAGGCGAAATTGTACGTAATGATGTCTTAGGTTTTCACTGCAAAGTGTCTGAAACGTTGGGCATAAAATAAAATAAAATGATCATAACCGTGAAGACATTTCCTGAAATTGTACGTTTTGCTATCAGGTAAGATGGTCTCCCAACCCCTGAACATGCCACATATAATTGACCATGGCAAAAGCATTGATTTTATATATTCAGGCCACAAACTTTCCATGATTGGTAATGTGATTCATTAATGTACATGGCGGAGGCAAGGGGTCAGCGGTATCCGCGGATGAGAATTTCCTCAGCTTCGAATTTTCCTTTGAGTATATTACATTGTTGCAAATGAGTTGGAATAAAAAAAGGAAATGAGAGGAACGTAATCAAAAATTATTGGTTTCATGGTTGGTTTTTCCTTATAATAGACATTATTTTGACAGTTGGGAAAGAAAACGCACTAATGCGGGAATGGTAAAGTAAAAGCACGCGTGTGGAATAGCCCACTTCCCGAACGCTATACGTCCCTGTAATATGCCACTTTTTGAGCAACTGTATTAAAAAATATATGGCCAATAAAGAATCATTAAAATAGCTCATTATTTGAATTTTTTTATTTATTCTAATAAAAAAATGAACTAAATAAAATCCGAATCTGCTCATTTATTGCCTTTAAGGCGGAACAAAGTTCGCCGGGTTAGCTAGTTATATATATACAAGAATTGCTCATTTAAAGATATAAGATAAAAATTACAATGGTGTATCACAGGTGATATTAAAGAAGATTTAAGTAAACCACGTCGTAGCAATATGAACGAAAATAATCGGCTACCTTATTCTGTTGCCAAGCAAGCTACCGAAAAGCGTGGGCACATAAACAAAGCACCATTAGAACGCATCAAAGGAGCGCTCGTATAAAATATAGATCCGCTCACAGCGAAATCTTGCAAATGAATTCCCCAAAGACAAGAGTACATTTTTAACGTGCCGAAGAAACAGGAAACTGATATATTATAGCTAGGTGTATCTGGTAAAGGAATGTGCACTCAAACGTTCTGATTGTAGAGTTTAATACTGAACAGTTTGTATCGGCTGCTGTTTAACTTTCAGTTTGTGTTTACGTGTTTAATTCAGAGTTCATTCAGGCGTTTTACGAGGCACGGCGTACGCTATTGTCTGTTGGATATCTTGAATGATCACACATGGTCCGGTAATATTAATCTCTTGTGTCGTATATAATGTAGTTACTGGAACGTTTGAATATAGACTGCAAGGAAAGGATCCTAATTCCGCGGGTGATAAAATGGCAATATTTTCCGAGATCATCTAAGTCTTTTCTCTTAGATGATGAAGGTGGAAGTCATCTATAATAATACAAAATTACTAGCATAGCAAAATCTGTATTTTACACATAGGTTTTAAATAGACTTCGTCGCCTGGCCACGCAACAAAATATATCGGTGACGACAGCGTCGCAAAATCTGAACGGACATCTATAATAGAAAATGACGGACCGCCAAATCGAAAACGCCAAGCGCAACTATTTATAAAATATTAATTAAAATCAAACCAAGCACGACTATTTATTACGCACGCGTCATTCTTGGTGGATTAACAAAATTGGCAGCGCGTGCAACGCTGTTGGGATTTAGGGGCATCTCCTACTGATCTAGTATTTCTGTCCAGTAATGCTACTCAACCCATAAATGAGTCAGGACTCCTCCCATCACAGGGAGGGAAAATAGCCTACTGTGCCACGCTGGCCAGACGGTTTGGCACAGGGTTTCGTTTCAAGTTGTCCTTCTCTTAAAGCTCTAATAGAATCTTAATGTTAATTAAAAATAGACTCGTATCACGAGCACCGCCACTCTTCCGCATAATCAACGAGCGAGCGAAATATATGAGTTCACCGTTTAACTAGTTGGAGAAGTGGAACTTCTGAAGAAGGAGAACAATGGAAGTGTTATCTCACTTAACTTCATATGGAGGTATTCAAAATCGTTATCCACATGCCAGCCCATAAATGACCCCGCCACTGAGTCTATCGCCCTCCAAATTCACGGTGGGAAATAAGCGTTCAAAGTTGAATCAAAATCAAAAATCAATATATGTACTGCATTTAATATTTACCACCGCTCCAGCAGTAACAAACCTTGCCGGCAAGAAAGTCTGTGGTTACTTTCATCATTTTTGGATACAAAGACGGATAAGACAGATTTAATTTTAACTAGCGACCCGCCTCGCGAACCTCTAAATTTACCAGTGTTTCTCTACAATATTATGCATGTATTACAGTTACACTAACCTAACCTAACCTAGCCGCAATAGAGTGAAAACTTGAAACTAAACCCTGTGCCAACCCGTCTGGCCAGCGTGGCACAGTAAGTTAATTACCCTCTATATAATTGGAAGAGGCCCTACTCAGTAGTGGGTCATTTATGAGCTGAGGAGTAGATATAATTAAATAATACTGAATAAGCAGTCTGCATCAAATACTAGCTTTTGACCCTCAATCGATCATGAGGCCAAAATCTGAGCAAATATAAAATTATGTGATTATAAGCCCCACCAGGCAAATGGTAGTTCCTCTACTATTAGTAATAGATACAGACGATTTTGCCTTTCCATCAAGTAATGCCAAGCCTACACTGTCATGACACGACAGACCGCGAGAAGTCTAACCCGCACCCCGAGAGATCGAGAGACCGACACGAGTTGACATGACAGAAAATATTTCAAGGCTGAACATCGGAAGATATTTTCTTAATATATTATGACTCTCAATGTCTTCCTGGTGCGTAAGCCAGAGCGAAATATGCTTTGATATCAGTGATGTGGTAATACAATTATCGTTAAAATAACATTAAATAAAAGTATTAATCTTATAATATAAAAATGAATCGTAAAATGTGTTGGTAACCGCATAACTCAACAAAGCCTAGACCAATTTGGCCAATTCTTTTTTTGAAATGTTCGTTATAGTTCAAGGATGGTTTTTACGGCGAGAAAAAATCGAATAATTGCCGGAAACCCCCTAAAAACAGCCTTTTTTCTTTTTCCCATACAAACGTTATCTAACTAAAACGTAGAGACAATTTGAGCTTTATTGCTATTGTATAAAGTTCATATTAAATTACAACCCCTCACTGTTGTCTAAGCAATGTACGTGTGTTCCTAACGTCAAAGAGTCAATTTTTTTGACAGGACGAAATCCGTCGGTTCCGCTAGTATTTAATATATATACTCCGCATTAAACGTGTCACTCCTTTTAAGCACCATTGCCAAACAAATAACCATTTCGTACATTCGCTTATGCATTCAGAATATATTGTTGCTGTGTCACCAACCCATACCGTATTTAGGGTGTCGTAAGAGGCGACTAAAAGAAAGCAAGAGGCGGATGATCTAGCCCCCAAGAGAAGGAAAACTTGATACAAACCCTGTGCCAACCCGTCTTGCCAGCGTGGCACATTAGGCTAATTTTCCTACATGAATTTGGAGGAGGCCCGACCCAGTAGTGGGTCATTTATGGGCTGTAAAGACGATAACTGCTGCTGAGTCGGGCCTCCTCCAACTACTATTCTCCCGTGTGAGGTCGGTCGGGTCAGAATATTACAAAACCCAGCATCGTGGTGTTGGTGGTAGGATCTAATAGTCCACCACCATCCTCACATATAAGTCCTGCGTCAAGCAGTTTTACTGTGGTTCGTCGTGTGTATTATACGAGAGCCGGTGCCCGACAAGGCATTTTCCATGCTCCATCTTAGACCCTGGCGTTGCTTTCCATCACGCAAGCCTAGGGTCAAAGGCATTCAAGTAACTGATAAAAAAGAGGGTAATTAGCCTACTGTGCCCTCCTGGACAGACGGGTTGGCATAGGGTTTCATATAAAGTTTTCCTTCGCTTGCGACTACGGTTTCTGCCCTATCATTTCCTTTTGTCGGCTCTTACGACACCCTCGGTGCGAAATGGGGTGGTGACACTATTCCAAATCCGTCACCACACGGAAGATTCAGAATTTCAGGTGATATGTGAGAGCAAATATGTATAACTACCATAGATCGATTTCATAATACCGTCTTTTTCCTATCATGGTTTTCTGACCAACCTCACTTAGAAGTCTATAAAAAGAATTGAGGTGACGTATCAATGTAACGAAACCGTTTAGACCCTTGACCAAAATGCCCAATTAACGAAAACACAATTGTTCGCTACGCAATACATAACATTAATTTAATCTGCAATAAACAATTAACTAGAAGGCAAAAGGTGAAACATTAAACACTGATAGCATTGCACAACTGTTTGATAAACACAAATTCTTGGAATCGTCTCAAGTCCATGCACTTGATAAGGAAATTATTACATGGATTTCTTGGAGATCTGAGAGAACATACCGCGGCAACGGTGATAAAATATGAAACGAAACGTAGCCAATTAACATGGTCCAAATACCCAGGCACACTTCTTTAACAATCAATTTTTCCGTGTGGTCCAATTTAGAATAAATACATCGTGTCATCACCCCATTCCATCCTGAGGGTATTGTAAGAGCCGACACAAGGAAATGACATGGTCGAGAGCCTAGCCACAAGAGCAAGAGAAGGAAACCTTGAAACGGAACTCTCTGCCAACACGTCTGACCAACATGGAATAGCAGGCTAATTACCCTCCCTGAGTAGGAGACCCAACTCAGCAGTGGGTCATTTATGGGCTGAGTATTAGTAATCATAATCAAGTACAAAGTGTACCATCGAGTCGATAAAGTCGTCTAGACTCATTGCTAGACCAAACAAAGATTGCCCAGAAGCTATTGAATAATATGATGAATGTATTGTTAAGGTATAATCAGCAGATACAGCTATATACGAAAAGACAACAGAATTAAAAAATGCTTTATTACTTCTAGCAGTTGCCGTGCATCAATGACATATTTAAAAACTAACCTAAAAGCTAAATCGACGCATATACTGAGAAGGTCTTGCGGAAGAAACATATACTCGTATATCTATTTTGACGAGATATTTCTTATTTAAACCGCAACCTTGACCTTCAATTTAAGCAGCTATGAGTTGCTGAGAGAATTCTGCTAAGTGTTATCTAAAGACAACACACTACAAATAAAAATAAAGATTTCCGTTAAAATGATTTCTTAGGTTTTTTGCGATTTCCCGTTATGTTTTTTAAGATCTGGTCTTTATATTGCGTCACCAAAACACCGACTTAACTGGATATTCATGATAGAAGCTAAATGTACAAAACAAATGTCACATACCTTGACTCCATAACTTTCATTAGGTACATGAGAATTAAAATGTCACTTCCTCCAAATGTATCCACAATAAACATAACCATTGATGTCAACGTTTTTAATGCCCTCTTCGTAAGGGCTGTTATTAAGTTGCCAGTGGCAGAATCAAATAAGCCGGTTGCCAAGAGAGTTCCCCAGGAATGTACTGCAGTAAGGTAAACATCGCAATGCAGTGAACACAGCAGAGTGCACCCGCCAGACAGGCCGACGCCGGCGGACGTGGCGTTAAATAAAGATGTTATCTGTCCATTTGCGCAACACGCTCCGGCGCCAACAGTGGCCAGCTCGCGCTAGTACAATGTGATATTAACTCCACATACTAGTCTTAAACGGGAATACGATAACTAGTACTGTTCTGCCGAATTAAATGGTTGCCTGTTGAATTCAAACCACTGCATACCGCTTTAGCGTATATTGGAGAATAATTTGTTTATTGATAAATCATATTTTGCAGAATTGAATATTGTATTGGCTTTGACTGGTTATCGTTGATTAAAAACGAATGGCAGCCGAGATCATCTGACTGACAAATTTGTGCGACATTTGATAAGTAAATATAAAAATAACTTATTTAAATTTCTGACATTAATCTTAAATAATCATTAATTTATTTTGGATAATTGTTATTTCTATTAATATTAATTTTTCAGTCATTCTGGCTGTGTTAACACAACAACGTATATACTTAAGGTTCACAAATAAATGCATTTGAATTTGACAGTGCCAAGAGCTGACCGCGGTTAGGCCGAGATCTGGAGGTCTCCGGATTTCTGAAGGCCAAAACATTGGCTATCCTGCCTACAGTTAGTACGCAAACAACACTGTTGCGTGTTACGCTACCTAATGACCCAAAAATAAGTTAATTACACGCTTATTTGCTGTGTCGAATGATTATATTGGCTCCTTTATTGGGGCAAATATATTCAATTTATTTTTAGTTTATCTGTTAAAATTTGCAGCAAATCTTAATTACTATTGCCGGATTACCGGTTTGCGAAACAATTTGCATTAGCGGTTTTCCTTATTCGCAGGTTCAATCACGCATACGGGGTGTAATAAAACTTCTATAGCCATACGAAGTGAGAGCCTACTAAAAGAAGCAGTTCTATGTATAAATTACTGATCATTTTTGAAGTATGAGGAGGAAACATAAATTTTTCTGCTCTAAATGTTTATCACTAAATGTGCGTTTTGTCGGTAATTAACCGTCTAGCTATCTTAAATATTATCGCACAAACTTCATTGTTTGTATTCCTAAATGTTTCATAGGTTCTGGTGACCAACATTTTAAGAAAAATAAGTTACTATTTTTTCCAGTGTCTTTATCAGATAATTCTATGTCAGTAGTACCTACTATCGATTCTTTCATTATGCTTATAGGATTTTTGTTACACCTGTATAGGTGCCGCATAGCATTACATAATAGTACCAAAACAAACAAATCATTGGCGCCTACTTATGTTTATTTTTGTTTCCTAGAAACATTTTCGATTAATTTTACTCAAAATGATTATATACGAAGGTATCCGTTGCTATAATAATAGTACGCAGTATCTACGATTTAATATACCTAATTTACTAACCGACTAAAACTCCATTTAGAGCCATTTTGATTATTTCAGAAAACATTTAGGCCCTTTTTACTAATAATTCAGACTGGGCATAAACTGACAGAAACTGGTATATTCATCTACTAAATAGCCTTCATTAATCTAGACAACCTAGAGAAGTTTGACTATTTGAAAGATGATTATAAATTTATTCAGAAACTAAATTATAGAGGCATAGGTTTTCGCGATTGTTAAAATGTAATTAAATTTCAATGGCAATCAAACTGAAATTAATCTTCCGTGATAACGACTGCTGTAAAGCACTCGAAACGTAGGCATTAAATAACGTAAAATACACGCGATAAATCCGTTCAAAACTGTTAAAAATGTAGTGGGCCAACTTTTTCCATAAAGCTTTTCATTAAACGAATTCCACCCATTCTGCTGCCCAAACTTGACGGCCAGCGGAAATGAGTTTTCCGCATTTGTTTCGCACTATGATAAAAAACGAATCGTATCTTGTACGAGAATATCGTTGAAATCGCATCTCATTATTCTAGAATTTTCTATTGCATCACTACTCACTATCACTTCACTATCACTACTCACTACTTATTATAAAGCAAAGTCGCGGTCGTCTGTCCGTCCCTATGTATGCTTAAATCTTTAAAACTACGCAACGGATTTCGAAGCGGATTTTTTAATAGATAGAGTCATTCAAGAGTAAGGTTTATATGTATAATACATGCATAATTGCATCCGTGCGAAGTCGAGGCGGGTCGCTAGTATCTAATAAATAAAAGTAGTCAACAAGTAAAAATATTATCCGCAATATATTTTATTCCGAAATCGTTCAAACTCTATGTTAACAATGAGTTTATCGCAGTAGGCTTGACAAACTTTATCCATAAACCTGTGTGCAGCATTAGTTCCTCGTTATAAAAGCGTGCTTAACTCCAGACTACTGCAGTATTCCACCCAGACAGAATTGTGGATGCCAGGAACGATCGTCGCAATGCGCCATTTAGGGTTATTGTGCTACTGATGAGCGAGGAAACTAATCCTTTAACTGCGGGGAAAACGTTTCGCTTTTCGTGAGTTTTCGTTAAGGAGCGTCAAATTAAATATCAAGAGTGAGTATTACTTCCTTTATTTTTAACTAAATAAAGGACGGGCGGTCACGGCGGTGATGAACGAAGATGCCGAAATAATGTATGTATAAGGTGAATGTCTTAAGATAACGAGGATACGATCATTCGGAGTCATATCGTACGCGCCCTAACGGATGACTCACGCGCAATGCACTTCTAAAACTAGAACATTGTGAACATCACGTTTCCATACCGCAGGGCTGGTAACTTTGTTTTGGCATAACAAGATTTACTAAGAATTTAGCAAATTCAGGTTTGGCAATGTTAAATATAAGGACCGATAACGCTTAGGATTATTTTATAATCAAAACGACTTCAAGCGAAAAAAAGATCCATTATATTAAGAACTTGTACTTGATTTTTAATAGATGTAAAGAATTTCCTAAAAATAGTATTCATTTCTTCAGTAAGTCTAAACTGCTTCCTTACAAAATTACTAAAAACTATTGATGTGAGATCTGTAAGATACACCAAATTTACTGGTACAGACAGACAGACAACCAAATGATTCAGTGGAAATATGCTTATTCAAAAACCCTACCTGAAAGGGAACCCTGTAAGAGCCTGTTTAAGGTTGGAAGATCAAATTGTTCAACAGCAAGCTACAATAACAATGGTTCACGACAAATAAACTTTGGCGTAACTAGAATAATTTAGGGTATGTGCACCTTTGGCCAATATGTGATCAGAATCCTAAATAGCGATTGACAAACAATGTCGGCATAGCCGGAATCGTGAGTGGGCAGCTACATTATGGAGCTTGGACATAATGGTGCATGACTGGCACCAGTTCGTGAAACCTTGGCCAGCCGTGGATATGGCTGACTACATTGTTTAAGTGGAATAACCTGCTGAATTGGTGATTATTCAAGTACACTTGGAAATAGCTATATTATGACACAAAAGTAAGAAGATATAGATCAGAACAAGATCTTAACAAGACCAAGGTTCAGCAAATGACGATAGGAACCTTGAAATGAAACACTTTTTCACGAATTGAACTCCCGACGTTTCGAATGCATTGCAGTAGGCGTGGTAACGGGAGAGACTGGATGACATTTTTCTTTAAAAGTAAGAAGAAACAGTTAAATCTGCCGCTTATAATTTTGTTTTACTGAACGATCCATATCGATGCAGAAATGGCTCACGTTGTCCAGAGATCTTGCAGATGAGTGTTCAGCTTCAGATTTGATCAATTTACTGACTGGATCCCAAGCAGTTGGTAACTGCCAACCATCCTCTCTATTGAAAATTGGATGTTTTTAATCTCAATACCCTCGCGGATCATTCTTGGGACGTAATGATTTTTCTTGTAATAATCGCGTAAACCCAAGACATCGAAAATCCTTGCTAGTGTCACATCGCCAATTAAATTCTTTCAGTGCTGTCTTCCTTCCTGGTTTTTTTTATATAGCAAAGCAGATGATTTGATTACACTCGAGTAAATTTTAATCTGTTGAAATAGGATACAGATATACTAGGCTACACAGTCTATCTAACATGCTGTGCAGTCATACGCTATTTCCAGTGCAATAAAATGCTTTGGACAAGGAATTAAATAGGTGCAATTACAAATGTATAACAGACGTCAGTGGCCACCAACATATTCGTTTTATTTATGGAAAGCAATGTGGCGCGACTCGCACCGTACATCGGCGCTTTTTTAAGTAACGGCCACATGTTTATCAAATTTAAAAAAAAACTGCACTTTTATGCGACCTACAAGATACATTATAATTCAAATGAAGCGTAAAAACCCATTTGACAACCTTACATTTTACAATACTACTGCCACCTTAATTGATATGAAAGTGTTTACCTGTTCTAGCCACAATTTTAATGTGCCCAACATTACAGCCCTAAAACATGCGACGGAGCTAAGGGCTTCGAGCTATGTGAAATTAATTATAATGACTCACACGAATTTACATTTTTGCCTTCTGGCTACTCGGTATCTCATCTCGATGAGGTCATGGACGTGGCTAATGTTTTCCCTATGGGAATGCTTGCGACTAATAATTACCGAAAAATTAAAATTACTTCAAGTATTCAATTATTTCAACCAAAATAATGTAGGTTTAGTTTAGTTAATTTTACTCCAATATGAACGAGCGGATGAAGTAGTCTTAGGTAATGTAGATCATCTCGTGCAAGGTATTAAATTCGTATCTAAACTAAATCACAAAACCCTAATGCCTAATGTGCCAACCCGACTGGCCAGCGTCGCACATTAGGCTAAATACCCTCCGTGTGATTGGAGGAGGCCCGACTCAGCAGTGGGTATTTTATGGGCTGAGTAGTAGGTAAATATATACATATATCGTTGTCTATCTTGAAGTATAAAGGCGAAACGGACGTTTCTCTGATCAATTCCTAAGTCTCATAGCGAGATATGTATACAAAAATGAAGATCAAAGGTTAATGTAGTGGCAAGAAGGAACACATTCACTTCTGCGTCACTAATAGCCGATAACAATTAAAAGCAAATCCAACTTAGACATTAGTACGTTCAAGCAACCAAACAGTTTAATTTAATTAGTATAGATTAAGATTTAAATCTATTTTTCCGTTATTACCTGTTTTGCTTTACAAGTAAATAAATTAATGGAGCCTCATTTATGTATAATCGTTTGGCATTCAATTACAAGCAGTCGGCTTTACAAAGCTGTGGGAAACAAAAACAAATCATTATCACGCAAAGCGATAACCCGGTAAAGTCGACCATGTGGAAAGCAACGGAGACGTCCGCCCACGGTGACTCATCGCGCGGGAATGGCATCGACTCTACATATTCGACGCCGCGAATACTTTTATAATTTCCTATTTTTTGGCGTGCTTTGACAATTGACAGCAAGGCCAACCTGCTAGCCACGTCGAATTTTGACGTAACCATTCCGAACGCAAACCGAGCGATGTAATCATTGTAACCTCGTGAGGTTACACAAACACAATAAATATTGTGTTTGTTTACACCGATAGTTTACTGCGTTTCTCGTTTGTCGGTTAATTGATTTAACGATCTTATTTAAGGTCGAAGTGGCATTACGAAGTAGAAACTGCACGCTCCATTGCGATTCGTATGCGAAAGCATTGTGGTGGCTTTGATCTTCTACGCGCCGAAACTATGTCGCAATGTTGTGTCGAAGTAACCTATGATCCGATTCCAAGCACGTTTTCTGTGACAGCATAAAACAATTAAGATTCCATTGCCTTCCAATCTAAACAGTAATTGCTACACGCGAACGAAAACAGATATTTTACTAATTCAGTGCAATGCAATAAAATATAGCGATTCTAATATAGCTCGTCTGGGTTGCAAACAAAATAGGTCAAACAAATTAAAACGGAAATACAAATGCGACGACCACACACTAAAACAATATTTCTACAGATTTCGTCAATCCGATTGATCTTCATCACAAGAATATTTCAGACTCGCCACTAGACAAAAACAGATTGGAATTAGTGTGCTGACGAGAGCATTATGTCATCTACGTAAACTAAAATACAACATTCCAAACCAACTTATAAAAACAACCTTATTACTCATACTACAGAGGTGAGATACACTTATCGCTATAATTTATCCAACATTCGTAATCTAAATATGACGTATAGTTGTGTTAGTGAGTGCGGGTTAACATCGAACTAGGTTACTGGTAATAGGATTTCAATAACTCCAGACAAGTTATTAAGTAGTGGAATAATTTTGCGCAATCAACGAAAATAGGACAATTACTCGATGAAATAATTATGTAATGTGTAGTAAAATTGTGATACAATCACACTCGGAGATTATGAATTGAATAATTGTAGCATAGCGAGTGAAACGCAGATAATCGCGGGAGATAGGGGCATGAACTGTAATTCTATTTGAGTGTTTTGAAACTAGACTGGTTTATATTGAAAATACAGGTACTAAGAGATAGTAAACACAGTAAACAGATCAACAATGTTTGTCAAAAAAGCGGTCGGTCTGTGCTACTTGTTTACCTGGGAAACTGGATTCCGGGTAATCATGTTTTAGAATTCGGGAGATTTTAAAACGGGTCAAGTACTGACTTTGTATTATTAACGCATATTCAGACCATTTTACTTAAAAATATGTTCATTTTTTTATTAACTTGGATTTGTTGGTTAAGCTGGCCAATGATTTTAATTATACAATTTCATAAGAATGAAATGCTAAGTAGAAACATCGAAGGATCTTTACAAACAACGTTAAACATTGCGATTTTTTATTGTATGGATGTATAATGCGCTGGAATGCTGATCATAATATGACCCGAAAAGTGATGTATATAAATGAATGCAAGTACCTGCTGCTATCTTCTTCTGATATTTAAGGATATTACGGTGATAAACTTTACGCTAGGTATCGCCCATTTGTTAAGAGTAACGTGAAGGAATCAGGAGGGCTGAGCGAAATTGTATTGAATCCACACATCCTTGAAGTAAATTTAATAAAGTAGATCCATTGCTTGCAAACCATCATCATTCATTAATTGTGATGAATTGATATTCATTGTTATATGTATAGTAAAACACAGTACAATGCTTTTAAAAAATAACTAACAGTTGTAATGGGAGTTACAATAGGGCTATGTGAACTTGGCACCCGACTTTTCCAAAATTATGTTTTTTTGTGTTTTTTAGATAGATTTGGGTAAGTAGTAGATAGTAGTAAAAATATTTTCGTTTGTAGTAATTCCAAAAAAAAAAAAAAAATGTTAAAAAAAATCTATCTCCCGAAATTGAAAAAATCAATTTTTTTTTACCATTTATATTATTAATCGTATGTAGTGGATTGTAGTAAACTTTTTTTTGTTTGTAGTAAAACAGAAAAAATATGAAAAATATTTTCATTTGAGAGTATTATATCATCACGATCTCGGTAACGAAAAATCGGTTTCCAAAGTAAAATCGATTATAATGAACGTCCAAAACCTCTAAGAAAGGTTCCCAGAGGTTAGTAGTGGACGAATTTTCGTTTGTAGTAAACGTTTTTTATTAAAAAAGTGACTATCTTAAGAAGCACTCGTTTCGGAGTCGTTTACGTGAAATAACTCTTGTTACAAAGGGGATACGGTTACTACAAACCTTCTAATCGACTGAGAAAGGGTCCTAGAGGTTAGTAGTGAACGAATTTTCGACTGTAGTAAACGACTTTTTAAAAAAAGTGACCATCTTAAAAAACACTCGTTTCGGCGTCGTTTACGTGATATAACTCTAGTTTGAATAGAGATACGGTTACTACAAACATCCTAGTCGACTGAGAAAGGGTCCTAGAGGTTAGTAGTGAACGAATGTTCGATTGTAGTAAACAACTTTTTATAAAAAAGTGACCATCTTAAAAAACACTCGTTTCGGCGTCGTTTACGTGAAATAACTATAGTTTGAAAAGAGATACGGTTACTACAAACCTCCTAATCGACTGAGAAAGGGTCCTAGAGGTTAGTAGTGAACGAATTTTCGATTGTAGTAAACGACTTTTTATAAAAAAGTGACTATCTTAAGAAACACTCCTTTCGGCGTCGTTTACGTGATATAACTCTTGTTACAAAGGAGATACGGTTACTACAAACCTTCTAATCGACTGAGAAAGGGTCCTAGAGGTTAGTAGTGAACGAATTTTCGATTGTAGTAAACAACTTTTTATAAAAAAGTGACCATCTTAAAAATCACTCGTTTCGGCGTCGTTTACGTGAAATAACTCTAGTTTGAAAAGAGATACAGTTACTACAAACCTCCTAATCGACTGAGAAAGGGTCCTAGAGGTTAGTAGTGAACGAATTTTCGATTGTAGTAAACGACTTTTTATAAAAAAGTGACTATCTTAAGAAACACTCCTTTCGGCGTCGTTTACATGATATAACTCTTGTTACAAAGGAGATACGGTTACTACAAACCTTCTTATCGACTGAGAAAGGGTCCTAGAGGTTAGTAGTGAACGAATTTTCGATTGTAGTAAACAACTTTTTATAAAAAAAGTGACCATCTTAAAAAACACTCGTTTCGGCGTCGTTTACGTGAAATAACTCTAGTTTGAATAGAGATACGGTTACTACAAACCTCCTAATCTACTAAAAAAGGGTCCTAGAGGTTAGTAGTGAACCAATTTTCGATTGTAGTAAACGATTTTTTATAAAAAAAGTGACCATCTTAGAAAACACTCGTTTTGGCGAGGTTTACGTGAAATAACTCTAGTTTGCATAGAGATACGGTTACTACAAACCTCCTAATCTACTAAGAAAGGGTCCTAGAGGTTAGTAGTGAACGAATTTTCGATTGTAGTAAACAACTTTTTATAAAAAAGTGACCATCTTAGAAAACACTCGTTTTGGCGACGTTTACGTGAAATAACTCTTGTTACAAAGGAGAAACGGTTACTACAAACCTTCTAATCGACTGAGAATGGGTCCTAGAGGTTAGTAGTGAACGAATTTTCGATTGTAGTAAACAACTTTTTATAAAAAAGTGACCATCTTAAAAATCACTCGTTTCGGCGTCGTTTACGTGAAATAACTCTAGTTTGAAAAGAGATACGGTTACTACAAACCTCCTAATCGACTGAGAAAGGGTCCTAGAGGTTAGTAGTGAACGAATTTTCGATTGTAGTAAACGACTTTTTATAAAAAAGTGACTATCTTAAGAAACACTCCTTTCGGCGTCGTTTACGTGATATAACTCTTGTTACAAAGGAGATACGGTTACTACAAACCTTCTAATCGACTGAGAAAGGGTCCTAGAGGATAGTAGTGAACGAATTTTCGATTGTAGTAAACAACTTTTTATAAAAATGTGACCATCTTAGAAAACACTCGTTTTGGCGACGTTTACGTGAAATAACTCTTGTTACAAAGGAGATACGGTTACTACAAACCTTATTATCGACTGAGAAAGGGTCCTAGAGGTTAGTAGTGAACGAATTTTCGATTGTAGTAAACGATTTTTTATAAAAAAGTGACCATCTTAGAAAACACTCGTTTTGGCGAGGTTTACGTGAAATAACTCTAGTTTGCATAGAGATACGGTTACTACAAACCTCCTAATCTACTGCGAAAGGGTCCTAGAGGTTAGTAGTGAACGAATTTTCGATTGTAGTAAACAACTTTTTATAAAAAAGTGACCATCTTAGAAAACACTCGTTTTGGCGACGTTTACGTGAAATAACTCTTGTTACAAAGGAGATACGGTTACTACAAACCTTCTAATCGACTGAGAATGGGTCCTAGAGGTTAGTAGTGAACGAATTTTCGATTGTAGTAAACAACTTTTTATAAAAAAGTGACCATCTTAGAAAACACTCGTTTTGGCGACGTTTACGTGAAATAACTCTTGTTACAAAGGAGATACGGTTACTACAAACCTCCTAATCTACTCCTAGTCACATTTTTATAAAAAGTTGTTTACTACAATCGAAAATTCGTTCACTACTAACCTCAAGGACCCTTTCTCAGTTGATTAGGAGGTTTGTAGTAACCGTATCTCTATGCAAACTAGAGTTATTTCACGTAAACCTCGCCAAAACGAGTGTTTTCTAAGATGGTCACTTTTTTATAAAAAGTAGTTTACTACAATCGAAAATTCGTTCACTACTAACCTCTAGGACCCTTTCGCAGTAGATTAGGAGGTTTGTAGTAACCGTATCTCCTTTGTAACAAGAGTTATATCACGTAAACGACGCCGAAAGGAGTGTTTCTTAAGATAGTCACTTTTTCATAAAAAGTCGTTTACTACAATCGAAAATTCGTTCACTACTAACCTCTAGGACCCTTTCTCAGTCGATTAGGAGGTTTGTAGTAACCGTATCTCTTTTCAAACTAGAGTTATTTCACGTAAACGTCGCCAAAACGAGTGTTTTCTAAGATGGTCACTTTGTTATAAAAAGTTGTTTACTACAATCGAAAATTCGTTCACTACTAACCTCTAGGACCCTTTCTTAGTAGATTAGGAGGTTTGTAGTAACCGTATCTCTATGCAAACTAGAGTTATTTCACGTAAACCTCGCCAAAACGAGTGTTTTCTAAGATGGTCACTTTTTTATAAAAAGTTGTTTACTACAATCGAAAATTCGTTCACTACTAACCTCAAGGACCCTTTCTCAGTAGATTAGGAGGTTTGTAGTAACCGTATCTCTTTTGTAACAAGAGTTATTTCACGTAAACGTCGCCAAAACGAGTGTTTTCTAAGACGGTCACATTTTTATAAAAAGTTGTTTACTACAATCGAAAATTCGTTCACTACTAACCTCTAGGACCCTTTCGCAGTAGATTAGGAGGTTTGTAGTAACCGTATCTCCTTTGTAACAAGAGTTATATCACGTAAACGACGCCGAAAGGAGTGTTTCTTAAGATAGTCACTTTTTCATAAAAAGTCGTTTACTACAATCGAAAATTCGTTCACTACTAACCTCAAGGACCCTTTCTCAGTCGATTAGGAGGTTTGTAGTAACCGTATCTCTTTTCAAACTAGAGTTATTTCACGTAAACGTCGCCAAAACGAGTGTTTTCTAAGATGGTCACTTTTTTATAAAAAGTTGTTTACTACAATCGAAAATTCGTTCACTACTAACCTCTAGGACCCTTTCTTAGTAGATTAGGAGGTTTGTAGTAACCGTATCTCTATGCAAACTAGAGTTATTTCACGTAAACCTCGCCAAAACGAGTGTTTTCTAAGATGGTCACTTTTTTATAAAAAGTTGTTTACTACAATCGAAAATTCGTTCACTACTAACCTCAAGGACCCTTTCTCAGTAGATTAGGAGGTTTGTAGTAACCGTATCTCTTTTGTAACAAGAGTTATTTCACGTAAACGTCGCCAAAACGAGTGTTTTCTAAGACGGTCACATTTTTATAAAAAGTTGTTTACTACAATCGAAAATTCGTTCACTACTAACCTCAAGGACCCTTTCTCAGTTGATTAGGAGGTTTGTAGTAACCGTATCTCTATGCAAACTAGAGTTATTTCACGTAAACCTCGCCAAAACGAGTGTTTTCTAAGATGGTCACTTTTTTATAAAAAGTAGTTTACTACAATCGAAAATTCGTTCACTACTAACCTCTAGGACCCTTTCTCAGTCGATTAGGAGGTTTGTAGTAACCGTATCTCTTTTCAAACTAGAGTTATTTCACGTAAACGTCGCCAAAACGAGTGTTTTCTAAGATGGTCACTTTTTTATAAAAAGTTGTTTACTACAATCGAAAATTCGTTCACTACTAACCTCTAGGACCCTTTCTCAGTAGATTAGGAGGTTTGTAGTAACCGTATCTCTATGCAAACTAGAGTTATTTCACGTAAACCTCGCCAAAACGAGTGTTTTTTAAGATGGTCACTTTTTTTATAAAAAGTTGTTTACTACAATCGAAAATTCGTTCACTACTAACCTCTAGGACCCTTTCGCAGTAGATTAGGAGGTTTGTAGTAACCGTATCTCTATTCAAACTAGAGTTATTTCACGTAAACGTCGCCAAAACGAGTGTTTTCTAAGATGGTCACTTTTTTATAAAAAGTTTTTTACTACAATCGAAAATTCGTTCACTACTAACCTCTAGGACCCTTTCTCAGTCCATTAGGAGGTTTGTGGTAACCGTATCTCTTTTCAAACTAGAGTTATTTCACGTAAACGACGCCGAAACGAGTGTTTTTTAAGATGGTCACTTTTTTTATAAAAAGTTGTTTACTACAATCGAAAATTCGTTCACTACTAACCTCTAGGACCCTTTCTCAGTCGATTAGAAGGTTTTAGTAACCGTATCTCGTTTGTAACAAGAGTTATTTCACGTAAACGTCGCCAAAACGAGTGTTTTCTAAGATGGTCACTTTTTTATAAAAAGTTGTTTACTACAATCGAAAATTCGTTCACTACTAACCTCTAGGACCCTTTCTCAGTAGATTAGGAGGTTTGTAGTAACCGTATCTCTATGCAAACTAGAGTTATTTCACGTAAACCTCGCCAAAACGAGTGTTTTCTAAGATGGTCACTTTTTTATAAAAAATCGTTTACTACAATCGAAAATTCGTTCACTACTAACCTCTAGGACCCTTTCTCAGTCGATTAGAAGGATTGTAGTAACCGTATCTCTATGCAAACTAGAGTTATTTCACGTAAACCTCGCCAAAACGAGTGTTTTCTAAGATGGTCACTTTTTTATAAAAAATCGTTTACTACAATCGAAAATTCGTTCACTACTAACCTCTAGGACCCTTTCTCAGTCGATTAGAAGGATTGTAGTAACCGTATCTCCTTTGTAACAAGAGTTATATCACGTTAACGACGCCGAAAGGAGTGTTTCTTAAGATAGTCACTTTTTTATAAAAAGTCGTTTACTACCATCGAAAATTCGTTCACCACTAACCTCTAGGACCCTTTCTCAGTCGATTAGGAGGTTTGTAGTAACTGTATCTCTATTCAAACTAGAGTTATTTCACGTAAACGACGCCGAAACGAGTGTTTTTTAAGATGGTCACTTTTTTATAAAAAGTCGTTTACTACAATCGAAAATTCGTTCACTACTAACCTCTAGGACCCTTTCTCAGTCGACTAGGATGTTTGTAGTAACCGTATATCTATTCAAACTAGAGTTATTTCACGTAAACGACGCCGAAACGAGTGTTTTTTAAGATGGTCACTTTTTTTATAAAAAGTTGTTTACTACAATCGAAAATTCGTTCACTACTAACCTCTAGGACCCTTTCTCAGTCGATTAGAAGGTTTTTAGTAACCGTATCTCCTTTGTAACAAGAGTTATATCACGTAAACGACGCCGAAACGAGTGTTTTTTAAGATGGTCACTTTTTTTATAAAAAGTCGTTTACTACAATCGAAAATTCGTTCACTACTAACCTCTAGGACCCTTTCTCAGTCGATTAGAAGGTTTTTAGTAACCGTATCTCCTTTGTAACAAGAGTTATATCACGTAAACGACGCCGAAACGAGTGTTTTTTAAGATGGTCACTTTTTTTATAAAAAGTCGTTTACTACAATCGAAAATTCGTTCACTACTAACCTCTAGGACCCTTTCTCAGTAGATTAGGAGGTTTGTAGTAACCGTATCTCTATTCAAACTAGAGTTATATCACGTAAACGACGCCGAAACGAGTGTTTTTTAAGATGGTCACTTTTTTTATAAAAAGTCGTTTACTACAATCGAAAATTCGTTCACTACTAACCTCTAGGACCCTTTCTCAGTCGATTAGAAGGATTGTAGTAACCGTATCTCCTTTGTAACAAGAGTTATATCACGTTAACGACGCCGAAAGGAGTGTTTCTTAAGATAGTCACTTTTTTATAAAAAGTCGTTTACTACCATCGAAAATTCGTTCACCACTAACCTCTAGGACCCTTTCTCAGTCGATTAGGAGGTTTGTAGTAACTGTATCTCTATTCAAACTAGAGTTATTTCACGTAAACGACGCCGAAACGAGTGTTTTTTAAGATGGTCACTTTTTTATAAAAAGTCGTTTACTACAATCGAAAATTCGTTCACTACTAACCTCTAGGACCCTTTCTCAGTAGATTAGGAGGTTTGTAGTAACCGTATCTCTATTCAAACTAGAGTTATTTCCCGTAAACGACGCCGTAACGAGTGTTTTTTAAGGTGGTCACTTTTTTTATAAAAAGTTGTTTACTACAATCGAAAATTCGTTCACTACTAACCTCTAGGACCCTTTCTCAGTCGATTAGAAGGTTTGTAGTAACCGTATCTCCTTTGTAACAAGAGTTATATCACGTAAACGACGCCGAAACGAGTGTTTTTTAAGATGGTCACTTTTTTTATAAAAAGTCGTTTACTACAATCGAAAATTCGTTCACTACTAACCTCTAGGACCCTTTCTCAGTAGATTAGGAGGTTTGTAGTAACCGTATCTCTATTCAAACTAGAGTTATTTCACGTAAACGTCGCCAAAACGAGTGTTTTCTAAGATGGTCACTTTTTTATAAAAAGTCGTTTACTACAATCGAAAATTCGTTCACTACTAACCTCTAGGACCCTTTCTCAGTCGATTAGAAGGTTCGTAGTAACCGTACCTCTTTTGTAACAAGAGTTATTTCACGTAAACGTCGCCAAAACGAGTGTTTTCTAAGATGGTCACTTTTTTTATAAAAAGTTGTTTACTACAATCGAAAATTCGTTCACTACTAACCTCTAGGACCCTTTCTCAGTAGATTAGGAGGTTTGTAGTAACCGTATCTCTATTCAAACTAGAGTTATTTCACGTAAACGTCGCCAAAACGAGTGTTTTCTAAGATGGTCACTTTTTTATAAAAAGTTGTTTACTACAATCGAAAATTCGTTCACTACTTACCTCTAGGACCCTTTCTCAGTCGATTAGGAGGTTTGTAGTAACCGTATCTCTATTCAAACTAGAGTTATTTCACGTAAACGACGCCGAAACGAGTGTTTTTTAAGATGGTCACTTTTTTTATAAAAAGTTGTTTACTACAATCGAAAATTCGTTCACTACTAACGTCTAGGACCCTTTCTCAGTCGACTAGGATGTTTGTAGTAACCGTATCTCTTTTGTAACAAGAGTTATTTCACGTAAACGTCGCCAAAACGAGTGTTTTCTAAGATGGTCACTTTTTTATAAAAAGTTGTTTACTACAATCGAAAATTCGTTCACTACTAACCTCTAGGACCCTTTCTCAGTAGATTAGGAGGTTTGTAGTAACCGTATCTCTATTCAAACTAGAGTTATTTCACGTAAACGACGCCGAAACGAGTGTTTTTTAAGATGGTCACTTTTTTTATAAAAAGTTGTTTACTACAATCGAAAATTCGTTCACTACTAACCTCTAGGACCCTTTCTCAGTCGATTAGAAGGTTTGTAGTAACCGTATCTCTTTTGTAACAAGAGTTATTTCACGTAAACGTCGCCAAAACGAGTGTTTTCTAAGATGGTCACTTTTTTATAAAAAGTTGTTTACTACAATCGAAAATTCGTTCACTACTAACCTCTAGGACCCTTTCGCAGTAGATTAGGAGGTTTGTAGTAACCGTATCTCTATGCAAACTAGAGTTATTTCACGTAAACCTCGCCAAAACGAGTGTTTTCTAAGATGGTCACTTTTTTATAAAAAATCGTTTACTACAATCGAAAATTCGTTCACTACTAACCTCTAGGACCCTTTCTCAGTAGATTAGGAGGTTTGTAGTAACCGTATCTCTATTCAAACTAGAGTTATTTCACGTAAACCTCGCCAAAACGACTGTTTTCTAAGATGGTCACTTTTTTATAAAAAGTTGTTTACTACAATCGAAAATTCGTTCACTACTAACCTCTAGGACCCTTTCGCAGTAGATTAGGAGGTTTGTAGTAACCGTATCTCTATGCAAACTAGAGTTATTTCACGTAAACCTCGCCAAAACGAGTGTTTTCTAAGATGGTCACTTTTTTATAAAAAATCGTTTACTACAATCGAAAATTCGTTCACTACTAACCTCTAGGACCCTTTCCTTTCTCAGTAGATTAGGAGGTTTGTAGTAACCGTATCTCTATTCAAACTAGAGTTATTTCACGTAAACCTCGCCAAAACGACTGTTTTCTAAGATGGTCACTTTTTTATAAAAAGTTGTTTACTACAATCGAAAATTCGTTCACTACTAACCTCTAGGACCCTTTCTCAGTCGATTAGGCGGTTTGTAGTAACCGTATCTCTATGCAAACTAGAGTTATTTCACGTAAACGACGCCGAAACGAGTGCTTCTTAAGATAGTCACTTTTTTAATAAAATACGTTTACTACAAACGAAAATTCGTCCACTACTAACCTCTGGGAACCTTTCTTAGAGGTTTTTGACGTTCATTATAATCGATTTTACCTTGGAAACCGATTTTTCGTTACCGAGATCGTGATGATATAATACGCTCAAATGAAAATATTTTTTCATATTTTTTCTGTTTTACTACAAACAAAAAAAAGTTTACTACAATCCACTACATACGATTAATAATATAAATAGTAAAAAAAAATTTGATTTTTTCAATTTCGGGAGATGGAATTTTTTTAACATTTTTTTTTTTTTTTTTTGGAATTACTACAAACGAAAATATTTTTACTACTATCTACTACTTACCCAAATCTATCTAAAAAACACAAAAAAACATAATTTTGGAAAAGTCGGGTGCCAAGTTCACATAGCCCCGAACCGGTGGTAGTTTCGGCATGAATGTGAGTGAACGCAGGGATTGTGAGCGATCAGGGGAGATGGAGGGGTTGTTGAAGAGTTGTGTGTGAAAGGTGTGAATGTAGGTATGACGACTGATAGGTGTGTGTGGAGACTACCACATAGTGTGGGACAGGGGCCATAAGATGATAATGGTGTTTATAAATATGACGATTTATAAGAGTTTTGTGATGAAACCTACGTAAATAAAGTTCCTTTTGAGTTTGAATTATACATATAATGATTATTTCGACATATTCGTAACAAACATAATGAAGCGATCCTACAAATACGTAGAAATATAGTACCGTTTTTCTTACGTAATGATGTCCTGCAATGTGCAAGGATCGTAAAAACCTAAGACATAATTATACTTCGATTAGGTTTCAAGGAGACCTTCTAGAAAAAATATAAAATAATTTCATTTAGTATTCTGTAGTTACTGGAAGAATCACCATTGCGAACACCTCGTGCGATAACAAAGTTAATAAAAATATTGACAAAAATGCGTTCCACATGAGATCGTAACAGCCCTATACGAGTCCTAATTTTTGAATGAAAGATTATTATTTCATTACAAATTGCACACATTTTATGTTTCTGCTCTAAATTTATATTAGAAATCTATTTTGGTCTGAAAACCCGAATTTGCCCGTTTAATATAAGCATGATATTTTAGATAGGTACTCACAAGTTAAAATATTATTGAAATTAAACATTTTTTAACGGATTTATCGCGTGTATATTACATTATTTAATTCTCGACGCCTGGAATGCTTTGCAGCAGTCGTAGTCGCGGGAGGAACTAGATGACAATTGTCTTCAAAAGTACAAAGAACTAGTTAAAAAGTTAAAACCGCCTATAATGTTGATTTATTAATAACGTTCCCTTTGCAGCAGAAATCTCTCACGGTGTCCAGAGGTCTTGCAAATGAGTGTTGCAAGACCATTAAATGTGTAATAATCGCGAAAACCTAAGAAATCATTTGAAATATTATATACGAGACCTGTCAGAACGGTCCCAAGAAGTGTGCTTTTTATTATATGCTCACTGGTATTTAGGTACTGTGAGTAAACTAATATTATGTGTATGTCTTGTTTGCATAACTCCAAAACCACCTGGCAACGAACAGCATACGAGTTAGTCAAATACGTCACTATAACGCCGTACCTCCCACATGCGTGGCGGGACCCGATTATTTAATTGTGACTTGCAGAAAATATAGAACACAATATAACAACACTCAAGGCCAACGATTCTTAAAGTTTTGTATAATTCTCAATTGGGTAGGAAGGACACCTACTACTGTTTTAAAATCGGACTCGATAAGATTTGGATTGCCGTGAGGACCTGAAAAGGTTATCAGATATAATGGAGTCATAACAGAAACACGTTAACGAAAAATATTCTCTGAACATGACATCAGAGATTTATTGAGAATACTAGGAATTCCAAAAGTTCCGCAGTTTCCTGGAATTCTGTACCATAAATATCAAGTGAAATTTTAACAGCCACTGACCTAGACTTCAAGCGAGCGCCAAAACCCAAACAACGCGATAGCAAATCGGAGCAAAGCAAGGAATTTGTGTAGGAACATTGAGGCTAATGTGGAAGATTTTTACATGTTGTGGAAAAAGATTTATGACGAACATGTCACGAGACGCCATCACATTCTCGTTAATCTTAATAATACGTGCGAAAATAAGAATCATACTAGTAATGTAATTTCCAGACAACCAAAGTTAAACGAATTTAGATTTGCTGACGTAATAGGAAGAGGCAGCAGACGGTAAATTTGATATCAAAACCCTATCACAACCCGTCTGGCAATCGTGGCACAGTAGGCTTATGGCTCTCCTTTAAATATGAGACGATCCAAATCAGCAATATGTTAATCATGGACTATAAAGTAAAAAATATACATATCATCATCATTTCAGCCAAAACACGTCCACTGCTGGACATAGGCCTCCCCAAGGATCTCCACAAAGGCCGGTCCTGGGCCACCCGCATCCCCTGCTTTCCGGCGACCTTAACCAAGTCGTCGGTCCACCGTGTGGGAGGCCTACCAGCACTGCGCCTTCCGGAACGCGGTCGCCACTCGAGGACTTTTCTGCCCCATCGGGCGTCGGTCCTGCGAGCTATGTGCCCTGCCCACTGCCACTTAAGTTTGGCAATCCGGTGGGCTATGTCGGTGACCCTGGTTTTCCTGCGTATCTCCTCATTTCTGATTCGATCTCGCAGGGAAACTCCGAGCATAGCCCTCTCCATTGCCCTTTGGGTGACTTTGAGCCTTCTGATGGAGCCCATAGTGAGCGACCACGTCTCTGTTCCATATGTCATCACTGGCAACACACATTGGTTGAAGACTTTTGTCTTCAGACACTGCGGTATTGTGGACGAGAAGATCTTACGCAGCTTCCTGAACGCTGCCCAGCCGAGTTGGATCCGACGATTGACCTCTTTCTCGAAGTTGGACTTACCTAACTGGACAGTGTGTCCCAGGTAAATGTAATGGTCAACAACTTCGAGGGTAGAACCTCTGATGTTAACAGGAGTGGCTTGAACATGGATGTTAGACATGATCTTCGTCTTCTCCATGTTCATGTTAAGGCCGACTCGTTCGGAGGCTCCACAGAGGCCATCGAGCATCGTAGTGAGGCCCTCCATGGTTTCAGCCATTACGACTATGTCGTCAGCGAATCGAAGGTGAGTGATGTACTCGCCGTTCACGTTAATGCCCAGCCCTTTCCAGTCCAGAACCTTGAAAACATCTTCAAGTGCAGCATACATATATAAACACCTTAAAATTTGCACGACCCAATGAACTAAGTTACTGACATTATTTTATAAAAAGTATTTGTAGAATACGAAGAGTTCGATTATCAACAGCGTTTAGTAAAGATGTGAATAGGACTCAACAAACTTTTTGAATGATATGGGTTTCTAGTTTGGTAGCTGGAACCTACTAGTCTGTACGCCGAATGGCATGAAGCGCATCACTGCGTGCGTGTCAATTGACTTGACCTCCACATGCGATATTTAAATTCGCAAGTGTACCACGTCGGACAGCGCGGGTTTTAAATCACCTAATTGGAGAGGCGAGAGTAGCAATTAGTGGCGTGGTTTCGACGAAATTTCACCAGGCTGCGTAGACAGATATTTATGAGAAAATACCACGAAAATTCACTTTGAAAAGGCACCATTACAATATATCTCGGCTAGCTCCGTTACATTATTTTGTACCAGAAATTCTGACGGACCGTGTTTAAAAATATGGCTAACCCGTGTATCTAATGTTTCGAGCGTCTTTATCGGGCATATGTAAATAAGAATGCAGCGCAATATTTAAATATTTCCGAAAAAAAGCAAAGCATATATATACGATAAGATTAGCAATTGTAAAATTGAATGTAGAGATTTAGCATCAATGGGATATTGAGTAAGCAATAATCTATAAACGACCCCCCGTCGAATATATCTCAGTTCATTAAAATTCCTATCAAAGCCGCTGTTTCGGACTGTTTGGAGCTTTCTCAATGCCAAACTAGTTTTATTGAAGTTAAGGTTCCCTAACTATTCTTTGTTTTACTCAGGAAAACAAGTGCTTCCAGAAATAAAACCCGATACATTTTACGGTTTTATAGATCACTAGCGACCCGCCCCGGCTTCGCACGGGGGAAATTATATTATACCTATAAACCTTCCTCTTGAATTACTCTATCTATTAAAAAAACCGCTTCAAAATCCGTTGCGTATTTTAAAGATTTATGCATACATAGGGACGGACAAAAGAATGCGACTTTGTTTTATACTATGTAGTGATAGTGATTTGCAAGACAATGTTCAGTCGGGACTTCTCCGTGGGAAGGAATGCATTAAACTTCGAATGACGCGCAGGATTAAATGGATCGCCGACAATATACGGACAATTATTTGCAAGTCAGATTTATTTCCGAACTATAACATAATTTTAAATGTCCCATATTAAGACTGACGTAAGAAACCGTAAGCCCAATGCTACCAAAACAAATGCTGGGGAACATCCAAATATTGTTGAACAGGTAGATGAAGTAACAAGTGCTAATAGTAAACAAATGTCACGGCTGGAACCGGTTAGGCGATGAGCTCACAACGCTCGACACAGCTGACTCAACGCTATTGTGATCTTTCTGACCGCAAGGTTCTAAAGGACAATTCCACCTATGTAGCACTAAAATCTTTATAAACCAAAAGTCTAAGAACCCAAAAATATATTTAAAGACACGGTCAACTACAACGACTTAATGCTAAATAATGTACGCGTACGTGAAGACGTAATGGCATATAGAATTATCGTCTAGGAATCTAAAACAAACTCTCACTACCGCAAATAGTAAATCCTTTGCGACCAGTGTCAAAGATAATCTTACGACCAGGTAAAACATCAGTATTATTAAAAAGCCATGTGTTCCAAAATTAAAAGTAAACTTTAATTAGTGGAACAGAGTATTAGTGGATCGTGGTGATGGTACACTGAGCTACTCCGATTAGTCCTCCTAGATGGTTCTCGGAGGGCAGGGAGTTAACGCTCCGTGTAAATAGTGATAGGTAGCTAAAACTAAAGCTATTCTCCAATAAAATGAGGAAACTGCAAGGTTCTTTTAACTAGCCGACCGATAGGCGCCAACTACAACAATTCCATATAATACTAAACATAGTGGAAATTATTAAACGAGAACATACAAGACCAGTTGCGAGTCTCTATTATATGTATGTACCGCTACCTATGCTAATGGACCTAAACAACAACAACTGTTCAGTTAAATGAATCAATGGTTCGTTGTATGTATAATGCTCCAAAACCGAATCGGAGGCCATTAGCGTAAAACATGAGCGCCGAAAGTCAAGTTAGTTATACACGCTTTCTACAACATTATGCAAATATCCCTTGCGGGGTTTAAAGACACGGTAACGCAAATAACATAATTGGAGCTCGTTAATCGCAAACAGAGCCACATGTTCACATATAGTGCCAGTAATGCCGAAAGCCCCGTTTTCTTTAGACTTCGTCAAGCTCCCCGTGGACCCATACGTAGAACATTGTTGCCGTTGTGAGCCTCAAACGCACAGTGAGGCGATAATTTGTGGTGTAAAGGCTGACCCCTAAGTGGGTCACCCGCTCCTGCGGTCGGGTCGCGGCCGCCTGTTTAATTGTAACACGAGGCGGCGGCGCAACACAATGCTGTCGGGTTATCATCCGACTAGGCTCCTTTTATATTCCACACTAACATAAATATTCTTACCTTAAACATAATACAACCTACTTACCCTGGCCAGCATTTATTTGAATAAAAAAATGTAACCGGGTTTATCCAGGCCTTACATGGAGCTCCATGGGGTGTGTGGGTGATGCGCTAGCTATTTACTGGAGCGGACATATAATTATTATATAAATATATCTGGGTTACAGAAAAATACTTGGTCGACCCCGGAAAGGACGTGGAGATGTGGAGATTTCTCAATTATTTTGTTGATCGATGTGTTTCTTTAGTGTAAGGTACCTACTTTATTGAAATTTTATTGAGAAATTATCAGAGCACGAGAAGGAAATATGTTCGCGTAGATTCAGAATCTAGGCTGCCCCGCCGTATTGTGATGGCAAATGTATCAGATCCTTCCACAATCATACCGTGATCCCATTCAATACGCAAACGCTTTTGTATTTTTTTTCAGACAGGGATGGTTTTTTCCTTCCGGACCCCTAAATTCATAAAATTACAGAAACAATTGCTGTATGGCTGCTTTAAAGCAAAGCATATCAGCATACTGCCGAGCTAGACCAGTAGAGGAAGTGCGTTAATCGCTTTTAACAAGTTCACAGTCGCCCTCATATGAGTACAATGGCGAGCGCCTTTGTTGCCGAGATAAGGCCTCGTTTGTACTAGGCGTTTAAACGGTACGCCTAGTTTTATATGTACATGAAATATCGTGTCGATATATTTTTTATACCACTACGGTGGCCCCTGATGGTAAGCGGTTGCTTTCGCCTGTGGACGTTTGTAAGAGCAGAAGCGTCACTTACCACGACCTTTTAAAAACAGACATCTTAACATCAAGGAAACGGGGTTCTTTGGGCTATCGTGCTTGACCCGTAGAGACCGTGACGACCTTGATTACACGAAATAACACAACACCACCTAAGGGATATTATTCGGTGGGGATGTTACGAAGATGCTTCATTAATTTAACTGATATGTCTACCGGAGCATAGTTTCCGAGTTAAATAGCCTTCCTAACATCCCTATTGATAAACATTTAAAAACAACAAAAAGAAAGAGTATACAGTATACGCCATCCGCGATCCGGTATCCTTCATAAAAAAAACGTGACTTGAGGCAACGTCAACAATTAATCTAGCCCACTAAACTGGACCGAAGCACGCTACCAAACCGCTCAGTGTGCATGACCGTGGTTGCGCGGATCCATGAATGAAATTGGACACTGCGCTGGGGTCACCACGCTACCCTATTCCGCGTGGAATGTCCCACTTTTGTAATCACTAATGTATTTCACTAATGTAATCGTACAAGGATTTCTGCAACAATGTATGTTTTTTAAACCACGTATGTGTATGTATATTATGAATGTATTAACCATTTCAGCCAACGCCTTTTATGCCAATGACCACACTGTAAGCTTCCTAACAAGAAAGGCAGACAAAGGTAGTTTTATTTTTTTAAACGGATCCCTATACTTGATATAACCTGTATCGCGGGGCCTGTTTACAAAATGTAATTTACAACACAAATGACAGTTGACATGGAGTCTGGGCCATCCATCCAAAGGCGGCACACCCAACCCCTAGACCAATAAGGTTAAGTAAATACCTAATATTTTTGACAGAATCAAAATAGCATCGCGACGTAAAGGCAAATTATGGCAATACACAGCAGATTAAGTTCCCATCCCACTTAAAGTTCCTATGACCCCAATGATAGTTGAGATTTTTTAACAAATTGTTCTCGCAATTTTTCCTGGCGCGGTTCAAGCTACTAGCAATTGAATCGAAAGCTACAGTTGAGAGAAGATCAAAGATACGGTTTTAATTGTAGATTTTCAGTAACCTACTAATAGTAGGTAACTGTCATTTAGTCATTTTAGTAACCTACTAATACTATTGGTAGGTTACTGTCATTTAGTCATTTTTAGTAACTTACTAATACTATTTAGTCATTTTTAGTAACCTACTAATCTTATGGTGTCATTTCGGGACATATACCATATGGTTTTAAGCAAAAAGTTGGCAAGGACTTTTGAATTTAGCATATTACATTTAGACATTGTAGCAATGTCATCGTTTTCTACTAAGATCAACTTTATTTTAACAATTTTTGAAACTGCTGTAATTCTCACAGACAGGTAAACTTGTAATGCAAATACGTAATAATTTTTTAAAACTCTCGTACGCTGACATCGTTTTTATGCCAGTATTAATAGAATTAGATATGTAAGAAATCATTCATTAGGGAATATGCCGTAATTGCATGGGAAACAGTGGGCGCAGTCTCTGTAAGACTATGTATACTTAATGAAGATCTGTGGAGGATGCCAATGTTCAGGCTGCCTATAGCTGCTAGATATTAGCAAATGTGAGGACCATTATCCAAAGTGAGCGCCAGTAGCAGTTAGAAATAAATTGACGTTATTTTAATAGGCTCAACAAGTTCTGTGGCCTGCGCACATCAAGTGACTTGCGAGTCAATTTTGTCTTCCAGGAAATTTGAACTGTAAGCCAAAATCTCAGATTCCGAGACATGCCGACAAAGTAGCAGCCCACGAAACTTGTTCGACAAGCTTTAATGTCCGCCAACCCATTACTCCGGTTGCAAGTTTTGAATGGGCAAATGTCCAACGTAGTTCAAAGCTTGTTTGTGAACGCGTTGTTTGTATGCGGTTCAAATAATGCCCCGTCTGATTCCTGGCGTCGTTAAACGCTAGTCGATACGTGTTTTGTGGCAATGTTGCGTGGCCGCGACGCCGTTTAACGTGCCATTCTAATATTTATACGTTCGGCGTAATCATCGCATTTCGGTCCATAAATAAGCAGTTCGCGGGCTTCGAATTGCATGCAAAGAAGGTAGCTTGCCAGGTGGATCGGGACGTTGTTTTGCCTATCAAATATTTTAGTCATCTTTAGCAACCGGTTGGTGTCACTGTGTACCTTTACAGTTTGCAAAAATGGAGGAGGCTCTTAATTCGTCTGTTTTTGTTTGTGGTTACTGCATAAAACCGTCATTTATAAATACAGTTGCAAAATTATTTTTCTTTTTGCATTTTTAGGTATTTGGGTTTCAGCCCAATCTCTGAAATAACTCGTTAATTTTCAACTTTAGAGCAAAATGACAACGTTCAAAGTTGTTGGAAATTTAATTTCACACAAGTTTGGTCATCATCAATTTTACGCTAGGAAAAATATTTGCAGAGTTATATAGTATAACTGGGGAGCAACGGAGTGACCAACTTATGTATACTATTAATAGAGAAACAGATCATAGTTTGATGGGTCTCTTATCAAATTTAATGTATCGACCACGCTGCCGTACGGCGAGTGTGCGATGATTCACCTATGGCGTCACCGAATACTTTTTATTCACCGATCTTTTGTCGGCTCTTACGACACCGTCAGGGCGGAATGGGGTGGTGACACTGTATTCTCAATCCAATCCATATAACCACACAAAACCGAACCTATCTATACTAATATTATAAATAGGAAAGATTTACGTATGTATGTTTGTAACGAATTGGTTAAAAAAGGTTTATTTGCCGATACTTTAACGCCCCGTACTCACTATAGATGTCAGTGTGGTAACAGATCTAGAATACAAAATGTCACCAACCCATACCATCCTGAGGGAGTCGTACAAGGCGACTAAAGGAACGCGAGGCAGATCACTTGGCCGCAAGAAAAGGATATCTTGATTCAAACCCTGTGCCTCTTGCCAGCGTGGCACAGCAGGTTAATACTTCCATGAATTTGGAGGAGGCCCGAAATTATGACTCACTACAGTAGGTATAGTATTGGCCGTGTGATGGCAAAACTAGTAGATTTGAAAACATAATCAAAATCACAATTCACCTCTGCGTGTGTGTGTAAATATTTATTCTTCTTTGAATTCATTAGTATTTTTATCAATCATTTAAAAAGAAATACGTACAAACTGATTTTTCTATTAAATAGACAAGGCATCCACCACGTAACTGGAGGAGGTTGGCAGTGTGTTGTCTTATACCAGATACATTTTCCTGTAGGTCTTTGGTCAAAGAATTGTTCGTCAAAGAGTGCTCTGGTACCACCTAAATGTCTTGTCCCACAATAATAGCTCTTTTTGCCGTTTCATCAGCCTGCTCATTCCCCAGTACACCTATATGCGCTTGGGCCCATTGCATTTTCAGGTCCACACCTGTGTCAACAGAGGGAAATTCCGAGGGCATAAGGCCCGAAAACCTAACCGCAAGAGAAGGATAACTTGATACGAAACCCTATACTAACCCGTTTGGCCAGCGTGGCACAGTTTTATAATTCTCCATATAAATAGTTGGAGGACGCCCGATTCAGCAGTGGCAGAAGTAGAAGTAGTAACTCTGATTTTGATACAGCGAATACGAAACGAGCCTCTGTCCCTGTTTATTTTGAGCACTACGCAATCGGTGTCCGTGCACGTGCAACATAGCCGTTCCCCTTTATGGAGGCGGAGGAAAGTAAGAGGGGTCGGTGCGACAATACGTCGGTAATTGATCGTAGATTTTATTATGCATGCACCCGCTTTTACTGGTTGATGGTCGGAACGATTTCAAAACAAACACTTACGTTTATTTGGGGCGTAAGGGGGTTGGACGAGATGAAGACAATCTTTTTTAAGTAGGCAAACGTAAAATATCATCCTACAGCGACTAGTAATTCTACTACTGTACTGTTCAATTTATAGAATTAAATAAATTGGAGTTGAATTGGTTGTAATATGTTATTAAAATAACCGCAATTTACTAAGTACACTTTTTTTATTATTGTCCGTATGTCTGTTTGTTTGAACTTTTATTTACTCCAAAATAAAAGTAATACATAGGGGCATCATTCTCAGGATATCTTCGTCCACAAGTGGTCCCTAGAGCCAACCCGCGTGGTTGGATGGAATGTTAGACTAATTTCACACTGCTTGTCTTTAATGGACTTCGATCAATGCCCCCAAACCTGCTAACTCAATGGAGTCAAAATAGACAGGCTAAAAATTGTATCGCTTCAAAGTTCAAACCGGCTAAATATTTTCCGTTGTGACCCTCTGATTTATTATTTATGGAGTCAAAGAAATCGTGTGTTAGAATACATAGTGTTACCGCCCCAAAGGAAATGGGCAAGGCCGAAAAGCTAGCCGCAAGAGAAGGAAACCTTGATACGAAATCCTGTGCCAACTCGCCTGGCCAGCGTGTCACAGTGTTTACCCTATCCCTGAATGAGTGAGGCTTAGCAGTGGGTCATTTATGAGACGAGTACAAATATAAAGAAATTAGCCCACTCTGCGACGCTGACAAAACGGGTTGGCATATAAATTATTATCATCAGTTTCGTATAAATAAACAATTTATCGTCGGAACAAAATGTATGTTTACCTCATAGCATAGACGGTTCTCCTCCATTGCCAGCCAGATGACATAAGAATTAAGAAATAACGAATCACCTACCAAAGTAGCACTGTGTGCGTGAATGTACATAGGCAACGTAAATACAGACACAACACACACATGCCCGTGAGGTAAGTCGGCGTGAAGGGCATGAATTTCCCTACCTTGTGAATTAGATTCACCACATTCACGTGTTTACATTAAAACAACAATAAAAAATCTGGCCTGCGCGTTTGATAATTAGCAGGCGTTTTGTTTACTTGTGTTTGCCTTTGGTTTTTTATAAACCAACTGAAATTTACTTTATACCGAACCAGCGGCGCGTCTCAGCAAATAAAATCGAAAAAGTATATGAAAAAATATAAGCCTACATTAATCAGTGATAATGTAGCATTCAAATGACGAAACAATTTTTAAAATCGGTCCAATACTTTTTTAACCAATTCGTTACAAACATACATACGTAAATCTTTCCTATTTATAATATTAGTATAGATAGGTTCGGTTTTGTGTGGTTATATGGATTGGATTGAGAATACAGTGTCACCACCCCATTCCGTCCTGACGGTGTCGTAAGAGCCGACAAAAGATAATGACAAGGCTGAACTACGAAACCCTGTGCGAACCCATCTGGCCCGAGGGTTATTTATAGGCATCACATGAATATAAATACGTTTTATATGATATGTCATTGTGGAGCTTCGCTAATAAACACAAATTGATTCTCTGAAAATACAAAGAAACGACATTTAAAATTCACTAATATCGCCTCCTCAATTATATCCTTTCGTTCATCTTTCTACAATATTATTACAAAATAATCTGAACATCATTCTATTGTAAATGCACACACGCTTCACTCATATCATATTTGTCCTTATGATTTAAGCAGCTACTAGAACACACAGTCATCACATGACCGGCACATATTTATCGGGGGAAGTGAAACTGCATTGCCAATTAGACACTTGCGTAATGTGCGCGCGTGTTTGCTCATGGGCAGGTGCACGCCGGTAGGAATTCAACAATTTTGATGTTGTATTCTGTCCCAGTTTCTGTTATGACTGCTGACGTACCGTATGAATTTGTAGAAACAATGATTGTCCTGGCAGTTGGAGTGGTCACAGTGGAATGCGTTTACGGGAACCTGAGGCGCCTCAAGCGTGTCGTGTGAGGGTATACCACTGGGGTTTGAGAGGGTAGATGAGTAGTTTCTGGAGGCCCAGTTAATCGCCGACTTTATTTATGTACTCTGTACTAATTTTCCCAGCAACACCAAAAAAAAGAGGTACCATTTGTATATGTTTCCAGTCTTGTTTCTAGGTTGTTAGTCTTGTCATTCCCTTTTGTCTACTTTTAAGACACCCTCATCTATGGAATAGGGTGGTGACACTGGTATTATAAATCCATCACCATCCAAATCATACCATACCATAACTGTTACAACTTGACAAATTTCTAATTACAAAGTTGTAGATGTATGACTATACAACCCTATTTTTTTACATACAATAGCTCTGGGGTTTGTTTAGGACCCTATCAAGGACACAACTAGCATATAAATAATTTTTAATTATATGTCACTTTTGTTTTCATTTTTTAAACAAAACTATTTGACAAAGTCTTGATTATATTATCAACTAGCTTTTGTGCGCGGCTTCGCCCGCGTGGGCTTGGAACCCGTGCATATTTTTTATGAATATAAAATCGGTTATTGTGACTAAACTATGATAGTTAGACATGTGCTCTCGCGGACTTTTTTGTAGATCTTTATAAGACCTACAAACCCGTAGTACATCATTTTGTTCTATTGTCAATAGTTTTTGCAGCGCACGCATATATAGGTTTTCGATTTTACACCTTGGTTTACAAAATCGCAATTTTCATACGGATCCCTAATTCTTTTGAAAATAAAATATAACCTATAACCTTCCTCGATAAATGGACTATCTAACACTGAAAGATTTTTTGAAATTGGTCCAGTAGTTCCTGAGATTAGCGCGTTCAAACAAACAAACAAACAAACTCTGCAGCTTTATATATTAGTATTATCAATGTAAAACACCATTACATGAAAAATAACAACTTCGGATTTTCTTAACTTTAAATATGAATTTAAACCTAGCAATCAGAGAAGGAAAACTTGATAAAAACATCTGGGCCCACTCCACGAATTTGGAGGAGGCCCAACTCAACAGTGGGTCATCTAAGGGCGCTGAGTGGTAGTAGTAAATATGAATTATTGGTTTAAATGTCTTGTGCTTATCAATGAAACTTCCCTGCACTGCCCGGCCCTGCCAAAATTTTTGACCTATATTCATTATGATTAATGATCTCTCCAAAACTATGCTTTTTCCTACCACATATTATATGACTTATTGTATTATTTTTACATATAGAATATAACCATAGAGTTACAGCATATCAAAATATATGTGAGAAGTTATGGAACTGATTTTGGTGTGGTCCTACTGAGCAATAAAATTGTCCATCCAATTTAAAAAAAAAAGCAGACTTTAGACGTGACTAGTAGTATACATACATACATATAATCACGCCTCTTTCCCGTAGGGGTAGGCAGAGACCACTTCTTTCCACTTGCTACGATCCATACATACTTGTTTCGCTTCGTCCACTTTCATTATTCCCTTCATACATGCTCTTCGGTTTAGGGTACTCTTGACCTGGCCTTTTTTCAAGACGTCCCTGATTTGGTCTTGAAACGTCCGCCTAGGTCTTCCCCTTCCAACACTTTCATTCACACTCGCCTTATACACTTTTTTCGTCAATCGTTCTTCATTCATTCTCTCGACATGGCCAAACCATCTCAGCATACCTTTCTCAATTTTTGTCACTACATCTTCTTTCAGACCACAACGCTTCCTTATCTCACTATTTCTTATCCTGTCACTCAGTTTAACTCCTATCATACTTCTTAACGCTCTCATCTCAACTGCATTTATTCTGCTTTCATGTTTCTTCTGCCATACCCAACTTTCACTTCCATACATGAGTGTCGGAACCAACACTCCCTCATGCACAGCCAAACGAGCCTTGTTAGACACCTTCCGACTGCTCATAAAGGAGTGCAAAGCTCCGTTCACCATGTTCCCTGCATTCACTCTTCTTTCGATATCACTCTCACACTTTCCATCTCTTGTAAACTTTGAACCCAGATACACAAACTCATTCACCTGTTCAACTTGTTCATCTCCAATCACGATATTGCAGACTGTCACTGCCTCATCTCTTTCAAACACCATCACTTTCGTCTTCTTAACATTAATCTTCATTCCCTTTCTAGCAAAAGCTCCACTCATAGCAGTTACCATCTCCTGCAACTCCTCGGCCGAAGACGCAAGTAATACTTGGTCATCAGCATAGAGAAAACATTTGACGAGTAACTCATTCATTCTCAACCCACTTTCATTCTCTTTTAAATCTGTCAAGCAATTGTTCATGAACAGATTAAACAGCCACGGTGACGCTACACATCCCTGTCTAACACCCTTTTCGATATTAAACAATTCAGTGTATGCCCCGTTTATCCTTACACAAGCACTGGAGTCCCTATAAAGAGATTGCAATGCTCGTATAAGGATACTGCTCACACCGTTCACGGACAATGCTGACCACAATTCATTCCGCACCACTCTATCATAGGCCTTTTCTAGATCCACGAACGCGCAATAGACCTTCTTGGTTTTAGCCAAACACTTTTCGGCTATGCACCGCAAGGAAAAGACCTGATCCGTACATCCCATTCCCTTTCTAAATCCCGCTTGTGCATCCCACACTTTTTCATCTGTTTCATTCACAACCCTTTCAATTAACACTTTCGCGTACAATTTACCGACGACGCTGAGAAGGCTTATACCGCGGTAATTTATGCACTCTTGCCGTGACCCTTTTCCCTTATATAATGGCACTATTACGGCTTTGCACCAGTCTCCCGGTACTTGCCCATTTCGCCAGCACAAATTGAAAAGGCGGTACAGCTGGCTAGCCACTATGCCCTGTCCAGCCCTCAGCATCTCGACGGTAATCCTGTCATACCCTGCAGCCTTGCCTAATCTCATACTTTTCAACGCTTTCACTATTTCATCCATGCTTATCTCTCTTTCATCACCATTTATACTAGTTTCCATGGAAGGTGCCGGATGTTGTACCTGCACTTCCTCTCTTTCAAACAAACTTTCAAAATACTCTTTCCATCTCTTTAGCACACATTCTTCTCCTTTTATAATGCTCCCATCTAGACTCCTGATTGTACTCAGCTCCGAGGTAGATGTTTTTCCTCTTACTGCTTTGATGGATTTCCAGAAAAACTTGATATTTGACTGGAAATCTTCAGTGAGCCTCCTATCAAAATCATCCTTTCGTTCTTCTTTCTTTCTAGACACAACTTCTTTCGCTGCTAATTTCAATCTTTTATACTTCGTTCTTGCTTCCTTGACCTCGTCATCCGTCGCCTTTTGAGCTTTTTGGTTAGCTTTTGTAGCTAACCAATCTAACCACGCTTTCTTCTTTTCTTGCACCGCCCTTTGTGCATCATTATCCATCCACACATCATAGTTCTTTCTTCCTTTCCTTCTTTTAGCTACCCCGCATACGTCAATAGCAACATTCACGACCCCTTTCTTAAATTTCTTCCAAAAATCTTCAATCACACCTATCTCTTCTATGCCTTTAACACTTTCTTTCAGTTTCTCTACATACTCGTCTTTCTTTTCTTGCAGATTTTCCACTTTTACTCTGTCCAAAACACTCGTAGGCTCGGCCCCTCGGTGTCGCCACCGTTTAAAGAGGCCACGCATTCGGGCTATCACCAGGAAGTGGTCTGTGTCGAGGCCTACACCGCGGTATGCCCGAGTGTCTAGCACTTTCTTCCTCAGTCTTTCATCCACAATTACAAAATCAATCATACTTCTCGACTCACCTTCATCTCTTGTATACAAATGGATCTTTTTGTGGTCAAACATTGTGTTGGCCACGCAAAGATTCCATTCCAAGCATACTTCAAGCAGGCTTCTCCCATTTTCATTCACTCTCTCGTCCCCAAACGTACCCAGAACTCCTTCATACCCATCACGCTTCACTCCAACCCACCCATTAAAGTCCCCTAACATCACGATCCGTTCATTTTCTCCGCATTTATTCAAGACCTCTCTCATGCTATCCCAAAATTCCTCTCTCTCTTGTCGGGCTTTTAAGGACCCACCTCCGCGCAGATCCGTCGGTGCATAGACCCCAAGGATAAACAAGCGAGTGAGTCCGACTTTTAACCTAATCCAGAGGAGTCTTGGGCTTACACATTCATGCTCCATCACACATTCAACTATTCGAGAGGAAAGAATCACACCAACTCCCTGACAGCCTCGGCTGGTTTGGGGGACTCCCGACCAGTATGCCGTGTAGGAACCATGAACCGTGGTGTCACATCCTTTCCTCTTGGTTTCGTTCACGCACAAAATATCTATGCATCGCTCATCCATCATCTGACATACTTCATCTACCTTACCATCCATTCCTCCTCTCACATTCAACGTAGCGAAGCGGCTCTCCATGGGCCGCTTTTCGCCCCCGCGAGAAACGAGACGTGATGGGTGGCGAACCACATCGCCGCCATTTTGGTTAATTAAATTAAATATATTATTAGCCATAGCGTTCCCACGAATAGCAAGGGAAAGGTTTGTCCACCCCAGCAGAGCCCCGCATGCCAGGGTAAGGCTAGCCTAATTCTGGGTCGCCCGGTCCCAGGGCAGTGTGGCACGCTAACGACTAAGCTTGCCCCTAGCCATGCATCCATCCGCGCGGCAGACGTTGGATTGGCGGAGATGGTAGGGATAGGGAAAGAGAAGGATAGGTGGTGTGAAAAGGAAGACTGGTAAGTTAGAGTGGGGAATAGGAAATGTAGGATATTACCGCCCAGGAGGGCAAGGGATAGGACAGTAATAGCTAAGGTAGCCGGGGCCGCATACCCGTATACTATACCACAACTACCGGACAGGTAAGTTGGGATGAGTATCCTCTGACTAGTAGTATAGGTACATTTTAAAATTTGAAATTCAATATATTACCAAACAATGTTATATTTAATTTTACCACAATATATATATAGATAAAGATTGCCTGGAAGAGATTGTGGTATGCGATAAGGCCGCCCAATGTACACTTTACTTAAGTTTTTTTTCTGTATCTTTTGCTTTGGTGTGCATTAAAAAGTTTATAAATATTTTTAAGTTTTAGATGTAGTTTGTGTATAGTTATAAGTATTTCTAAGGGTTTTAATGTTGTTCATATAAGTATGGTCCAATAAATTATATATTATGAAGTCATGCAATCTTTCATGTAAAGTATACAAGTGCCAAGCAATAATTTGGATAAAGTATCCTTGAAGTAAAGTACTTAGCCCAATAGACACTCATAATATTATATTTGGAAAAACTTGCCCATAAGAAGTTAACATTGTACCAACAAATATTGGTTAAAAGATATGGAACATTTCAAGAGAACCAGCATTACACTAGAGTGGAAAGCTTCTCAAACGCCAAAGATAAATGGTATTATTTAAACTTGGCTGGAATACTAATAATTTTAGTTAAAATATGCCAACCTGTTGACAATGTCGCAGACGCAATTCGCCTACGCTTCTAAGATCACGTGTAAACTTAGCAAACTAGTCTGTAATTGTTAGGAGGCGACCTCCGACCACTCTACATCATAATTTCGTAATAGGTCACCATCAAAACAATAATACGCGGCATACTTTCCAAGGGTTAAGGAGTGACTAGTCTTTCGGCTTCCTTCTCTATCACACATAAGCCGAACCCCACGGCTCCAAGCGAGATAAAGAATTGTCAAAACTTTATCTAAATATTTACTCAAAACCACATACAACTTAAGTTATCGACATGCACGTATAGAGGCTAAAGGGCTTACCGTGTGCAAGTGAGCATAAATCCAAAACAGATGTCAGGGTGAAGTTATTAGCGAAAACAAGGCACAAAACACAGATAGACCACTGTAAGCAATCAGGTTTAGACACAAAGTAAACACTAGAACGAACACAGCATGCACTAGCACTGAGCACTACGGTGGACGCGGCAGTCAGGTAATATAGTTTATTTACGATGTTTATCACACAAAATACGCATATTTTACAACACGTCTGCCGTAACACAATGAGTTTCGGCCATTTTGATCGATGTCGAAAAAGAAAGAGATGCATTTTTGACACCAACCAATCAGGGCTGAGCATTTTGACAGCATTCCATCTATTGGCTAACAAAATACCACTGGGTTTTTTTTCAATGTACTTAGTGAGAAAGACTTTTAAGGCCAACTTCTCTTTGTAATGTATGGAATAAAAGACGGACTATCGCAGACTGGTTTATTCAGAAAGCGCCATTGATATATGCACAATGTTACGAACGTGAGGGTAATTAAACAATTCCTTATTATCTAAATACCGTATACACGACATTTTTCTCCTCTTGATATAAACAAGTATGTAACTTAAGTAAAGTATACACGCTAATACCTAAATTAGTATTGTATAAACATGAACATAAAATAGCTCGGGTGACTAAGTAGGTACAGATGCTAAATTCACTAGATGTGTATTACGCGGCCTTAAAGTCATGGAGTGAGGAGCGTGACTAACATCTATTTTTTTTTTACTTTTAGAGTCACTATTTACTTGCTCTGGCGAATACAGTGTTGGAGGGCGGGGTGACGTATTTGGTGGTGTTGACCACGGATCCCCAACATACTCACTCTTGTCAGACTCTAAATTTCTGTTAGGGTTCTCCAGGCCAACATCCATTAACGGTTCCGTATCTGGAAGTGAAAATCGTGATCTTCTTGTTGGATTCTGTACGATAATTTGATCAATATGACGTCTATGAAGGTCATTCGTATTCACCGGATTTACCACGTAAGATAGCGGGCCCGTCTTCCTTACCACTCTGCCTTCTTTCCATCTAGAGGCACTGCTGGGTTTATAATCTCGCATGAGTACCGAGTCACCCACCCTGGCTTGTCGTTCAGTACCTCCTCGGTTAACTCCTTGTATGCGTTGCTTTTCCCGCACGATATTGTCTGTAGACGGTCGCACGAGATCTAATCGACCGCGCAATCTATGTCCCATCAGAGCCACAGAGGGTTCCTTTCCTGTCGTGCAGTGCTCCGTATTCCGATAGTTGAATAAAAATCGACTTAAAGCTCTGTCACAATCATCGTTTTCAGTAGTCGCCTTTTTCAATACTTGCTTGACTAACTTCACTGCATTTTCCGCTGCGCCGTTACTCGATGGGTGATAAGGGGCCACTAAAACACGTTTAATTCCATTTTTGCTAAGGTAATCTTCATACTCAAAAGATGAAAAAGGCGGACCATTATCACTTACGATACTCTTAGGAAGTCCAAACCGTGCAAATATATTTCTTAGGCATTTAATAACTGCCACAGCGGAAGTGCTTGATACACATTCCACTTCCAGCCATTTAGAATGTGCATCAAGTAGTACCAAATAGTATTTATTTCGAAATGGTCCTAAAAAATCGATATTAAGTCTAGACCACGGTTCCGTGGGCCAACTCCATGAGTGAAGCGGCGCAGGCGGCGGGTTATCTCTGTGCGCAGCGCAGGCGGCGCACTGACGGCACGCCCGTTCGATATCTGCGTCGATCCGATCCCACCAGACGTAGTTGCGCGCGGCTTGCTTCATCTTCACAATGCCGACGTGGCCACTGTGTAACTCGTCTAACAGCTGTTCGCGTAACTTTAGCGGTATGATCACGCGATATCCCCACACGACGCAACCGTGTTCCAGAAATAAATTTTCTTTTCTGATAAAGAATGGTCTTTCGGCGTCAATGAGACACCGCTGTGGCCATCCAAACTTAATGTATCCAATAATCTTGTTTAAAGTCGGGTCCTTTAAAGTTTCACTTCTAATTTCACGAAAGGTTATCGGAAAGTTATCCTCTACATAGTTAAAATAACTACCATCGTTTTCAACCTTATCTTTGAGCTTAATAACATTCTTGAGAGGCACACGTGATAAAAAATCTGCAAAGCAATTCCTTGATGAGGGCACGAACTCAATATCAAAGTTATAGGCCGCTAGTTTAATTGCATATCGCTGAATACGACTGGCTGCCGTTTGTGGGATACCTTTATTTTTATTAAAAATATAACTTAATGCCCGATGATCACTTCTCAATAAAAAATGTCTCCCGTACAAATACTGGTGATGTTTAGTCACTCCAAATACAATGGCTAGCGCCTCCTTGTCTAACTGGGAATAATTCCGTTCGGCGTCGTTGAGGGTTCGTGACGCGCAGCTGACCAGTCGCTCGCTGCCGTCGGCGTAGCGGTGCGACAGCACGGCTCCGAGGCCGTACGAGCTGCTGTCAACTGACAAGATTAACGGCCGGTCTGGCTCGTAATGAGCGAGTACCGGTGCATTAGCTAACTTTCGTTTGACACGATTAAATGCTTTGTCACACTCCTCGCTCCAATGCCACTTGACACTTTTTTTTAGTAATTCATACAAAGGCTGGAGCACTTCGCTCATATTAACACAAAATTTTGCATAAAAATTCACTAATCCTAGAAAACTCTTAAGTTGGGACACATCAGTGGGTGTGGGTGCCGATACAATCGCTTCTATTTTTGAGACATCTGTATGCAACCCGTTTTTATCGATACGATAACCGAGATAAGAAACGCTGTCTTTAAAGAATTCACATTTCGACCAGTTAACACGTAGCCCAGCTGTTTTTAAACGAGATAACACGGCTCTTAAGTTTCGCATATGAGTAATTTTATCCTTTCCCGTGACACAGATATCGTCAATCCATACGACTGTAGACGACAGCCCACTGAGTGTCTCTTCTATCAATTTTTGGAAGTTTTCGGGAATACATTTAATCCCGAACGGTACCCGCTTATATTTAAATGTACCTACATGAGTGGTGATCGCAGTCATAGGCTGTGAGTCATCCGTCAATAACACTTGCTGATAAGCATGGGACAAATCTAGTTTTGAATATTGCTGCCCTCCCGCCAAAGTTGCAAAAATATCTTCTATGCGCGGTAACGGGTAATGGAAGTCTTTAATGTGGGGGTTTAATGTTATTTTATAATCCCCACAAATGCGTATTTTTCCGTCACGTTTGACCACAGGCACAATCGGAGTCCCGTAATCAGATTGATCGATTTTAACGATGACGTCATCACGCTGGAGCCTTTCCAGTTCGCGTTCGACGGGCTCGCGCAGCGCAATCGGGAGCGGCCGGGCCTTCACGTACACTGGCGTCGTATTCGCCAGATGTAAACGCAATTTCGTTTTAAAAGTCCCAAGCCCATCAGCAAATACTTCTGAAAATTCATTACGCAACTGTGCCACTTCATCACAGTTCCCGTCGGCTATGTTGTGAAATTTTAAAACATCCAATCCCAAACATCTAATCCACGTACGACCCATCAAGGGGGGGCCCCCTTTTTCTACAATGTACATCTCAAGATGTTTGGTTAACGTCCCCAACGTAACTCTTACTACCACATAGCCCAACGGTTCTATGATAGTGCCAGTGTATGACTTTAAACGTAAACATTTAGTTACTATTTTTAAGTGTGAAAACCATTTGTCATAGACCAACTTAGAGATAACCGAAATTTTACTGCCAGTGTCCACCTCGAACTGTAGGGTTCGATCTTCCACCTTAAGTTTTATAAAGTACGGACCGTCTCCGTTACCACAAACAATATTATAAAAACTCACGACACTTTCGTCCGATTCATCCAAGAAAAACTGGTGTCTGGCAGGCGCAGCGTCGTCGGCTCCGCGTCGTACGCGCCCCTGCTCGTTACAAACCGCTCTCAAGTGTCCTTTCTGGCCGCACTGGTCGCACGTGTAGTTCCTAAAACGGCACCTGGCTGCGGCGTGTCCTTCCCGTCCGCATCGCTCGCATCGGCGTCGCGCGGCTGGTTGCTGGGCCGCAGGCGCGGGCGGCCGGCGGGCCGGGCCCACGCGGTGCAGCGCCTCCGGCGCGAAAGTGGGCGCGGGCGCTGTGCTGCCGGACGCCGCCACCATCGCGTGCCTGTCCGCCGCCTCGAGCGCCAGCGCCAGCTCCACTGCGCGGCCGTAATCCAAATTCTTCTCGGCAAACAGCCTCGATCGCATGTCCTCGTTGCTGAGACCCGACACAAATTGGTCTCGCAGGTTCACCTCGAGGGGGTTGGAGTTCACCGCCGCGAAGTTACACGTCTTCGCGAGATGCTTCAAACCCTGTAGGTAATCGCTAACGGACTCTCCACGCGCTTGCTTCCTCTGCCGGAAGATGTGTCTCTCTGCGATTTCCGACCGTTGAGGTTCTAGATGCACTTTTACTATTTGCGCCAATTCCTCGAACGTTTTATTTTCCGGTAGGTCCGGGGCGCAAAGGTCGCACATTAAATCGTAGCACGTGACACCGACATGTGTCACCAACGTGGCGACATGCAACTCCTCGGAAATATTGTTCAATGCAATAAACTGCTTAATTCGACGACAATACGCGGTCCAATTGTGCGTTCCGATCTCAAAAGTTTCAATTTTCCCGATAGGCATTTTGTTACGAAAACAATAAAAAAATATACCGACTGCGCCAATGTAATGTATGGAATAAAAGACGGACTATCGCAGACTGGTTTATTCAGAAAGCGCCATTGATATATGCACAATGTTACGAACGTGAGGGTAATTAAACAATTCCTTATTATCTAAATACCGTATACACGACACTCTTATTACAAAAATTTTAATATATACTTAATTCTAATCCAACGAATGATCACGCGACGCTGAAAATAAAAAACCAGCACTGTTGAACACAAAGGTGAAGAATGAAATCTTTTATTATTTTGATACACAGATACATTAATTCACAGACAAATAATATAGTCCAACCATTAACCTATTTATGTTTTAATACTTTTGCATTTATCACTATTTCAATCCAGTTGTCTCAGTAGAAAATGAGAATTTACTATAGTTTCAGTTATAGAAAAATAGTTCACACTGAAAATGTAACGTAGCTTCAATTTGATAGATGTCATACTTACACACTCACTGACCGGTATTTTTAGATATTTTTACAGAAAGCTACGAAAATGATCCACGGTTACAGTTTAAATATTTATTTTTTCAGTTTTTTATTGGTGAGTTGAATGCGATTGAAAATGTATCACTAATTTATTCCCCAATACTTGCGAAACAAAGGTTGAAGCAGAAGAGGCAGAGTCCTTTTCCATAAACCGAGAGTTGAGTGACCCGGCTCCAACCAACCTTCCTTGCTCCCGGCAACTTTTTTCAGCTACACTCGGCAATGTTATGCAGAACTACCTTGTTGGTCTTTGGATGTCTGCCTTTGGATCAAGGGTTCTTGGTTCGATTTCGGAGTCGGTCAAGTATCTCTGTGTGAACCAGAGGCACTTGCTCTGGATATTTGTAAGGACATGGTCATTACTTTTATAATTAAGTATATATAAGCATCTACTTTCCGGTGAAATATCAGTCTGGCGAACCAGAGATATAGGTTCAAGCATCAGGCGGATAAGACAAGCCAAAGTACTTTAAAGTGTACAAAACGCTGTTTTCTAGATCTTTTATTTATTTTTAATTACAATGACATACCTACATTTAATGTTCGGCTTTTTTCTTTCTTTTACTTACCAGTTATTAACAGGCGGAGGGTGCAGCGATTATACAAGTACGGATGAGTCTTCAAATAACAATTCAGGTTAGCTTGGCGCCAAATGCTTGGCAAAAAATATACGTAAATAGTTATATTCTTTTTTAAAGTTTAGTACGACGAAACGGCCATCTTTGTGTCCAGTAGTGGCTGAAATATAGTGTCGTTTACAGTTTTTTGCATCTTATGATACGTAGATACATATTTTTTATGTTTAATATATTTTTTAGCCAAGTCAGGTAAGACCATGACCATGATGTCATTGCTCTTGCCTACGTTATTTTCGTAAAACTATTAAAGTACTCAGCATCTATCACGCCGATGAAAGCTTCAGAGCTGATTAACTATTCCTGAATTATTGTTTCATTATTTTGTTACACTCATAAATATGGATATGGCAGATATTTACCGATACATTTTCTTACTTTGTTCAACTGTTGATCACGTTAATATCATAACAAGACGTATAAGTACTGTATAAGGAAGACATTTCAGATTATTCAATAATATCACTAACGGGACTGTCAAATGCCTTCGGTGAAGCAAAGAGTGTCTTTGGAAATATGATCAACAAAATGCTACCACGCAGACGGTTTGTCGGATTTGACCCCAAATATTTGCAAACTTAATAAAACCATGAAAATTTTGATATTACTTTAATTTTATAAACCCTTTTGGCAGCCTCCCCCGCACCATCTTCGCTAGCCGGCTAAGAGAAAGATGCGTTGTAAATAGACTCGAGCATCACCCCTGATGTGAAAGGCGCCCCCTTGCACACTTCTCTTTTCCAGGTATACCGTCTCGGGCTGACTGCTATAAAATCCAATCCGCTGGCAGCTCCACAGTTGCCAGATAGATGTAATACATAGTTGATAATAAGAAGACTGCAGTGAATTGGTGACACCGAATCCTGGCATGCCTATTTTGGCAAAGGATATTTGAGAGTAGGGTACTGTCTGCGTAGGCCCTTAGCGGGCAGACCATCTAAATGATATAAAAACACTTACTAAAAATTTTTAAACTGATACTTGTTCTGTTAAAAGGGTATTTTGACTTTTAATATTACTGGGCACATTATATTATAATACTAAATTTATTGGTACAACATAAAATTTTTGTACATCTAATTTGCTGTGTGGATTAAACTGCCTGGACACATGTTTCCTCAGCTCAAATTTCGTGGTGAATTTCAAATGACATATGTCCAAATACGTCATCGACATATTATGTCTCCATCGTTTATGCTCCATCCTCCGTGATGCAGACAAAGCTTTGTTCACACTTATCACAGGGAAAAGGGCGGTATAACAGACGCGTGTAACGAAACGCACCCGTCATCGCATCCTCCCGCTCTCGCCGACTCGTCTTCGCGCAAAAAACCGCGACGTCTCGACCGAGATCGAGCCGCTACGCAATTCCGCAAGGAATCCCGATTCCCGCTCGTTTTCGAGTCTGAGCAACTTGTTTGCGTTCGCGTCGACTACTTTTATTTATTAGATACTAGCGACCCGCCCCGACTTCGCACGGGTGCAATTATGCATGTATTATACATATAAACCTTCCTCTTGAATGACTCTATCTATTAAAAAAACAGAAACAAAACAATATCCAGGAACAATATGAAAATATCCAGGAGACAAATCGTAAAAGAGCAGCAACTTATTTGACAGATTCGTTTTTCTAGGGGATACCAGGGTGCGTTTTGGAATAAACCGGGTTTATATTTCTGGAACTATTTATTTTGTTACTAGCGACCCACCCCCGCTTCGCAAGGGTGCTATGATGAATCTCTAAATTTATCAGTGCTTCTGTACAATATTATGGATGTATTATATATATCCTTCCTCTTGAATTACTCTATCTATTAAAGAATTCTTGGAAATCTTGGATTCCACTTCCTAACTTCGGTTTTCGTCACTCTTGATGTGAATGTTGTTCTCATCTGTTGCGGTCTCATTTATTATTCGCTGTCGAAAATCTTCCACTGAATAATTAACCACAATGTTATGATGGGTTGGAAGGTTGGAACAAGTATTGTTCTCTTGCGGTTAGGCAGTCTGCATCTGAGTTCTGTTTTACCCCTTCATTTTTCCATAGACTGCAGACCCTCGTTTGGAAATACGTCACGTTGTATAAAAGTGAAAGTGTAAAACCATACATAACAAGTTCCTCGCAGACTCTATCCAATCACCGTTTCGATAAAGGACCATGTTTCGCATTTACAGGAATAATTTACAAACTGGCAGCATTCCTTAATGTTATTTTTTAATCTATGGTTGAAATGCCGTATTTTAATAATTTTGTAATATTAGGGGAATCGTACCTAAATTTCGTATAAGGAATTACTTACCAACCAAAATTTTCTGAATTTAGTGCTCTGTATTGAGTACTTTGCCTTTTCTTTTCAATTCGTGGAGAAATCTAATATTTATGCCCATATTTTTTTTACAAGCGGCCATTTTGTTTCAAAACTGCTTTTTGACTATTGTCCAAGTTCAGGTTACAGAACGAAAAATAGCAAAGCCCGCGGCTTTTCACATTCTCAAATAACTAAAAAGTTATTGAAATCGTCAAAACTACATTCTAAAACCACTTAGAATGCTCGGAGAGTCAGAATTAACCGTATTAGTGTCGAACATAGTAAACGAAAATCATTACAGTCACTGCAGGTTATGTCTAAAAGTAATAGAAAACAAATATGTGCACTTTAACGATTTTGTGAATTCGTCTATTGAGAATTTAGATTTCGTTTGTCTATCTACGCTACTTACTAAGTTTATGGACCCAGAGGTAAGCCTTGAGTATTAATAATTAGCTGTCGATTTTACTTGTTTTTATCAATAAATATTTTTGAAATAAGTTCGGCTCATACTTTTATCTTAACTGTACCCATAGTAAACAGAATATATTAATAAATATTATTTGGTGATGTGAAGAATGTAGTTTACAGATACTTATATGGTGCAGGTGTAGCTGTTTTACTAAAGTAAAGTAGCATTTCACTATGCATAATTCCTCTTTAGCATATATTATGCTGAGTCTGGGTTGGTTTGTGGCAAGACTTTAATATACAATTGATGTCTATTTTAATTTTATGATCTATGTCATCTGTATGTTTGTCATAGTATTTTTGTCTCTTACCACAATTAGCCATGTAATGTTTTAATAATAACTGTATATTTGTTACAGATTTGTGTTGAAATAGCTGGAATAGATGCTATCTGTATGGAGTGTGTAGAACAAATTTTGGCAATCACTCGGTTTTTTAAAACCTGTGAAGATGCCAATAAGCTACTCCATAAAATCTTTGATAAGTTGATCACAAAACTTGGTGATGATATAGACACTAATAAAGACCACAGTCTGTATATTGCTGTGAGTGAAAATGATATGGAACTTGCATACATTAAAAATCCGAAAAAGAAAACACAGATGCACAAGGAACATTGGTGTACTGAGTGTACAGTCCACTTTGATGATTTTGATGAATTGAAAGCACATAATGCTGCTGAACACAGTAAACTTACTTGTGAGAAGTGTTTTGAGTCATGCGCTGATGAGAATGAGTTACAAATTCACAATGAATGTGACACATTATTCAATTGTCAGGACTGCAATATTCACAAGTGTTCTTTGGAGTCCCTTAAAGTACATTATGATAAAGTACATGCAGCTTTTGTGTGTAAACACTGTGGTAAATCATACCGTGGTAAGGATAAGTTGGTGAAACATGAAGCAAGGCATGCAACTAAGAGTGCATGTCCGAAATGTGGAAAAACTTACAATACAAATGAGTTCTTTCTGCGACATGTCAAGCTATGTTTAGAAGACCGGCTTGACCCCCATCCTATTAGAAGTAAGCTAGAAAAGAAATACTCCTGCACTGAATGTTCCAAAGGTTACAGTACATCTGGTGGGTTGAGAGTCCACAATAGGTTTGTACATGGCAATGCTAAGCCGCATGTATGTGAGATTTGCTATAAGAAATTTACAGCTCCGAGCTATTTAAAAGTCCATATGGTGACACATACTGGTGTGAAGAACTTTCCGTGCGACCGTTGCACAAAGAAATTTGTTTCCAAAGAAGCACTATTGTACCACACTCGGAGACATACCGGTGAGAAGCCCTACAGCTGTATATATTGTCGGCAAAGATTTGTCAATGCATCTGCTAGGGCAGAGCATATAAAATTTAAACACGTTGGACCAACTCTAATATGTGAGATATGTTCAGATAAATTTATGACTAAGAACTTCTTGCGAATGCATATGAAGAAGTACCATGATCCATCAAATAAGAACCACTCGGTCAGAAACTTTGCAACCAATGTAACTGGTCAGGTTAATATGCAAGTCTGTTTATCAGAAAATGAAATGGTATCATAAGTTTTTTTTGTTTTTATTTTACATTCCATATATACAACTGATATTACAGGCTGTTTTACTTGGTCCACTCGGTATTTTATTTTAGAAAACTGTTTCCATGAATGACAACTGGTAATTCTAGATAAATAAATACACACAGATTAAAGTTTAATTTAATGTAATATGAGCACCTTAATTTTCATTAAACCCATGCACTTAAATTCCGTCGTACTGGGCAATAAGACCGAGTACCCTCAGCCTAAATCCTATAAAACATTTGTTTATCGCATATCTAAGCCAACTTTAAATATACCTGGCATAAAAAATATATTTCAATTCTTCATTATTCTCCATAGCTTCCTTGAATAAATCTGGTATATCAAGTTTTTGGTTTTGTAAGATGGACAATGCTAAAACACGTTCTCGTCCGACACTGTCGGCTAATATCCCGGTAACTACAGCCTTGAAAAACTGCTTAGTCGATGAGCAACTTATAAAATAGTTGTCTATATAACCTTCCAGGGCTTCTTTATAGAGTTCAATGATAGATTCAAAATGTGTCTCCATCAATTCCCTTACATCTCTTACTATGTACCGTCCAAATAGAACTCCTACTAAATCCACTCCTTCATTGCATTTCTTATCTGGATCATTGAAAACTGCAGGCACTTTTTGAACGGCATGCTTAACGGAGGAGTAATATAGCATAGTAAGGTGCAGTTCGGCATAACTTTCGAAGTGTTTCTCAATAGGAAACATTTCCTTCATCCACTTCAGTATTCTAGCGAATACGGGAAGACAGGACACATAACGCGCGTCGAAGAAAACGCGATTGTATTTTAAATACCGTAGAGTCATATTGAAATCCTGTATGAAAGTCAAATAGTGCTTTTTGATAAGCATCTCCAAGCTATCCAGAAACTTTTGGCCAAACTTTTCTAGCCTTCGTGTCTGTTCTTCTTCAGTTTCGGTCATTAACAGATATTTAATAAAAGGATTGGGACACATTATCGTTTCTTCGCATGTTTGGAGATTGTCTATCAATGCTGATAGAACTTCATCGAATTGGTCGCCGCTCATATCCGGCAGTACAGCCTCTAAGTGTTTGTACATAAATTCAACTGCGTTTTCCTTCATATTGATATGTAGAAATAGAGTAACACAGTAATTGACCTTGATTGCTGGAGGTATATGATCGATTTTGGAAATTACACGGTTCCTTTTTCTTCTTTCAAGCACATCGAAAGCCGAGAATTTAGGTTTGACCGTGTTCCATATAGTCGCAACGTCGGCGCTTTTAGCGGGGCGAGTTATGTATTTCAAAGCTACTTTGAAAGTTGCTAAAGGCCGGATTACGATTCCTCTGGCAAACGCATCTACTTCGATATTGCCCCTTTGTGCTAAAATTAGACCAATCCGTACAGTTCGACGCCAAGACAATAGCTTATCTACATATTTCTCAATATCCTGCTTTCGACATACCAAAGACTTGGTAGCCATAGCTTTTGCACCTATTTTGCTTAGATCCAAAGAGTCTACGTCGAAGCTTGGTCTAGTAAGATGTGCATTAGCGCGCAATGCTGCTGATAAGCTCACTTTCTCGATGTCATCAGAAATATCAAGGTCAATCATTTCAAGGTATTCTTTAAAACCTCCTCCTATGAGGGTTACCAGTGGTCGCACGTATTTCGATTCAGGATCTGTTGATATTACCTTCTTGAGTTGGGTAACGAGCTGTTCAGCGAGCCCCCCTTTCTCGTTAAAATATATAGATACTTTTTTCGTGAACTGATTTAAGCAATTGCATTGAATCGAAAGTGCATCGTTAATCTTTTCGGGCACTAACAGTTTGGGGTTGTGTCGTAAAACATTGATATACGCTCTGTCTTCTCGAATAAACAAAAAGTTTGCCATAAACAACTCTCTGCGCGCCACTCTTGCATTGAATAGAACTGATAATATGTTTTCAGCAGCCTCATAATCGCGGTCTACTAGCGCAGTCACTGCTGCTACTAATTCAGATTTTGCGTCTATACGGACCTTCTGTTCTCGTAGCATATCATATAATGTGTTAAGAAGTTCGCCACCTTTATCAGGCTCAGATTGTGCCGCTGTGGCTATTAGTAGGTGAGTCAAACAGGATATAACTTTACTACGTTCTAATGCCGTGAGAGTATATTTTGAGAAAGATGTAATTTTATTCAAGAATGAAACGCGCAGTGTCTCGCTCAACTCTTGATCCGATACAAAGTGTCGCAATATAACAGCGTGTAGCCCTTCTATGCATTCTTCTTCTACGGGCCCCCCATCCAAACCTAAGCCGTGGCCGAAACTCATTAACTTACTCCACGCGTCTTCAGGCAGACGCCACATACTAGCGCGTTTAGCTAGGCTCCGTATGACAGCCGCACGGAGGTTACTTGGCTCATTGATGTGCTGTCCTAGGAGATCAAGTAAAGTCGAGACGCACTCAGCTCGCCCACCTGTCTTGCTTACTAGAACCAAAAATATGTATCGTCGGCTTTCCAAAGAGCTGACGGCAGCTAGCCGGCGGCTGAGTTCGTAGAACGTCCGACCGAAGCCGGTGAAACGAAACTCGTTGAACAGGCGATCTAGCTCCGTTTCCTTGATCATTGTATATTCCTTACATTTTGAATATGGTCGTCTACACAGTATACCTTTAAAATAAGTCCTGTCTGTGAACCATGGTTCAGGATCTACATCGTCGAACACGTGCAGCTCGCTTATCGGTATAAGCGGCGCCGCTGGGGTGGAGTATGGCCATTTCTCGATATGTTCCCCTACATCTTTATCGACAAACACTCGTTTTTTGAATGCTGCTCTTTTGTCGAGCGTAATGCGCTTCACCAGTGGCTCGACGTTTACGTACGAAAACCACTGCCTCAAATAATTTGCTCTTGCCAGCTTCAGTACCACATCTTCACATTCTTCAGAGGACAAACCCCTGGCTACGGTTGGCAGGTGGAGCAAACACGCCGTGTATAGTTCTGGCTTGGCAAGGAACCATTCTTTATGGTGTCGCATTATATGAGCGCTCTCCCGGTGGCTGAGATGGTATTCATTGTACTTTTCGGTTATCTCCCGAAATATTCCCGGATTGGATTTTAATACACTCTTATTGCTTCTGAGGTATGCCTGTGCATTCTGCAAATACGATCTTGCGACCTCAGTGTCCACTGCCAATGTATCGAAGTATACCTTGGCAAGTTCAGCATTTGTCTCACTGAACATTTTAAGGTGATGCGGTGATATTCTGGTTAATATGTTGCGAAATTCTTCCTGCATGATACCCTTTTCACAATGATAGAGGAATTTGATGGCAAACTCAAATTGACAGTCTTTATAGTGCCTGTAAAACTCCAAACATCTCTCCGGATCACGCAGATTTATGTTCAGCCAGTGCCTCATTTTAGTTAGAGCTGTTGTCACCATTGTAGGATAGAGCACCTCTTCCAGGTATATCGGGTTTATTATACTTCTGTATTGCGGTTCCAAAAGCCATTTGGCTTTCAGCGCTTTGGTGACATAAAGCATGTCGTCGTTCTGCAAATTGAGCAGAATGTAATCCAAGTCTCGAAGTTTAACTGCGAGGCCGATCTTGAAAAGTCTATCTATTGTTGACGTCTCTGGAACACTATCGATTCCGTCAGATGGGGGATGCTCTGCAGCCTTTGCTACTAAGCTGTTGAGGTTCCGATGTCGTTCGCCTAGAGTGTCTCCCATCAGTGTCACTGGTGTATATTCCTCCATCTGTAAATACGGAAACAAAGGTATGATTAGTACGATATATTCCTAGCAGCCAACTATTAGTGTCAAAATATCTTAAAATTTATTAAGGTTGGGATTCAGTTATTTACTGTTCCTTTCTTTTTCAATTGCCATTACCGCCCTGCAGCCTTATTCCTAAGTGCCGTCAGGCCTACCTATGTCACTCCATGTACTTATACGCTATAATAATTACCTACCGCCCGGCCAATCGGTCACGGGCATTGAGTTAAATGTATAGAGAAGCTATTTCAAACAAAAGGTATCGCTTAACTTGATGACAGCGGGGCAAGCGGGGGGGTGTGATGTTTTCATAGATAAAACCAATACCCGCAGACGCGACTTTATTTTATTATTCTGCCTACTTGTTACTGTGTGACTACATAGGGAATAAATAAAAAGCGCACGCACGTTGTTCAATTTTATTCGTTTAAACGCGTACTAGACCGGAGAAGATAATTTTAGAAACAAAAATTTTTAGTAGTCGTTTGAAAGAAAGAGAATACAAAAAAAATATAGGAAAAATAATTTACGGGTGATCTGAGGTCGGGAATTGGGGAGGGGGGTGATTTTAACGGTAAAAAACAGTTTATCTCGATTTCCGGCAAAACTACAAGTCCTATGGAAAAAAATGTAGGACAAAGTTGTAGGTGATAAAAAAATTAAATTAACTTCCTACTAAATTACCGCTCCTACTTATTTATTACCTGACCCCTGGTCCCCCAACGCGATGTATTTTGTTTTCTACTTTTTAAAGGGAACTTAGGTCATTGCGTCGGGGGTTTATTTAAATTTTTAATTTAATTTTTATTTTCTGCTTTTTATATGTACACGCTTATTATGATGTAGATGTATAAGTTGTCAATACATAGATTCCTGTCGCTTTCTAATTTTCTCCCCACCACATATATTTGCAGATATTGGTTATCCCCCCCCCCGTTTACCCCTAGAGCTTTTTCAGGGCTCAACTGATTTTCCTGGAACATATTTGTAATGTGCACGTGATGCGCTTTCATTTGAGACCCCACTTGAATATAATTGCAGACTTTCAGTTATTCTTCCCCACTTTCACCCCCCATAACTTTTAAACTACTTAACCGATTTTCATCAAACATGTCTAAGAACACTAGCCCGTAACTCACCTGTCATACAAAAAAAACTGTATTGAAATCGCTTCATCCGTTCGTGAGCTACGGTGCCACAGACAGACATACAGACCGACAGACAGACACGTGAAACTTATAACACCCCTCTTTTTGCGTCGGGGGTTAAAAAGATCAACAACTCTTGTATTTGCACTTTTTTCACATACCCTCAAAATTTACGTGAAATATTCAAATAACCAAGTTTTAGGTTTTTTATCTTATGCAAATACATATGATTTTTCTCGAAATTTCGTGAGAACTTGCCTTTTTATGTCTTAAATACACTGTCTAATATATAAAATTCTCGTGTTATTGCCGTCGTATAGTTGCCAATCTCCTCCGAAACGGCATTTTGTGAGCATATTGAGTAGGTCTGAGAATAGGACAACATCTATTTTTCATCCCCCTACATTTTAAGGGGGGGGGGGGTGAAAAAAAAATTGTTTATTTTTTAGAGAACATTTTTTGCTTTTATTTTTTTAAGATTCAGCATCCAAAAATACAAACAACCGTAAATTTTCACCCCTCTACGATCAACCCCTATTTAATTACATGGCAAAACAACGTTTGCGATAGGAGATCACGATATCTCTGGAACCATAAGACCTAGAGGGTTGCGCGGGGTGGGGGTTGCGCGGAGAAGGGTGTTGCTCGGGGGATGGTTAATTATTTGGCAAAACAACGTTTGCTGGGACAGCTAGTTTCTATTTAAAATTATCTTTTTTTTCACCTTATTTTGACCATTGGAACACAATTCTTTAAGCAGATAGAATCGATACCCGAAGACTCTAAAATTCCTTATCATTTATACTTTGAGAGAATACTAATGACCATTGGAACACAATTCTTTACGGTGGATGCTCCAGGGTAGCCAGCGAAATTCAAATTCTCTTACGTTTTTTTAAATTTGAAGGTCAGTGCTAGGTTGTATGTTGATGTTGATTAAAATGTTATTCGCGGCTGTAAGACGCATGTAGTTATATAATTATAATCATCAATACAACCCTCCAAGCTCATAAAGGTGCAAGAAAAACTTTTTCAACGTCAGTCATTCTTGCACCTTTATGAGCTTGGAGGGTTGTATTGATGAGTTTGATGATTATAACGTTTCTTTCTTCTTATACCCGAAGACTCTAAAATTCCTTATCATTTGTACTTTGAGAGAACACTGAAATCTTTAAAGTGTACCTAACGTGGCGTTCTTTGACACACAATACGTGTCATCCTTGCCAGTTATTGAAACTATTCAGAGCTTATTGCTTCTGTAGCCATCTGCAAATTGTGAATTGTTTGATCATTAATTCTTCAAGACGAATAAATATTTTGATAGAAGTATGAATTTACTTTAAGTTTATTTTACCTTGAAATTGAAACATCAACATCGTTTTCATCACTCTTATTAATATAATAAAGCAATTACAAAGGTTTTTTCCGGTACTTCTGTATATAGAGGCGTTCCGAGCTGATGATAATTATATTTTGACGTTAAGACATCTTATATTATAAAAATGAATCGCATAATGTATTGGTAACCGCATAACTCAACAACGCCTGGACAAATTTGGCCAATTCTTTTTTTTAAATGTTCGTTGAAGTTCAAGGATGGTTTTTACGGCGAGAAAAATTCTAATAATGGCCGGAAAAACCCTAAAAACAGCCTTTTTCTTTTTCCCATACAAACGTTTTCTAACTAAAATGTAGAGACAATTTGAGCTTTATTGCTATTGTATAACGTTCATATTAAATGACAACCGCTCACTGTTGTCTAAAATGTAGGTGTGTTCCTAATGTCAAAGAGTCAATTTGCACTTTAAAGGTTCAAGCACATTATGTCAGGCCGCAGCGGGGCGGAGCGGGCCGCAGCGCAGCGCAAAATGCGTACCCTAGCACATTAGTGACGGGCCGGGTCGCAGTGCATTAACGGATTCCGGTGCATTAGCAGATGCAATCCGCTTGCTATAGAGCACACTTTGACGGGGCGCAGTGGGGCGGGACGGGCCGCATCGCACGGACGCAAATCTGCGTCGCAATAATACGAGCCGCTGCGGCCCGACACAGTGTGCGATAATTCTTACAAATTGTATTGAAGCGATTTGAGCGGATTTTGCGCTCCGCCCCAGCACGCTGCGGCCCGGCATAATGTGCTCGAACCTCAATACCGCTATCTTTTTGACAGGACGAACTCTGTCCGGACCGCTAGTTTCAAATAAAATATATTTACTTAGATACTATAGATGTGTGATGTGTGTATGATATAGATAGATATTTGATTTTGTCCTTGTAGTTGTAACCCATATTTTAGTCTTATATATTGTTCTACCTACCTTTATGCTTTGATGAAAAATGTTTGGTAAGCGAGGACTAGAGACAAAATTGATATTTGGGACCGATATAATGTTCAGTCATCAAAAATTTGTCTGAAATTGCAATTGCAGTGGCCAGCATCCAATAGTACCTGAAAATCAAAACATACGAAAGTTATTTTTAAAAGCTCCCGGAACTTTGATTCTTCACATCTGAATCTATAGCTCGAAATATTTAACAAATAATAAATAGTATGTACAAATGTCTTACCTTTGAAAAGTTGGTGTGCTATCACAATGCTTTGCCTAGGCCACTTCACAAATGCTAGCGAAATAACATGATGTGTCGAACAACAGAGCGACCGGTTTGTGTGCACGTCAAAATAACGCATGATTCACGACTAATGTCACCATGTATTTAACGGAAAACACTTCAACTATTTATAAATAAGTAGGTACTATGATTGTCAAAGATCTCGAGCACCCAAAGTTAAAACTCGTTTAATATTTTTTCTCATTAGAGCTCTTTTGACAAGTCATACAATAAAATAAAATTGACCATTTATTATGTTAGCCCAGTCATATTAGGGGTTTGACCTCGGAATGAAAGATGGAAATTGGTGCTATCGTGTCCGCGTCTTAAGATATTGAAGGTCAAATGTAGTAAAAATAGGTTTTTCGTGAATATCTCGCTTTATATTGCTTAAATGAGATTTGCACCTAAATAAGAGTTGTAGAGTATAAAATTCTCTAAAACTTTTGTCTGAACATTTTTTTCATACGATCAACCGTTTTTGCGGTAGACCGCGAAGAGTGCGCCGCGTGTCCGCGTGGCATATATGGCGTAATGTCGTCCCGCGACCACGGACACTGCAGTGTCTGAAACGTTGGGAATAAAATAAAATAAAACGATCATAACCGTGAAGCCATCATTTCCTGCAATGTGTAAAGATCGTGAAAACCTAAGACATCATTAAGTCATAAATAATGAAATATGAATAATTAAGCCACTTATTTTAATTAAATATAAATAATTAATAATTACTACATAAATAATGGGCATTGGGCATCGTAATTTTTTTTCCTAAATAATTAACTTTTTACAACGTACTGATAAACGTAATCGCGCTAGGCCATAATATGAGCGTACGCGGCGTATTCTTCGCGGTCTACTACAAAAACGGTTGATCGTATGAAAAAACAGTTCAAACAAAAGTTGTAGAGAATTTTATACCTACAATTCTTATTTGGCTGCAAATCTCATTTAATCAATAGAAAGCGAGATATTCACGAAAAACCTATTTTTACTACCTTTGACCTTCAATATCTTAAGACGCGGACACGATAGCACTTGTGACTTTTGAGACAACATTTAGAACGACAAAACAAAGGTTTAAACCAATTTACAGCTTATTATCGTTTATTCCGACGTTGACTCCTTTTTTCACATAAGTTGGGTAGCACACAGAGCTGGAGTCGAGGCGCGGTCGAGGTGGAAGCGCGCGCCGCTTCTAACTTTTCTTTAAAATTGTACGAGTATGCAAGGAGTATCGCACACAGCAAGCGTCGAGGCGGAGGCGCCGGCAAGTCGAGGCGCGGGCGGCGCCAAGTCGCGGCGCGGGGTTTACAGACGGACGGGGGGGAGGAGCTTTACTTGCATCAAGTTTTAGTTTCAAGTAAAGTTTAACAATTAAGCAACAGTATTAAATACTTTTTATATGCTGTACATGTTTTGAAGATGTATAGGGGCACAATCGCAAAGAAATTCACATATAGGTGATTTCTCAATTTTTTTGCAGTGTATCTTAAACTGAGGGTTTCGGGTTCATCCGGTATTTGCATATTTATTATTCGCTGTTGAGTCACGGTTCCCTCGCAAATACGTATAAAATTATAAAATATGCTTTATTTGGATGATATTCAATAGGCGATCGAAATAATCTGAATTTAGAGGCTAACATTCCGAAATCACATTCCACAATTTTACGGGCTATAGACAATCTGTAATTAACCTGCCTTCTTTTATTATTCAATTGTGTTCTGGGGTATCGGCCTATCCGGCCATCACGACAACATTTAGAATGCGTGTAAACAGAGCATATGCGACACGCGTCTTATGACGTGGTGAGGCGAGCGCGCCGCTTGTGCACCGCAACGCAGCCTCGACTCTTGCTGTCTGCGATACGCCTAATATGACTGGGCTATGTGCCGTTGTGGGGTAAAATTCACGCATGTCATGAACCAGACACAAAAGTAGACAATAGGGATCGGACAGTAATCAGATTAAAATCTAAAGTGTACTTGGAAAGAAAAAATATAATTTTTTACGATTATTTATCGAATAATAATCACTACATATTATAAAACAAAGTCGCTGTCGTCTGCCCGTCCCTATGTATGCTTAAATCTTTAAAACTACGATACGGATTCTGAAGCGGGTTTTTTAACAGATAGAGTGATTCAAGAGGAAGGTTTATATGTATAATACATGCATAATTGCACCCGTGCGCTAGTTTAATATAATTCATTTAAATATTTTTAAATGAAGAAATAAAATTGTATTATTTACAATATTTTTTTTATCTGTACTGAAACACCAACCACAGTGCGTGACGTCATTTGTGGGCAATCATTGTCGTGTCTGCAGTGCACAGCTATTACTTGTTACATCTGTTATTTCACTTTCTAGAATCAACGGTTATTTCCACAATTTTATTGAAACTCAAAGTTGCTAAAAGATACCAACTGATAAATTCATCATCATCATTTCAGCCAAAAGACGTCCACTGCTGGACATAGGCCTCCCCCAAGGATCTCCACAAAGGCCGGTCCTGGGCCGACCGCATCCACTGCTTTCCGGCGACCTTAATCAGGTCCTCGGTCCACCGTGTTACAGCACTGCGCCTTCCGGAACGCGGTCGCCACTCGAGGACTTTTCTGCCCCATCGGGCGTCCGTACTGCGAGCTATGTGCCCTGCCCACTGCCACTTAAGTTTAGCAATCCGGTGGGCTATGTCGGTGACCCTGGTTTTCCTGCGTATCTCCTCATTTCTGATTCGATCTCGCAGGGAAACTCCGAGCATAGCCAGCCAAAGGGCAATGGAGAGGCCATTGCCCTTTGGCTGACTTTGAGCCTTCTGATGGAGCCCATAGTGAGCGACCACGTCTCTGTTCCATATGTCATCACTGGCAACACACATTGGTTAAAGACTTTTGACTTCAGACACTGCGGTATTGTGGACGAGAAGATCTTTCGCACCTTCCCGAACGCTGCCCAGCAGAGTTGGATCCGACGATTGACCTCCTTCTCGAAGTTGGACTTACCTAACTGGACAGTGTGTCCCAGGTAAATGTAATCGTCAACAACTTCGAGGGTAGAACCTCCAATGTTAACAGGACTGGCTTGAACATGGATATTAGACATGATCTTCGTCTTCTCCATGTTCATCTTAAGGCCGACTTGTTCGAAAGCTCGACAGAGGCCATCGAGCATCGTATTGAGGCCCTCCATGGTCTCAGCCATTACGACAATGTCGTCGGGGAATCGAAGGTGAGTGATGTACGCGCCGTTCACGTTAATGCCCAGCCCTACCCAGTCCAGAACCTTGAAAACATCTTCCATTACAGCGGTGAACAGTTTCGGAGAGATAACATCTCCCTGTCTAACACCTCGCTGAAACTGGATCGGTTTCGAGGTCTTGTCCTAGAGTCGGACTGACATGGTGGCGTTTTCATACAAGCACGTCAACACTTCGATGTACCGATAGTCGACTTGGCACCTCTGGAGAGCCTGCAATACTGCCCACGTCTCGATCGAATCGAAGGCTTTCTCGTAGTCCACGACCGCCAGACAAGGGGCAGGTTAGTCCTCGGTCTTCTGTATAACCTGCCGTAGCGTTAAAATATGGTCTACGGTACTGAAGCCTTTTCGGAAACCGGCTTGTTCGGGAGGCTGGGAATCGTCAACCCTGCACACGAGTCGATTTGTAATGACCCTCGAGAACAACCTGTAGACATGGCTCAGAAGTGAGATGGGTCTGTAGTTCTTCAATAAGGTGTTATCTGACTTCTTGAAGAACAGCACCACCACACTTCTGTTCCATGCCTTTGGCGTTCGTCCTTCGAGTATGACGGAATTGAATAACTTCTGAAGGGCCCTAAGGACGGTTCTCCACCCGCCTTCAGAAATTCTGCGGTAATTCCGTCATCACCCGCCGCCTTGTTGTTCTTAAGTTGCTCGAGAGCCATCCCGATCTCACACAGGCTGACGTCCGGGAGGTCTTCTGTGTAGTGCCGGGTTAATCTAGCTCGTGGGTCGTTTGCTAGATTTATGACGGGTTCCTGTGTAGACGTGTACAGTTGTCCATAGAAATTCTCGACCTCACCCAAAATCTCGGACTTCGACGTGACGATCCTGCCGTCATCAGCCTTCAGCCTGACGAGCTGGCTTTGCCCAATAGACAGATCCCTGGCGAAAACCTTGGAGCCCCTGTTGCGTTCAATAGCCTCTTCAACACGATTGGTGTTGAATCGGCGTATATCACGCTTCAGGGACTTTGATATCTGTCTATTGAGCATCCGGAGCTGCGTCGCATCATCTGAAGACTGAAGGACCAGTTTTCGTCGTTCGTCCATGAGATTCAGGAAGACGTCCGAGAGCTTTTTGACCGTTTTCTGGCGTTGGGTCTTACAGAACTTCGACCCAACTTTGAGGACAGTCGCCACGAACCCGTCATTATAATCGTCCACGTCAACGCCTAGGCTAATAAAGCGGTTTTGCAGTTCGAGCTGGAAGCTTTCCGGGTTTTGAATTTGAACTGGCACGGGACGCAGCGTAGACCTCACCAGGCGCGACCTTTCAAGCTTAACGTCGATATTCAATGTGCCTCTTACTAAGCGGTGATCGCTTCCGGTTTTGACCATATTGATCACGGAGACATAATTGAATATGTGCTTTTCCGTCGACATGATGAAGTCTATCTCGTTTTTTGTGGTGCCATCCGGACTCAACCAGGTCCATTTCCTCTGTTCTGTTTGTTTGTAGAAGGAATTCATCATATAGAGTCCCTCCTTCTCCAGAAAACCAGCCAAAGTCTGGCCCCGTTGGTTCCGGTGTCCAAAGCTAAATTGCCCCACTTGCAGCTCATCTCCGCTCCGCTTGCCCAGTTTTGTGTTAAAATCGCCCATGACAACGGTGTAGTGCGTTCTAGTGCCATGTATGGCCGAGGAAATGTCCTCATACATTATCTCTACCGCTCCGTCGGGGTGTGCCGAGGTCGGTGCGTAAACCTGTATGAACTTCAGCGAATAACGCTTGGTTATTATGAGTATACGGTACGCCACCCTGGTCGACACACTCTCGATTTTAACAACGTTGTTCACAAGGGACTTGTGGACGATAAACCCAACACCACCTTGGGACTGTTGGTCATCCTCCCGGAAGTAGAGCAAGTTACCGGATTTGAGGGTTATCGTGTCCTCTCCCTCTCTTCGGACTTCAGACAACCCCACTATATCCCATCGCAGCTTGCTCAACTCTTCCTAGAGTTCTAAGATCTTCTCAACGTCTGTAGTCCCTTAGTCGCCTTCTACGACACCCACGGGAAGATATTATAGGGGTGGTAGTATTCTTACTTCGCTACCACACAGATAGCTAACTGATAAATTAGGATACGGTTGAATTGATTTAAAAACTGTCAAGTTGTATTTCTCAATTTTTTTTAATGGATACAGGATTTACGAAAGCCGACAATCGAAATCTTTCCAGAGTGGATATGTTTATGATTTGCAATTTCTTTGCAAGTAATTCAGACTTTTGAGACGCTGAAATGTGAAAACTTCTAACTTATGTATTACAAGTAGGTATATAATATATTATTTGCTATACAATACCTAGGTACTTGAAAAAATACTGTTGAAATAACAAACAAAACATAACCTAAAAAGTATAAACTTCAAAGAATGTACTTAATATTACTTCTTCTCTGTCACGTTTTAGTAGATACTTTGTGTATTTGAGTACTAATATATTTTACTTTCAAAACCAAACTTCTTGCGAACTTATGCCAATGCAGCTGTTTTGTTATGACATGACCACAAAAGACGTCACGCGCTCTCAGATGAATTATCGTGGCGTTTTGGCGGCATTTTCAAACAAACAATATTAAAATATGATTTTGAGTACGGCTTTAAATAAATAAAATAGTATTTTTTATGAGAATAAATATCCAGAAAGTCCACAAATTATCCACAAAATTTCAGAAAGTGTTTTAAATAAAGAGCAACCATGGCGTTTCTTGTCTGTTCTTCTCCGTGGTAATGGCATTCCAAACTGGTTGTAAAGAATAAATGGTTAATTATTTTTAGATATCGTTTTGCTTTTTATTAATTAAGTATTTAAAAGTAAAAAACATTTCATTTCATACATAATCGAATAAAAAACTTTTAGATTTTGATCAGGTAGGTACAATAAATTTCGGGGAAGCATCCCGCATATGCGCCGTGGCCCCCGCGCCGGCTGGATGATCATCTTTCTGTGCCTTAACCAATTTACTTTTTAAATAATAGTGAGAGTATTCCATTCAAATCATTCACATCATTAGGTGCATTGATTTTATGATTGTTTTCCAGGTGAAATTTTAACAAATTATTTAATTTGTAAACAGCAAATTCCCAATAAATGCAGAATTGATGGCCACCGTAATCATTGCATCATTGGCTCGAGCTGAAAATGTACCGAAGATCAGTGCTAGTATATTTAAAATATTCTGCGAAAATATTGCGGACCGGCCCACGGTATTACATACTACTAAAATATCAAAAATATTGGTTTCCTGGTGGTAAATAAATACTGCAGCCGATGCAGCATAACCCAGCGCCGATGTGACGCCGACTGAGTTTCCTTTCTTAAAGCGTGCCATATTTCTCAGGAATAAAACTTGTGTCCGTATGGTGAAGGAAAAGTCTTCTTCACCCACCTATGAATCTTAACCTTAGGGTATCTTACAAGATGTCTAAAGAAACTAGGTGAACATTTATACACAAATAATCCAAATAAATTAGCACAGAGCTTACTTATCGGGCCATCGTGGCAAAAAAGGCAAACATCGTCCGTCCTCGCCTCGTCCTTGGTGACAAAATATAAATATTATAGAGGAGTAAAACAAGAGAAACTATGTACGGTTGAGTTTATAAGACGAGTAGGACGGACGAATGAACCGAAGAAATGGGAAATAAATATGATAACTAGATTTTTAACTAGTTTTGGGAGATAAAAGTATACAGGGATCTAAATACTGAAGAGGAAGAAAGGGTTAAATAGGAATGGTATGTTAGCAGGGCGGGGGACATTGGAATATAGGACATCATAGACGGAAATTAATAAGTTAGGGCATCTAAAGAAAAATATCTGGATGACCGGATTTTTTTTAAATGTTTTTATAATTTTTTTTTTGACAATTATATTTATGTACGAATTACGCAAACACTCATTGACTTCGTGTTACTTAACAACGCCATCTGCTGTTGTGCTCACAAAAAAGTAGTATTATTATTCGCCAATAGATGTCAGGATTCCTTTATTCGCCAATAGATGTCAGGATTCCTTTATTCGCCAATAGATGTCAGGATTCCTATCTAGATCGATTTATCGCCCCCGAAACCCGAATAAAATGTCATTTTCTAAAAATGATTCCTAGCTAGATCGATTTATCGCCCCCGAAACCCCTCATATACTAAATATCATGAAAATCGTTGTAGCCGATTCCGAGATTCCAATTATATCTATACTAATCTATACTAATATATAAAGCTGCAGAGTTTGTTTGTTTGTTTATTTGTTTGTTTGTTTGAACGCGCTAATCTCAGGAACTACTGGTCCGATTTCAAAAAATCTTTCAGTGTTAGATAGTCCATTTATCGAGGAAGGTTATAGGCTATATTCTATTTTCAAAAGAATTAGGGATCCGTATGAAAATTACGATTTTGTAAACCAAGGTGTAAAATCGAAAACCTATTTATGCGTGCGCTGCAAAAACTATTGACAATAGAACAAAATGATGTACTACGGGTTTGTAGGTCTTATAAAGATCTACAAAAAAGTCCGCGAGAGCACATATCTAACTATCATAGTTTAGTCACAATAACCGATTTTATGTTCATAAAAAATATGCACGGGTTCGAAGCCCACGCGGGCGAAGCCGCGCGCAAAAGCTAGTATATATATATATATATATATACAAGAATTCTTCCATGCCGCATTCGCATATCGGTTTGTATTGTACATAGCAATGCTAAGCCTCATGTATGTGAGATTTGCAATAAGAAATTTACAGTTCCGAGCTATTTAAAAGTCCTTAGGGTGACACATATGTGACAGCTGCACAAAGAAATTTGTTTCTAAAGAAGCACTGTTGTACCACACTCGGAGGCATACTGGTGAGAAGAGTTACGGTGAATGCGTCTGCTAGGCAGAGCATACAACATTTTAAACATGTTGGACTTACTCTAATATGTGAGTTATGTTCAGATAAATTTATAACTAAGAACTTTTTGCGAATGCATATGAAGCATTATCCATCAATTATTATGAACCACTCTGACAGAAATTTTGCAACCTTTATGCAAGTCTGTTCTGTCTGGTCAGGTCTGTTGGTCAATATGTAAGTCTGTTTATCAGAAAATGAAATTGTATCATAAATTATATATATTTTTTATTTTACATTCCTAAAATACAACAGATATGACAGGCTGTTTAACTTGGTCAACTCGTTTTTGTTTTGGAGAAATCTGTTTCCATGAATGACAAACGGTGATTCTATATAAATAAATACACGCAGATATGGTTTAATTTGTAAAAGTGGTATATAATATGAGCACCATAATTTTCTTTAAACCAAAGAGATTCCACCATGCACTTAAATTCCGTCGTCGTCTAAGATAGAGTATCCTCAGCCTAAATTGTTTAAAACATTTTTTTTCGTAATTTAACTTTAAGTATACCTGGCATAAAAAAAGAATTTCAATTCTTCATGATTCTCCATAGCTTCCTTGAATATATCTGGCATATCAAGATTTTGGTTTTGTAAGATAGACAATGCTAAAACACGTTCTCGTCCGACACTGTCGGCTAATATCCCGGTGACTACAGCCGTGAAAAACTGCTTAGTCGATGAGCAACTTATAAAATAGTTGTCTATATAACCTTCCAGGGCTTCTTTATAGAGTTCAATGATAGATTCAAAATGTGTCTCCATCAATTCCCTTACATCTCTTACTATGTACCGTCCAAATAGAACTCCTACTAAATCCACTCCTTCATTGCATTTCTTATCTGGATCATTGAAAACTGCAGGCACTTTTCGAACAGCATGCTTAACGGAGGAGTAATATAGCATAGTAAGGTGCAGTTCGGCATAACTTTCGAAGTGTTTCTCAATAGGAAACATTTCCTTCATCCACTTCAGTATTCTAGCGAATACGGGAAGACAGGACACATAACGCGCGTCGAAGAAAACGCGATTGTATTTTAAATACCGTAGAGTCATATTGAAATCCTCTGTGAAACTCGAGTACTTTTTGATAAGCATCTCCAAGCTATCCAGAAACTTTTGGCCAAACTTTTCTAGCCTTCGTGTCTGTTCTTCTTCAGTTTCGGTCATTAACAGATATTTAATAAAAGGATTGGGACACATTATCGTTTCTTCGCATGTTTGGAGATTGTCTATCAAGGCTGATAGAACTTCATCGAATTGGTCGCCGCTCATATCCGGCAGTACAGCCTCTAAGTGTTTGTACATACATTCAACTGCGGTTTCCTTCTTATTGATATGTAGAAATAGAGTAACACAGAAATCGACCTTGATTGCTCGAGGTATAAGATCGATTTTGGAAATTACGCGGTTCCTTTTGCGTCTTTTATTCACATCGAAAGCAGATAATTTATGTTTGACCGTGTTCCATACAGTCACAACGTCGGCGCTTTTAGCGGGGCGAGTTATGTATTTCAAAGCTACTTTGAAAGTTGCTAAAGGCCGGATTTCGATTCCTCTGGCAAACGCATCTACTTCGATATTGCCCCTTTGTGCTAAAATTAGACCAATCCGTACAGTTCGACGCCAAGACAATAGCTTAACTACATATTTCTCAATATCCTGCTTTCGACATACCAAAGACTTGGTAGCCATAGCTTTTGCACCTATTTTGCTTAGATCCAAAGAGTCTACGTCGAATCTTGGTCTAGTAAGATGTGCATTAGCGCGCAATGCTGCTGATAAGCTCACTTTCTCGATGTCATCAGAAATATCAAGGTCAATCATTTCAAGGTATTCTTTAAAACCTCCTCCTATGAGGGTTACCAGTGGTCGCACGTATTTCGATTCAGGATCTGTTGATATTACCTTCTTGAGTTGGGTAACGAGCTGATTAGCGAGCCCCCCTTTCTCGTTAAAATATATAGATACTTTTTTCGTGAACTGAGTTAAACAATCGCATTGAATCGAAAGTGCATCGATAATCTTTTCGGGCACTAACAGTTTGGGGTTGTGTCGTAAAACGTTAATATACGCCCTGTCTTCTCGAATAAACAAAAAGTTTGCCATAAACAACTCTCTGCGCGCCACTCTTGCATTGAATAGAACTGATAATATGTTTTCAGCAGCCTCATAATCGCGGTCTACTAGCGCAGTCACTGCTGCTATTAATTCAGATTTTGCGTCTATACGGACCTTCTGTTCTCGTAGCATATCATATAATGTGTTAAGAAGTTCGCAACCTTTATCAGGCTCAGATTGTGCCGCTGTGGCTATTAGTAGGTGAGTCAAACAGGATATAACTTTACTACGTTCTAATGCCGTGAGAGTATATTTTGAGAAAGATGTAATTTTATTCAAGAATGAAACGCGCAGTGTCTCGTTCAACTCTTGATCCGATACAAAGTGTCGCAATATAACAGCGTGTAGCCCTTCCAAGCATTCTTCTTCTGCGGGGCCCCCATCCAAACCTAAGCCGTGGCCGAAACTCATTAACTTACTCCACGCGTCTTCAGGCAGACGCCACATACTAGCGCGTTTAGCTAGGCTCCGTATGACAGCCGCACGGAGGTTACTTGGCTCATTGATGTGCTGTCCTAGGAGATCAAGTAAAGTCGAGACGCACTCAGCTCGCCCACCTGTCTTGCTTACTAGAACCAAAAATATGTATCGTCGGCTTTCCAAAGAGCTGACGGCAGCTAGCCGGCGGCTGAGTTCGTAGAACGTCCGACCGAAGCCGGTGAAACGAAACTCGTTGAACAGGCGATCTAGCTCCGTTTCCTTGTTGCTTATACATTCCATCCATTTTGAATATTTTCGTTTACGCAGCATACTTTGAAACAAAGTCCTGTCTGTGAACCATGGTTCAGGATCTACATCGTCGAACACGTGTAGCTCACTTATCGGTATAACCGGTGCCGCTGGGGTGGAGTATAGCCATTTCTCGATATGCTCCCCTACGTCTTTATCGACAAACACTCGTTTTTTGAATGCCGCTCTTTTGTCGAGCGTAATGCGCTTCACCAGTGGCTCGACGTTTACGTACGAAAACCACTGCCTCAAATAATTTGCTCTTGCCAGCTTCAGTACCACATCTTCACTTTCTTCAGAGGACAAACCCCTGGCTACGGTTGGCAGGTGGAGCAAACACGCCGTGTATAGTTCTGGCTTGGCAAGGAACCATTCTTTATAGTGTCGCATTATATGAGCGCTCTCCCGGTGGCTGAGATGGTATTCATTGTACTTTTCGGTTATCTCCCGAAATATTCCCGGATTGGATTTTAATACACTCTTAATGCTTCTGAGGTATGCCTGTGCATTCTGCAAATACGATCTTGCGACCTCAGTGTCCACTGCCAATGTATCGAAGTATACCTTGGCAAGTTCAGCATTTGTCTCACAGAAAATTTTAAGGTGATGCGGTGATATTCTGGTTAATATGTTGCGAAATTCTTCCTGCATGATACCCTTTTCACAATGATAGAGGAATTTGATGGCAAACTCAAATTGACAGTCTTTATAGTGCCTGTAAAACTCCAAACATCTCTCCGGATCACGCAGATTTATGTTCAGCCAGTGCCTCATTTTAGTTAGAGCTGTTGTCACCATTGTAGGATAGAGCACCTCTTCCAGGTATATCGGGTTTATTATACTTCTGTATTGCGGTTCCAAAAGCCATTTGGCTTTTAGCGCTTTGGTGACATAAAGCATGTCGTCGTTCTGCAAATTGAGCAGAATGTAATCCAAGTCTCGAAGTTTTACTGCGAGGCCGATCTTGAAAAGTCTATCTATTGTTGACGTCTCTGGAACATTGTCGATTCCGTCAGATGGGGGATGCTCTGCAGCCTTTGCTACTAAGCTGTTGAGGTTCCGATGTCGTTCGCCTAGAGTGTCTCCCATCAGTGTCACTGGTGTATATTCCTCCATCTGTAAATACGGAAACAAAGGTATGATTAGTACGATATATTCCTAGCAGCCAACTATTAGTGTCAAAATATCTTAAAATTTATGAAGGTTTGGATTCAGTTATTTACTGTTCCTTTCTTTTTCAATTGCCATTACCGCCCTGCAGCCTTATTCCTAAGTGCCGTCAGGCCTACCTATGTCACTCCATGTACTTATACGCTATAATAATTACCTACCGCCCGGCCAATCGGTCACGGGCATTGAGTTAAATGTATAGAGAAGCTATTTCAAACAAAAGGTATCGCTTAACTTGATGACAGCGGGGCAAGCGGGGGGTGTGATGTTTTCATAGATAAAACCAATACCCGCAGACGCGACTTTATTTTATTATTCTGCCTACTTGTTACTGTGTGACTACATAGGGAATAAATAAAAAGCGCACGCACGTTGTTCAATTTTATTCGTTTAAACGCGTACTAGACCGGAGAAGATAATTTTAGAAACAAAAATTTTTAGTAGTCGTTTGAAAGAAAGAGAATACAAAAAAAATATAGGAAAAATAATTTACGGGTGATCTGAGGTCGGGAATTGGGGAGGGGGGTGATTTTAACGGTAAAAAACAGTTTATCTCGATTTCCGGCAAAACTACAAGTCCTATGGAAAAAAATGTAGGACAAAGTTGTAGGTGATAAAAAAATTAAATTAACTTCCTACTAAATTACCGCTCCTACTTATTTATTACCTGACCCCTGGTCCCCCAACGCGATGTATTTTGTTTTCTACTTTTTAAAGGGAACTTAGGTCATTGTGTCGGGGGTTTATTTAAATTTTTAATTTAATTTTTATTTTCTGCTTTTTATATGTACACGCTTATTATGATGTAGTTGTATAAGTTGTCAATACATAGATTCCTGTCGCTTTCTAATTTTCTCCCCACCACATATATTTGCAGATATTGGTTATCCCCTCCCCCCCCCCGTTTACCCCTAGAGCTTTTTCAGGGCTCAACTGATTTTCCTGGAACATATTATTTTGTAATGTGCACGTGATGCGCTTTCATTTGAGACCCCACTTGAATATAATTGCAGACTTTCAGTTATTCTTCCCCACTTTCACCCCCCATAACTTTTAAACTACTTAACCGATTTTCATCAAACATGTCTAAGAACACTAGCCCGTAACTCACCTGTCATACAAAAAAAACTGTATTGAAATCGCTTCATCCGTTCGTGAGCTACGGTGCCACAGACAGACATACAGACCGACAGACAGACACGTGAAACTTATAACACCCCTCTTTTTGCGTCGGGGGTTAAAAAGATCAACAACTCTTGTATTTGCACTTTTTTCACATACCCTCAAAATTTACGTGAAATATTCAAATAACCAAGTTTTAGGTTTTTTATCTTATGCAAATACATATGATTTTTCTCGAAATTTCGTGAGAACTTGCCTTTTTATGTCTTAAATACACTGTCTAATATATAAAATTCTCGTGTTATTGCCGTCGTATAGTTGCCAATCTCCTCCGAAACGGCATTTTGTGAGCATATTGAGTAGGTCTGAGAATAGGACAACATCTATTTTTCATCCCCCTACATTTTAAGGGGGGGGGGGGGTGAAAAAAAAATTGTTTATTTTTAGAGAACATTTTTTGCTTTTATTTTTTTAAGATTCAGCATCCAAAAATACAAACAACCGTAAATTTTCACCCCTCTACGATCAACCCCTATTTAATTACATGGCAAAACAACGTTTGCGATAGGAGATCACGATATCTCTGGAACCATAAGACCTAGAGGGTTGCGCGGGGTGGGGGTTGCGTGGAGAAGGGTGTTGCTCGGGGGATGGTTAATTATTTGGCAAAACAACGTTTGCCGGGACAGCTAGTTTCTATTTAAAATTATCTTTTTTTTCACCTTATTTTGACCATTGGAACACAATTCTTTAAGCAGATAGAATCGATACCCGAAGACTCTAAAATTCCTTATCATTTATACTTTGAGAGAATACTAATGACCATTGGAACACAATTCTTTACGGTGGATGCTCCAGGGTAGCCAGCGAAATTCAAATTCTCTTACGTTTTTTGAAATTTGAAGGTCAGTGCCTGTATGTGCAGTATGTTGATGTTGATTAAAATGTTATTCGCGGCTGTAAGACGCATGTAGTTATAGAATTATAATCATCAATACAACCCTCCAAGCTCGTATAGGTGCAAGAAAAACTTTTTCAACGTCAGTCATTCTTGCATCTTTATGAGCTTGGAGGGTTGTATTGATGAGTTTGATGATTATAACGTTTCTTTCTTCTTATACCCGAAGACTCTAAAATTCCTTATCATTTGTACTTTGAGAGAACACTGAAATCTTTAAAGTGTACCTAACGTGGCGTTCTTTGACACACAATACGTGTCATCCTTGCCAGTTATTGAAACTATTCAGAGCTTATTGCTTCTGTAGCCATCTGCAAATTGTGAATTGTTTGATCATTAATTCTTCAAGACGAATAAATATTTTGATAGAAGTATGAATTTACTTTAAGTTTATTTTACCTTGAAATTGAAACATCAACATCGTTTTCATCACTCTTATTAATATAATAAAGCAATTACAAAGGTTTTTTCCGGTACTTCTGTATATAGAGGCGTTCCGAGCTGATGATAATTATATTTTGACGTTAAGACATCTTATATTATAAAAATGAATCGCATAATGTGTTGGTAACCGCATAACTCAACAACGCCTGGACAAATTTGGCCAATTCTTTTTTTTTAAATGTTCGTTGAAGTTCAAGGATGGTTTTTACGGCGAGAAAAATTCTAATAATGGCCGGAAAAACCCTAAAAACAGCCTTTTTCTTTTTCCCATACAAACGTTTTCTAACTAAAATGTAGAGACAATTTGAGCTTTATTGCTATTGTATAACGTTCATATTAAATGACAACCGCTCACTGTTGTCTAAAATGTAGGTGTGTTCCTAATGTCAAAGAGTCAATTTGCACTTTAAAGGTTCAAGCACATTATGTCAGGCCGCAGCGGGGCGGAGCGGGCCGCAGCGCAGCGCAAAATGCGTACCCTAGCACATTAGTGACGGGCCGGTTCGCAGTGCATTAACGGATTCCGGTGCATTAGCAGATGCAATCCGCTTGCTATAGAGCACACTTTGACGGGGCGCAGTGGGGCGGGACGGGCCGCATCGCACGGACGCAAATCTGCGTCGCAATAATACGAGCCGCTGCGGCCCGACACAGTGTGCGATAATTCTTACAAATTGTATTGAAGCGATTTGAGCGGATTTTGCGCTCCGCCCCAGCACGCTGCGGCCCGGCATAATGTGCTCGAACCTCAATACCGCTATCTTTTTGACAGGACGAACTCTGTCCGGACCGCTAATTTCAAATAAAATATATTTACTTAGATACTATAGATGTGTGATGTGTGTATAATATAGATAGATATTTGATTTTGTCCTTGTAGTTGTAACCCATATTTTAGTCTTATATATTGTACTACCTACCTTTATGCTTTGATGAAAAATGTTTGGTAAGCGAGGACTAGAGACAAAATTGATATTTGGGACCGATATAATGTTCAGTCATCAAAAATTTTTCTGAAATTGCAATTGCAGTGGCAAGCATCCAATAGTACCTGAAAATCAAAACATACGAAAGTTATTTTTAAAAGATCCCGGAATTTTGATTCTTCACATCTGAATCTATAGCTCGAAATATTTAACAAATTATAAATACGAGTAGTATGTACAAATGTCTTACCTTTGAAAAGTTGGTGTGCTATCACAATGCTTTGCCTAGGCCACTTCACAAATGCTAGCGAAATAACATGATGTGTCGAACAACAGAGCGACCGGTTTGTGTGCACGCCAAAATAACGCATGATTCACGACTAATGTCACCATGTATTTAACGGAAAACACTTCAACTATTTATAAATAAGTAGGTACTATGATTGCCAGAGATCTCGAGCACCCAAAGTTAAAACTCGTTTAATATTTTTTCTCAGAGCTCTTTTGACAAGTCATACAATAAAATAAAATTGACCATTTATTATGTTAGCCCAGTCATATTAGGGGTTTGACCTCGGAATGAAAGATGGAAATTGGTATAAACCTTTGTTTTGTCGTTCTAAATGTTGTCTCAAAAGTCACAAGTGCTATCGTGTCCGCGTCTTAAGATATTGAAGGTCAAATGTAGTAAAAATAGGTTTTTCGTGAATATCTCGCTTTCTATTGCTTAAATGAGATTTGCACCTAAATAAGAGTTGTAGAGTATAAAATTCTCTAAAACTTTTGTCTAAACTTTTTTTTCATACGATCAACCGTTTTTGCGGTAGACCGCGAAGAGTGCGCCGCGTGTCCGCGTGGCATATATGTATGGCGTAATGTCGTCCCGCGACCACGGACACTGCAGTGTCTGAAACGTTGGGAATAAAATAAAATAAAACAATCATAACCGTGAAGCCATCATTTCCTGCAATGTGTAAAGATCGTGAAAACCTAAGACATCATTAAGTCATAAATAATGAAATATGAATAATTAAGCCACTTATTTTAATCACTACATAGTATAAAACAAAGTCGCATTCTTCTGTCCGTCCCTATGTATGCCTCCTCCTTAGTCGTTCACTCCTGACGGAGTGGTCGTGGTTGATGATGCTGCATTTTCACTGGCCACAGCAGCCCCCGCGATGCGTCTCCACTTGTTACGGTCTTCAGCGTCTCGGGAACTTTGGACTATAGTCGTTTGAGTCGCAGCCTTAATGAGGTCTGTCCAACGCGTAGGTGATCGACCACGTGATCGCTTGCCCTCCACATGCCCCCGGACAACGAGCCGCTCCATGGAGTTTTCGTTTCGAACAACGTGTCCGAAATACTTGAGGATTCGCATTTGCACAGTCGACGATAATCTTTGCTTGATTTTTAGTTCCTCCAGGATCTAGACGTTAGTTCTAAACGCTGTCCAAGGGATTTGCAGCAGTCGCCGCCAGCACCACATCTCGAGTGCGTCGATTTTGCGTCGGTCTTTTAGGCGAACCGTCCACGTTTCTGCACCATATAGAAATATGGGGAAGACTAAGCTTCTCATTAGGCGGACTTTCGTGGCTTTGGTGATATTACGGTTGCACCAAACTCTTTTCAGCTTGTCAACGGCAGATCGTGTTATTGCACATCTCCTTCGAATCTCGTCTTCACATCCTCCAGTGTTTGTGAGAGTGGAACCGAGGTACACATATGATTGGACAACTTCACAGTTGCCAATCATGGATATTTCAGGGTGGTTAAGTTCAGCTCGGTCCACTATCATCATCTTGGTCTTGTCTCTGTTGATCGTGAGACCGAAGGAGAGGCTTGTTGTCTCTAGACGTGTCAGCAGGTGTTCCATGTCGTCTTTTGTTTGAGTGAGAAGAGTAGTGTCGTCGGCATACCTCAAATTGGTTATCTTCCGACCTCCCACTGATATGCCTTTGTCCCATTGTTCCAGAACGATTCTCATAATACACTCCGTATAGATGTTGAACAGAAGTGGAGAGAGTATGCACCCCTGTCGAACACCAGCGTGTGTATGGAAGCTTTCCGAGTCAACGTCGTCTATCCTGACAGTCGCAGTTCCGTCCTCGTAAAGTCGGCGTATGAGACGGACTAAGTGGACACCCATTTGTGTGAGTACGTCCCATAACAAATGCCATTTCACGGTATCGAAGGCCTTGCGAAAGTCGACAAAGCAGATATAGAGCGGGATGTTAAACTCTCTAGACTTTTCGATTATCTGTCGAAGTATTAGGATCTGCTCTCTTGTTCCTCGTCCTTTGACAAATCCCGCTTGCTCAATGGCTATTTCGGGATTCAGAAAAGCTTGCAATTCGCACCGCTGTTGGCTGTGGCCACGCGGTAAGACGCGTGTCGCGTATGCTCTGTTTACACGCATTCTATGTATGCATAAATCTTTAAAACTACGCAACGGATTTTGAAGCGGTTTTTTTTAATAGATAGCGTGATTCAGGGGAAAGGTTTTTAAGTATAACCCACCCCCGCTTTGCACGGGCGAAGCCGGGGCGGGCCACTAGTTAAATATAAATAATTACTACATAAATAATGGGCATTGGGCATCGTAATTTTTTTTCCTAAATAATTAACTTTTTACAACGTACTGATAAACGTTATCGCACTTGACCTTGCATTAGGCCATAATATGAGCGTACGCGGCGTATTCTTCGCGGTCTACTACAAAAACGGTTGATCGTATGAAAAAACAGTTCAAACAAAAGTTTTAGTTTTATACTCTACAATTCTTATTTGGCTGCAAATCTCATTTAATCAATAGAAAGCGAGATATTAACGAAAAACCTATTTTTACTACCTTTGACCTTCAATATCTTAAGACGCGGACACGATAGCACTTGTGACTTTTGAGACAACATTTAGAACGACAAAACAAAGGTTTAAACCAATTTACAGCTTATTATCGTTTATTCCGACGTTGACTCCTTTTTTCACATAAGTTGGGTAGCACACAGAGCTGGAGTCGAGGCGCGGTCGAGGTGGAAGCGCGCGCCGCTTCTAACTTTTCTTTAAAATTGTACTAGTATGCAAGGAGTATCGCACACAGCAAGCGTCGAGGCGGAGGCGCCGACAAGTCGAGGCGCGGGCGGCGCCAAGTCGCGGCGCGGGGTTTACAGACGGACGGGGGGGAGGAGCTTTACTTGCATCAAGTTTTAGTTTCAAGTAAAGTTTAACAATTAAGCAACAGTATTAAATACTTTTTATATGCTGTACATGTTTTGAAGATGTATAGGGGCACAATCGCAAAGAAATTCACATATAAGTGATTTCTCAATTTTTTTGCAGTGTATCTTAAACTGAGGGTTTCGGGTGCATCCGGTATTTGCATATTTATTATTCGCTGTTGAGTCACGGTTCCCTCGCAAATACCTATAAAATTATAAAATATGCTTTATTTGGATGATATTCAATAGGCGATCGAAATAATCTGAATTTAGAGGCTAACATTCCGAAATCACATTCCACAATTTTACGGGCTATAGACAATCTGTAATTAACCTGCCTTCTTTTATTATTCAATTGTGTTCTGGGGTATCGGCCTATCCGGCCATCACGACAACATTTAGAATGCGTGTAAACAGAGCATACGCGACACGCGTCTTACCGCGTGGCCACAGCCAACAGCGGTGCGAATTGCGGAGCGTCTTGCGGCGCGGTAAGCGGTGAGCGGCCAAAACAAATGGTAGACAATCTATGGAGTATGCCACAGCTACCGGCGACGCGATCGGCGGCGCGTCTTGCGGCGCGACTAGCGGCGCGGTGCACATGGCAGCGATGAGCTGCGCGATGTGCGAGTGAAACAAATGTGTACTAGCCAATATCGAGGTGGCCACAGCTCAGAGCGTTGCGCGCGGCGGCTTCGGTGGACGTATTGAGGCATCGCGCGACCGACACAAATTATTTTGTTTTTATCGCGCGTTGAGCTAATTAATAATGGATATGGAATAGTTCTTTAGTCAAATACTAGTAATAGACCAGCAATATGGATGTCAAAATCCACATCATAATTAAAACCATGTTGTAAAAAAATGTGGGACGAAATAAAACAACAATTTCCTGGTGGTACCTAGTTAACTTTAGTTTTCAAGTCTTCGTGTATGTGACCGAGTGTATAATCAAAAGTATCTATGCTAGCACGCGTATAATAAAAAAAATATCGAGATAGTTCTTATATTCATAATAATAAAGAGTGTGAAATTCGCCAAGTTCTCTCCTTTTCTGGTTAACTGGGTGCGTTCCTATTTTTGACTAAATGATATCTTCAGCTAAGAACACGCTTGTTTCAAGGCAATATCGTGCCACTTTTGATATTTTAATAGTTTAGCTTTTCTCTAAATACGTGCCTGGCGACGCCACCGCGGTCGCAACTAGTCTAGCTGTGGCATACCTCCGCAAATCGCGTCGCCCGCCGAGCCGCTCAACGCACCGCGCAACGCACCGCCTGTAGCTGTGGCCAGGCCCTTACCGCGTGGCCACGGCCAACAGCGGTGCGAATTGCGGAGCGTCTTGCGGCGCGGTAAGCGGTGAGCGGCGAAAACAAATGGTAGCTGTGGCATACTTCATAGATTGTCATCTATGAAGTATGCCACAGCACCGGCGACGCGATCGGCGGCGCGTCTTGCGGAGCGACTAGCGGCGCGGTGCACACGGCGGCGACGAGCTGCGCGATGTGCGAGTGAAACAAATGTACTAGTCAATATCGAGGTGGCCACAGCTCAGAGCGTTGCGCGCGGCGGCTTCGGTGGACATATTGAGGCATCGCGCGACCGAAACAAATTATTTTGTTTTTATCGCGCGTTGAGCTAATTAATAATGGATATGGAATAGTTCTTTAGTGAAATACTAGTACTAGACCAGCAATATGGATGTCAAAATCCACATCATAATTAAAACCATGTTGTAAAAAAAATGTGGGACGAAATAAAACAACAATTTCCCGGTGGTACCTAGTTAACTTTAGTTTCCAAGTCTTCGTGTATGTGACCGAGTATATAATCAAAAGTATCTATGCTTGCACGCGTATAATAAAAAAAATATCGGGATAGTTCTTAAACTCATAATAAATTCTCTCCTTTTCTGGTTAACTGGGTGCGCTCCTTTTTTTGACTGAATGATATCATCAGGTAAGAACGCACTTGTTTCAAGGCAATATACTGCCACTTGATATTTTAATAGTTTAGCCGTTCTCTAAATACGTGCCTGGCGACGCCACCGCGGTCGCAACTAGTCTAGCTGTGACATACCACCGCCAATCGCGCCGCCCGCCGCGCCACTCCACGCATCGCGCAACGCACCGCCTGTAGCTGTGGCCAGGCCCTTATGACGTGTTGAGGCGAGCGCGCCGCTTGTGCACCGCAACGCAGCCTCGACTCTTGCTGTCTGCGATACGCCTAATATGACTGGGCTATGTGTCGTTGTGGGGTAAAATTCAGGCATGTCATGAACCAGACACAAAAGTAGACAATAGGGATCGGACAGTAATCAGATTAAAATCTAAAGTGTACATGGAAAGAAAAAATATAATTTTTACGATTATTTATCGAATAATAATCACTACATATTATAAAACAAAGTCGCTGTCGTCTGCCCGTCCCTATGTATGCTTAAATCTTTAAAACTACGATACGGATTCTGAAGCGGGTTTTTTAACAGATAGAGTGATTCAAGAGGAAGGTTTATATGTATAATACATGCATAATTGCACCCGTGCGCTAGTTTAATATAATTCATTTAAATTTTGAAATGAAGAAATAAAATTGTATTATTTACAATATTTTTAATCTGTACTGAAACTCCAACCACAGTGCGTGACGTCATTTGTGGGCAATCATTGTCGTGTCTGCAGTGCACAGCTATTACTTGTTACATCTGTTATTTCACTTTCTAGATTCAACGGTTATATCCACAATTTTATTGAAACTCAAAGTTGCTAAAAGATACCAACTGATAAATTCATCATCATCATTTCAGCCAAAAGACGTCCACTGCTGGACATAGGCCTCCCCCAAGGATCTCCACAAAGGCCGGTCCTGGGCCGACCGCATCCACTGCTTTCCGGCGACCTTAATCAGGTCCTCGGTCCACCGTGTTACAGCACTGCGCCTTCCGGAACGCGGTCGCCACTCGAGGACTTTTCTGCCCCATCGGGCGTCCGTACTGCGAGCTATGTGCCCTGCCCACTGCCACTTAAGTTTAGCAATCCGGTGGGCTATGTCGGTGACCCTGGTTTTCCTGCGTATCTCCTCATTTCTGATTCGATCTCGCAGGGAAACTCCGAGCATAGCCAGCCAAAGGGCAATGGAGAGGCAATTGCCCTTTGGCTGACTTTGAGCCTTCTGATGGAGCCCATAGTGAGCGACCACGTCTCTGTTCCATATGTCATCACTGGCAACACACATTGGTTAAAGACTTTTGACTTCAGACACTGCGGTAATGTGGACGAGAAGATCTTTCGCAGCTTCCCGAACGCTGCCCAGCCGAGTTGGATCCGACGATTGACCTCTTTCTCGAAGTTGGACTTACCTAACTGGACAGTGTGTCCCAGGTAAATGTAATCGTCAACAACTTCGAGGGTAGAACCTCCGATGTTAACAGGACTGGCTTGAACATGGATATTAGACATGATCTTCATCTTCTCCATGTTCATCTTAAGGCCGACTTGTTCGAAAGCTCGACAGAGGCCATCGAGCATCGTATTGAGGCCCTCCATGGTCTCAGCCATTACGACAATGTCGTCGGGGAATCGAAGGTGAGTGATGTACGCGCCGTTCACGTTAATGCCCAGCCCTACCCAGTCCAGAACCTTGAAAACATCTTCCATTACAGCGGTGAACAGTTTCGGAGAGATAACATCTCCCTGTCTAACACCTCGCTGAAACTGGATCGGTTTCGAGGTCTAGTCCTAGAGTCGGACTGACATGGTGGCGTTTTCATACAAGCACGTCAACACTTCGATGTACCGATAGTCGACTTGGCACCTCTGGAGAGCCTGCAATACTGCCCACGTCTCGATCGAATCGAAGGCTTTCTCGTAGTCCACGACCGCCAGACAAGGGGCAGGTTACTCCTCGGTCTTCTGTAAAACCTGCCGTAGCGTTAAAATATGGTCTACGGTACTGAAGCCTTTTCGGAAACCGGCTTGTTCGGGAGGCTGGGAATCGTCAACCCTGCACGCGAGTCGATTTGTAATGACCCTCGAGAACAACCTGTAGACATGGCTCAGAAGTGAGATGGGTCTGTAGTTCTTCAATAAGGTGTTATCTGACTTCTTGAAGAACAGCACCACCACACTTCTGTTCCATGCCTTTGGCGTTCGTCCTTCGAGTATGACGGAATTGAATAACTTCTGAAGGGCCCTAAGGATCGGTTCTCCACCCGCCTTCAGAAATTCTGCGGTAATTCCGTCATCACCCGCCGCCTTGTTGTTCTTAAGTTGCTCGAGAGCCATCCCGATCTCACACAGGCTGACGTCCGGGAGGTCTTCTGTGTAGTGCCGGGTTAATCTAGCTCGTGGGTCGTTTGCTAGATTTATGACGGGTTCCTGTGTAGACGTGTACAGTTGTCCATAGAAACTCTCGACCTCACCCAAAATCTCGGACTTCGACGTGACGATCCTGCCGTCATCAGCCTTCAGCCTGACGAGCTGGCTTTGCCCAATAGACAGATCCCTGGCGAAAACCTTGGAGCCCCTGTTGCGTTCAATAGCCTCTTCAACACGATTGGTGTTGAATCGGCGTATATCACGCTTCAGGGACTTTGATATCTGTCTATTGAGCATCCGGAGCCGCGTCGCATCATCTGAAGACTGCAGGACCAGTTTTCGTCGTTCGTCCATGAGATTCAGGAAGACGTCCGAGAGCTTTTTGACCGTTTTCTGGCGTTGGGTCTTACAGAACTTCGACCCAACTTTGAGGACAGTCGCCACGAACCCGTCATTATAATCGTCCACGTCAACGCCTAGGCTAATAAAGCGGTTTTGCAGTTCGAGCTGGAAGCTTTCCGGGTTTTGAATTTGAACTGGCACGGGACGCAGCGTAGACCTAACCAGGCGCGACCTTTCAAGCTTAACGTCGATATTCAATGTGCCTCTTACTAAGCGGTGATCGCTTCCGGTTTTGACCATATTGATCACGGAGACATAATTGAATATGTGCTTTTCCGTCGACATGATGAAGTCTATCTCGTTTTTTGTGGTGCCATCCGGATTCAACCAGGTCCATTTCCTCTGTTCTGTTTTTTTGTAGAAGGAATTCATCATATAGAGTCCCTCCTTCTCCAAAACCAGCCAAAGTCTGGCCCCGTTGGTTCCGGTGTCCAAAGCTAAATTGCCCCACTTGCAGCTCATCTCCGCTCCGCTTGCCCAGTTTTGCGTTAAAATCGCCCATGACAACGGTGTAGTGCGTTCTAGTGCCATGTATGGCCGAGGAAATGTCCTCATACATTATCTCTACCGCTTCGTCGGGGTGTGCCGAGGTCGGTGCGTAAACCTGTATGAACTTCAGCGAATAACGCTTGGTTATTCTGAGTATAAGGTACGCCACCCTGGTCGACACACTCTCGATTTTAACAACGTTGTTCACAAGGGACTTGTGGACGATAAACCCAACACCACCTTGGGACTGTTGGTCATCCTCCCGGAAGTAGAGCAAGTTACCGGATTTGAGGGTTATCGTGTCCTCTCCCTCTCTTCGGGCTTCAGACAACCCCACTATATCCCATCGCAGCTTGCTCAACTCTTCCTCGAGTTCTAAGATCTTCTCAACGTCTGTAGTCCCTTAGTCGCCTTCTACGACACCCACGGGAAGATATTATAGGGGTGGTAGTATTCTTACTTCGCTACCACACAGATAGCTAACTGATAAATTAGGATACGGTTGAATTGATTTAAAAACTGTCAAGTTGTATTTCTCAATTTTTTTTAATGGATACAGGATTTACGAAAGCCGACAATCGAAATCTTTCCAGAGTGGATATGTTTTTGATTTGCAATTTCTTTGCAAGTAATTCAGACTTTTGAGACGCTGAAATGTGAAAACTTCTAACTTAAGTATTACAAGTAGGTATATAATATATTATTTGATATACAATACCTAGGTACTTGAAAAAATACTGTTGAAATAACAAACAAAACATAACCTAAAAAGTATAAACTTCAAAGAATGTACTTAATATTACTTATTCTCTGTCACGTTTTAGTAGATACTTTGTGTATTTGAGTACTAATATATTTTACTTTCAAAACCAAACTTCTTGCGAACTTATACCAATGCAGCTGTTTTGTTATGACATGACCACAAAAGACGTCACGCGCTCTCAGATGAATTATCGTGGCGTTTTGGCGGCATTTTCAAACAAACAATATTAAAACATGATTTTGAGTACGGCTATATATAAATAAAATAGTATTTTTTATGAGAATAAATATCCAGTAAGTCCACAAATTATCCACAAAATTTCAGAAAGTGTTTTAAATAAAGAGCAACCATGGCGTTTCTTGTCTGTTCTTCTCCGTGGTAATGGCATTCCAAACTGGTTGTAAAGAATAAATGGTTAATTATTTTTAGATATCGTTTTGCTTTTTATTAATTAAGTATTTAAAAGTAAAAAACATTTCATTTCATACATAATCGAATAAAAAACTTTTAGATTTTGATCAGGTAGGTACAATAAATTTCGGGGAAGCATCCCGCATATGCGCCGTGGCCCCCGCCGGCTGGATGATCATCTTTCTGTGCCTTAACTGTCACATTTACTTTTTAAATAATAGTGAGAGTATTCCATTCAAATTTAATAAGTGGTTCATTAGGTGCATTGATTTTATGATTGCTTTCCAGGTGAAATTTTAACAAATTATTTAATTTGTAAACAGCAAATTCCCAATAAATGCAGAATTGATGGCCACCGTAATCATTGCATCATTGGCTCGAGCTGAAAATGTACCGAAGATCAGTGCTAGTATATTTAAAATATTCTGCGAAAATATTGCGGACCGGCCCACGGTATTACATACTACTAAAATATCAAAAATATTGGTTTCCTGGTGGTAAATAAATACTGCAGCCGATGCAGCATAACCCAGCATCTGACGCCGACGGAGTTTCCTTTCTTAAAACGTGCCATATTTCTCAGGAATAAAACTTGTGTCCGTATGGTGAAGGAAAAGTCTTCTTCACCCACCTATGAACCTTAACTTTAGGGTATCTTACAAGATGTCTAAAGAAACTGATTGAACATTTATACACAAATAATCCAAATAAATTAGCACAGAGCTTACTTATCGGGCCATCGTGGCAAAAAAGGCAAACATCGTCCGTCCTCGCCTCGTCCTTGGTGACAAAATATAAATATTATAGAGGAGTAAAACAAGAGAAACTATGTAGGTACGGTTGAGTTTATAAGACGAGTAGGACGGACGAATGAACCGAAGAAATGGGAAATAAATATGATAACTAGATTTTTAACTAGTTTTGGGAGATAAATGTATACAGGGATCTAAATACTGAAGAGGAAGAAAGGGTTAAATAGGAATGGTATGTTAGCAGGGCGGGGGACATTGGAATATAGGACATCATAGACGGAGATTAATAAGTTAGGGCATCTAAAAAAAAAATATCTGGACGACCGAGTTTTGCTCGGTATTTTTTTTAATTTTTTTTATATATATTTTTTTTTTCATTGCCTTCGTGTTACTTAACAACGCCATCTGCTGTTGTGCTCACAAAAAAGTAGTATTATTATTCGCCAATAGATGTCAGGATTCCTTTATTCGCCAATAGATGTCAGGATTCCCCGAAACCCCCCATATACTAAAAATCATGAAAATCCTTGGAGCCGATTCCGAGATTCCAATTACATATATATATATATATACAAGAATTCTTCCATGCCGCATTCGCATATCGGTTTGTACATAGCAATGCTAAGCCTCATGTATGTGAGATTTGCAATAAGAAATTTACAGTTCCAGTTACATATGTGACAGCTGCACAAAGAAATTTGTTTCTAAAGAAGCACTGTTGTACCACACTCGGAGGCATACTGGTGAGAAGACTTACGGTGAATGCGTCTGCTAGGCAGAGCATACAACATTTTAAACATGTTGGACTTACTCTAATATGTGAGTTATGTTCAGATAAATTTATGACTAAGAACTTTTTGCGAATGCATATGAAGCATTATCCATCAATTATTATGAACCACTCTGACAGAAATTTTGCAACCTTTATGCAAGTCTGTTCTGTCTGGTCAGGTCTGTTGGTCAATATGTAAGTCTGTTTATCAGAAAATGAAATTGTATCATAAATTATATATATTTTTTATTTTACATTCCTAAAATACAACAGATATGACAGGCTGTTTAACTTGGTCAACTCGTTTTTGTTTTGGAGAAATCTGTTTCCATGAATGACAAACGGTGATTCTATATAAATAAATACACGCAGATATGGTTTAATTTGTAAAAGTGGTATATAATATGAGCACCATAATTTTCTTTAAACCAAAGAGATTCCACCATGCACTTAAATTCCGTCGTCGTCTAAGATAGAGTATCCTCAGCCTAAATTGTTTAAAACATTTTTTTTCGTAATTTAACTTTAAGTATACCTGGCATAAAAAAAGAATTTCAATTCTTCATGATTCTCCATAGCTTCCTTGAATATATCTGGCATATCAAGATTTTGGTTTTGTAAGATAGACAATGCTAAAACACGTTCTCGTCCGACACTGTCGGCTAATATCCCGGTGACTACAGCCGTGAAAAACTGCTTAGTCGATGAGCAACTTATAAAATAGTTGTCTATATAACCTTCCAGGGCTTCTTTATAGAGTTCAATGATAGATTCAAAATGTGTCTCCATCAATTCCCTTACATCTCTTACTATGTACCGTCCAAATAGAACTCCTACTAAATCCACTCCTTCATTGCATTTCTTATCTGGATCATTGAAAACTGCAGGCACTTTTCGAACAGCATGCTTAACGGAGGAGTAATATAGCATAGTAAGGTGCAGTTCGGCATAACTTTCGAAGTGTTTCTCAATAGGAAACATTTCCTTCATCCACTTCAGTATTCTAGCGAATACGGGAAGACAGGACACATAACGCGCGTCAAAGAAAACGAGATTGAATTTTAAATACCGTAGAGTCATATTGAAATCCTCTGTGAAACTCGAGTACTTTTTTATAAGCATCTCCAAGCTATCCAGAAACTTTTGACCAAACTTTTCTAGCCTTCGTGTCTGTTCTTCTTCAGTTTCGGTCATTAACAGATATTTAATAAAAGGATTGGGACACATTATCGTTTCTTCGCATGTTTGGAGATTGTCTATCAATGCTGATAGAACTTCATCGAATTGGTCGCCGCTCATATCCGGCAGTACAGCCTCTAAGTGTTTGTACATACATTCAACTGCGTTTTCCTTCTTATTGATATGTAGAAATAGAGTAACACAGAAATCGACCTTGATTGCTCGAGGTATATGATCGATTTTGGAAATTACGCGGTTCCTTTTGCGTCTTTTATTCACATCGAAAGCAGATAATTTAGGTTTGACCGTGTTCCATACAGTCACAACGTCGGCGCTTTTAGCGGGGCGAGTTATGTATTTCAAAGCTACTTTGAAAGTTGCTAAAGGCCGGATTTCGATTCCTCTGGCAAACGCATCTACTTCGATATTGCCCCTTTGTGCTAAAATTAGACCAATCCGTACAGTTCGACGCCAAGACAATAGCTTAACTACATATTTCGCAATATCCTGCTTTCGACATACCAAAGACTTGGTAGCCATAGCTTTTGCACCTATTTTGCTTAGATCCAAAGAGTCTACGTCGAAGCTTGGTCTAGTAAGATGTGCATTAGCGCGCAATGCTGCTGATAAGCTCACTTTCTCGATGTCATCAGAAATATCAAGGTCAATCATTTCAAGGTATTCTTTAAAACCTCCTCCTATGAGGGTTACCAGTGGTCGCACGTATTTCGATTCAGGATCTGTTGATATTACCTTCTTGAGTTGAGTAACGAGCTGTTCAGCGAGCCCCCCTTTCTCGTTAAAATATATAGATACTTTTTTCGTGAACTGAGTTAAACAATCGCATTGAACCGAAAGTGCATCGATAATCTTTTCGGGCACTAATAGTTTGGGGTTGTGTCGTAAAACGTTAATATACGCTCTGTCTTCTCGAATAAACAAAAAGTTTGCCATAAACAACTCTCTGCGCGCCACTCTTGCATTGAATAGAACTGATAATATGTTTTCAGCAGCCTCATAATCGCGGTCTACTAGCGCAGTCACTGCTGCTATTAATTCAGATTTTGCGTCTATACGGACCTTCTGTTCTCGTAGCATATCATATAATGTGTTAAGAAGTTCGCAACCTTTATCAGGCTCAGATTGTGCCGCTGTGGCTATTAGTAGGTGAGTCAAACAGGATATAACTTTACTACGTTCTAATGCCGTGAGAGTATATTTTGAGAAAGATGTAATTTTATTCAAGAATGAAACGCGCAGTGTCTCGTTCAACTCTTGATCCGATACAAAGTGTCGCAATATAACAGCGTGTAGCCCTTCCAAGCATTCTTCTTCTGCGGGGCCCCCATCCAAACCTAAGCCGTGGCCGAAACTCATTAACTTACTCCACGCGTCTTCAGGCAGACGCCACATACTAGCGCGTTTAGCTAGGCTCCGTATGACAGCCGCACGGAGGTTACTTGGCTCATTGATGTGCTGTCCTAGGAGATCAAGTAAAGTCGAGACGCACTCAGCTCGCCCACCTGTCTTGCTTACTAGAACCAAAAATATGTATCGTCGGCTTTCCAAAGAGCTGACGGCAGCTAGCCGGCGGCTGAGTTCGTAGAACGTCCGACCGAAGCCGGTGAAACGAAACTCGTTGAACAGGCGATCTAGCTCCGTTTCCTTGTTGCTTATACATTCCATCCATTTTGAATATTTTCGTTTACGCAGCATACTTTGAAACAAAGTCCTGTCTGTGAACCATGGTTCAGGATCTACATCGTCGAACACGTGTAGCTCGCTTATCGGTATAACCGGTGCCGCTGGGGTGGAGTATAGCCATTTCTCGATATGCTCCCCTACGTCTTTATCGACAAACACTCGTTTTTTGAATGCCGCTCTTTTGTCGAGCGTAATGCGCTTCACCAGTGGCTCGACGTTTACGTACGAAAACCACTGCCTCAAATAATTTGCTCTTGCCAGCTTCAGTACCACATCTTCACATTCTTCAGAGGACAAACCCCTGGCTACGGTTGACAGGTGGAGCAAACACGCCGTGTATAGTTCTGGCTTGGCAAGGAACCATTCTTTATGGTGTCGCATTATATGAGCGCTCTCCCGGTGGCTGAGATGGTATTCATTGTACTTTTCGGTTATCTCCCGAAATATTCCCGGATTGGATTTTAATACACTCTTAATGCTTCTGAGGTATGCCTGTGCATTCTGCAAATACGATCTTGCGACCTCAGTGTCCACTGCCAATGTATCGAAGTATACCTTGGCAAGTTCAGCATTTGTCTCACTGAACATTTTAAGGTGATGCGGTGATATTCTGGTTAATATGTTGCGAAATTCCTCCTGCATGATACCCTTTTCACAATGATAGAGGAATTTGATGGCAAACTCAAATTGACAGTCTTTATAGTGCCTGTAAAACTCCAAACATCTCTCCGGATCACGCAGATTTATGTTCAGCCAGTGCCTCATTTTTGTTAGAGCTGTTGTCAACATTGTAGGATAGAGCACCTCTTCCAGGTATATCGGGTTTATTATACTTCTGTATTGCGGTTCCAAAAGCCATTTGGCTTTTAGCGCTTTGGTGACATAAAGCATGTCGTCGTTCTGCAAATTGAGCAGAATGTAATCCAAGTCTCGAAGTTTTACTGCGAGGCCGATCTTGAAAAGTCTATCTATTGTTGACGTCTCTGGAACACTATCGATTCCGTCAGATGGGGGATGCTCTGCAGCCTTTGCTACTAAGCTGTTGAGGTTCCGATGTCGTTCGCCTAGAGTGTTTCCCATCAGTGTCACTGGTGTATATTCCTCCATCTGTAAAAACGGAAACAAAGGTAAGATTAGTACGATATATTCCTAGCAGGCAGCAGCCAACTATTAGTGTCAAAATATCTTAAAACTTATGATGGTTGGGATTCAGTTATTTACTGTTCCTTTCTTTTTCAGTTGCCATTACGTCCCTGTAGCCATATTCCTAAGTGCCGTCAGGCCTATGTCACTCCATGTACTTACGCGCTATAATTACCTACCGCCCGGCCAATCGGTTAAGGGCCGTTTGCGAACCAAATTCAGTGCGGTTTACGCAGGTGAAGCGCACGCACGTTTTTAAATTTTATTCGTTCTATTCGTTTATACGCGTACGTACAATGCCGTCTGGTGCCTTACGTGCAGTAGATGGGCGCAAATCAAGTAAAAGAAGCGATAAAAACCTAACAGTTATTGCCTCGTTGGTCTAGTGGTTAGATGTGCCGCCTTTGGATCAACGGGTCCCGAGGTCGGGCAAGTGTCTTTGTCTAAACCAGAGGCACATGTTTGTAAACTGCCCCCGCGACACAGGTTATACCAAATGCAGGGGTTTTGTTTAAAAAAACTACCTACCTATAGTCAGAACATATTCATAGTTCTCAATAAAATAGACAGAAATACGTATATATGTTAATTTAATTTTATCGATTGCTGTGGGGTCGCGCGGTGCGTAGCAATCATAATTGTACGCTTTATTCGGCTTTATTTTAAGCATGCTGACGCGAGCGCAACAGAGTAGACTATTAATCCAGTAGGTATTGTTAATTGTCTACTGAGAGAAGCATCTGGTTCTGGTATAATATTTAGTAATCTGTGGTGCAGTGAAGTTTGATTGCGGCCGGTCGGCTTAATTTTTTTCGTTTAAAGCCGTTAAAAGATGAATGTTTGCCAGGTTAATGTATATTGGGAAACTTCTAGATAGATATTTTTATTGTAAATGTAAACAAGGGGTTAAACACCGTAAACATTAAACACGAACTCTAGTACATTACAAATGGCAGTCTTACTGCTAAACATAATAAACTCTCACATAATCCAAGCAGAAAACTGTGTATTTTTTATTATTCGAAGTTAACAAACGTCAAACATTTTGCATTTAATATGTTACAAATGTCTTGAAAATTACAAAGGCTTTTTTGCATAACACTAATAGATCACACCATAGTCAGCATATATAAAGAATCGTGTTTCTATATCTTTGTTAGCCAGTTGCGATTTTAATTCTTGACATTCGTTTGAAGATTTGCATATATTTTTAATGTAATGGGTGACTAAACGAGCCTCTTTGCCAATATTTGTTTCTAAAATACCTCTCATAACTTCCTCAATAAAACGAGTTTTGGAAGAACCAGCAGGAAAGTAATTATTTAAGTAATTAATAAAAGCTTCAGTGAACAATTCAATGATGGAATCAAAATATTTGGTAGTCAATTCATTCAAACCCTTTGCAACATTTCTTCCGAATTCTTTCCCAACAATTTCTACTCCTTCATCATTAATGTTCTTTAAATCCGTGAAAAGTTGCGGGAATTCGTTGACGCTCTGTCTAACGGCTCCATAGTATAACGCTGTCAAACGTACTTCGGCTACATTTGCAAAATTAGTTTCAATATTAAATTCTTTCGCCAAGAAGATCTGAATAGTTTCAATGACTGGCAAGGATGACACGTATTGTGTGTCAAAGAACGCCACGCTACACTTTAAACATTTCAGTATTCTCTCAAAGTACAAATGATAAGGAATTTTAGAGTCTTCATTTATCGATTCTATCTGTTTAAAGAATTGTGTTCCTATGGTCATTAATCTCCTCTTTTGCTCTTGTTCAGTTTTTCCTAACAGTAGGTATTTAATAAAGAAGTTAGGGTATAGGACTGAGACGGGATTTTCACTGTGCTTCGAAAGCATTGTAAGCAGTATATCTTCAATGACTTCTGGACTTATAGCTGGCATCAAATTTTCCAAATCACGTTGAAGGGAATGGACAGCTATTCCTTCCGAAATTTTCCTTAGTTGAACATATAATGTTGCACAGTAATCTGGTCTAATGTTTGCCGGTATAGCTGAAACGCATAGTAGAGTGCGTTGCATTCTCTGATTAGCCGATAGATCTAGGTCGCATATAATGGGTTTGATTAAGTCCCACACAAGTATGTCATCGTTGTCGCCACAACGCTTGAAATGCTTTAATGCTTGCTTTACAACGACTCTAGGACGCATTTTTGCAGCGATGGGGTAAAATGCTGTTTCCCGAGGCGTTCTTTGTGCTAGTACTAACGCAGTTCTGACTGTACGACGCCACAATACCAACTTGTTCACATATTTCTCTACATCTATTGAGCGACATACTATATGTCGATTAGTTACAGCTTTTGCGCCCAGACAACCCATATCGAAGTCTTCTACCTGTACCTTTGGTCGGACACAATGAGCGTTAGCCCTGAGTGCAGCTGTTACGCGTTTCTTCGGAATATCGTCTTTATCCTTATCAAGGTTTTGCATAAGTAGCACAAAATCTTTTCCAATTAAAGTAGCTACTGGTCGAGCTAGTTTGATATGGGGAGATCTTTTAATCGTATCGATTAGCGCTGCTAAAACTTTTTCTGATAAACCATTCTTCTCTCCGAAATAAATATACAATTTACGCATAAACTGGTTTAGAGATTTTCGGTCTCTGAGCACATGATCAATTAGGTTCTCCATCGCCATGGCTTTTATGTCGTGTCGCAATATATTCACATACGCTTCGTCACAGTGCAGAAAGATTAAATTTTCTAAGAACAATTCTTTACGGGCTATGCGTGAAAAATATAACCGTCTCAATATGTGTTCGGCTGAATTCGAGTCGGATTGTAGTAATTTTTTAACTGCCGGTATCATTGGAGATTCTGCGGTCAAACGGAATTTATAATCGCTATAGACATCGAATAGTCTCATTAAATTTTTATAGACTTCCTGCGGTTCAGGAGCTTCTGCCGTAATTGTAAGTGTTTTTGTTAAACCTGCAAAAACTATAGTGCGTTCGCTGACTGTGAGTGAATATTCACGAAGGGTTGAAAAGTTTTCTAGAAAGGCTCTGCGCAAATTTGGTTCTAGGTCATTTTGGAGTAGAAACTCTCGCAGCACGACAGCGTGTAAGCCTTCAACGCATTGTTCTTCTGCATTGTTTCCGTCGAGACCGAGATGATAAGCGAATTTGAGCAACAAGCTCCATGATACTGCAGGCAAGCGCCAAACTTGAGCCCTTTTGACCAGACTTCGCACGACGGCTGCCCTGAAATTCGCTGGTTCATTGATATGCTTCTCCATTAGCTGCAATAACAAGGCTACGCATTCATGCCGCCCGCCACTCTTACTGATGAGCACCATGAAGATATTGCGACGACTCTCCATTGAACTAACAGCGGGGATCCGCTTGCTTAACTCATAAAAGGTGCGATCGAAGCCAACGAACCTGAATTCGTCGAAAAGACGGTCCAATTCAGTTTTCTCTCTGTAACAATCTTCTAAAATTTCGTAGCATTCATACTTAGGTCCCTTCTTTTTTTTTATCAGTCTCTTAGGTGTTTTTCTATACTCAAATTGTCTGGAAGTGTATTCTAGATCTTCAAACACGTGTTTCTCCAACAATTCGTTGGCTGGTGGTGACATGGGTATTGGATACGGCCATTCCTCCACGTAATCGCTGAAGTCCTTGTCGACGAAGATGCGTTTTTTAAACGCAGCCCTGCTATTTGGACTTATTCTTTTGATTAGTGGCTCCACCGCTTTGTATGAGAACCACGAAGCCAGGTACTTGGCTTTTGCTAACTTGATGATCACCTCTTCACATTCCTGAGCAGTCAATAATTTAGCTAATGTCGGAATATGAAGCAGCCAAGCTGTATAGAGCTCTTGTTTATCTAAATACCTGTATTTGTGTTGACCAATAATATACTTGGTAGCTATAGGGCTGAGTTTGTTGGCTATGTTGATATTGTAATATTTCTCTATAATTTGAAAATATACGTCCGGATTCGCTTTTAACACGCTTTTAATACTCTCCAAATATAATTTTTCATTTTCTAAATACATGACAGTTACATCACGGTTAGAAGCAATCGCTTCGAAGAAACTTTTTGCTACGTGCGAACATTTTTCGCTGAATATTTTAAGATAGTGCGGCGTGATTTCTGTCAGGATCTTAGGGCATTCATTCAAAATTACTTGATTATCGCAGCGGCCAAGAAATTTTAATGCGAAATTAAAGTGTTTTTCCTTGTAATAATTGTAGAATTCCACGCATCTTTCGGGGTCACCTAGGTTTAAGTACAGCCAACGTTTCATTTTAGAGACAGCTGTCGTCAACATTTCTGGGAATATTGCGCTCTCTAGATAATTTGGATTTATTATGTTCCTGTACTCATTATCTATAAGCCAAGTGGCTTTTAGAGCGCGGCTTACGTACAGCATATCGTCATCTTTTAAGTTTTCGATTATAAATTCGACATTCTTTTGCTTGGATGCGACATCTATCTGGAAAATTCTATTCACCGCCACTGTTTCGACATCTTGGAACGAAATATTTTCCGCTTCATTCACTAACTTGTTTAGATGACGATGTCTTTCGCCAAGGTTTTTCCCGACCAAGCTTAATGGTTCTGTAGCCATCTGCAAATTGAATTGTTTGATTATTAATTCTTCAAGATGAATAAATATAATGATAGAAGTATGAATTTACTTTAAGTTTATTTTACCTTGAAATTGAAACATCAACATCGTTTTCATCACTCTTATTAATACAATATCGTTGCATTAAAATGAAAACAATTACAAAGGTTTTTTTGCCGGTACTTCTCTAGAGAGAGAGGCGTTCCGAGCCGATGATAATTATATTTTGACGATAAGACATTTTCATATTTGATTTTGTCCTTGTAAACCATATTTTAGTCTTAAATATTGTACTACCTACCTATATGCTTTGATGACAAATGTTTTGTAAGCGAGGACTAGAGACAAAATTGATATTTGGAACCGATAGGTATAATGTTCAGTCATCAAAGATTTATCAGAATTTCTGAAATTGCAATTACAGTGGCAAGCGTCCAATAGTTATGAAAATCAAAACATACGAAAGTTATTTTTAAAAGCTCTTGCATGTTCCGGAATTTCTTCACATCTGAATCGAAACCTCAAATTATATAATAAATAATAAATAGTATGTACAAAGGTCTTACCTTTGAAACGTTGACGTTCTATCACAAAGCTTTGCCTAGGCCACTTCACAAACGCTAGCAAAATAACATGAAGTGCCGAACAACAGAGCGACCGGTTTCTGAGCACGTCAAAATAACGCATGATTCACGAGTAGTGTCACCATGTATTTTACGGAAAACACTTCAACTATTTATAAATAAGTAGATACTATGATTGCCTTAGAGATCTCGAGCACCCAAAGTCAAAACTCATTTAATTAATTTTTATCATTAGAGGTCTTTTGACAAGTCATACAATAAAATAAAATTGACCATTTATTATGTGCCGTTGTGGGGTAAAATTCACTTTACACCCATTATATAATTTATTTTTCATCATAATATAATATGTTTACGCGTGTAATTGCTTTCACTAATCTATCAGACTTGTTTTGTACTAGCCATGGACGTATAAAAAAAGTCGGACAGAGTCTCGCTAACTAAAAACTGTGACATCATAGTCGGCCAGATCAGCTATATGTACAGGCCAGCACGCACACTTTCACACATTAGTCGGCCATTACGCGCGTGAACATCGACGCTTATAGACGCAATATGCGGCGAAAAAATAAAAACTATAAATCATGTCTTGCGTCGTAAAATGGTGTGAAAACCGTAGTGACCGAAAGAAAAACAATCCAGGAATCACGTTTCAAACGTAAATGAATAATTCAATCACTTATTTCCAGATTATATACATTAAAATCAATTTGTATTTGCTAAAACAAAACAATTAATTTTAAGTTCAGTGTTGCCAATAGTCACGTGTGCAAATTAACCGAAATGTGGGCAATTTTTCGTTTATTATAAAAATGAATATATTATTATGGTTAATTATTTAATAGTTACTACTGGGTATTTTATTTTATATTCCTTTTGCTAGATTTTCTAAGGAAAATTAAGTATGGAGAAATGATTGAATTAAAATGACTTAGTAGAAATTGTAATGCTGAAAACGATTGGATTCCAAACAAATACAGTGTCATTTCCAGTATACATTTAGATGCGGATGACTTATAAACAACTAAAGGAGGACTCCGGCGTGTTGTTACATATGCAGTACCTTTAAAGGTAAATTAGCAATCTACCAAGATATGGATAATACAAAAAAAAAAAGAAACTATGCCACTTATTTTTTCAAAATTTAAATGTACATTGTAGCTATTGTGTCGGTATATAATAATAATAAATATCCTTGGACATTTCACACAACGCCATCTCGTCCCAAGGTAAGCAACTTAATGCTTGTTTTATGGTAACGAGATGGATGATAAACTATTTAAATTCCTTTTTTTTGTAAATACATACATATTATAGATAGACAAACACCCAGACCCGGGACAAATACTTGTAGGTCGTACAAATATTTCTTCCGTGCGGGGATCGAACCCGCGACATGCTGCGCAGCAGTCGATCGCTCAACCACTACGCCAACCGCTATCGTCGAATCGTAAAAATATTCATACATTATTTTAATCCCCAGTGCTTTATTTTGTTTTAATATTTGTTTGAGTCAAGACACGTGGCAGAGGAATAAACTGTTACTGTACCATTTAATACCAGTGTTTCTCAAGAGGTGCGCAATAAATTATAATTATAGTTAGGCAACATAAATATATTATCACAAAAAAATTGTTGGTAATGAAAGCATTTCTTTTAATTTAGAATCGTTTTCAACACATCTCGAAATTAGAGGAAATTTCAAAAACCTCTCAAAGTAAAAGACATTATTATAAAAAAAATACTCAGCATTTAGCATGTTAAAGTTAAACATAACAATTTCGAACAATTATTTTTTTATATTTTAACCATGTTTTTATTGCAAAATTTTGTGTATCTTGGCAACCCCAAAATTAACTCACACATACAGAGCTGCCGCCATTTTGGCGTCTCACTTTTGTCTTCGCCAGAGTTCCGTCCGCCTTTTTTTATACGTCCATGGTACTAGCATCATTGTAATCCTATTATTTAAGGACTGACTTGTTCACGATGGATCTGGACAATTCACGATGGATCAAACTTCTAATTCTGTACATTTACTATAACATTTATTAATGGCGTTTTAATATTTATTACTTACCTCAGTGTAACCCATAACTTTTCCTCCGGTGTAATGCTGAGACTAAAATTTATTCTAGACTAATATTTAAAATTCCAGTAATAGACCGTTAAATTTTGCTCAATAAATAGTCAAAACGTGCAGTTCACATTCGTGTAAAGTTACAAATTTGTCTTCATGTTTTCTTATGTCCATGTAATTCATTACCTACGAATGAACCATTTCTCGATCTATTTCGTAAAAAAGGATGTATCCAATATCTTCTATTAAGTCTACTTATTTGCATATACAAAAAACATATTACTTAAACAATTGCAGCGTTGAATGAGTTCAGTATTGCCCATTGTAACGTAACTAACACCACGATGACCCAATGGAAAGTAACCTTTAGTTTGGTGCGGGCAGCGTGCGAAGCCGTATGGCGCGGAGGCGCGGTGAAATCTGCACCAAGAGGCAGATCTGATACTCCGTCGCGGCGCGCGGGATCTGCTGCCCCGCGCCTGTGTGTGTGAACCGCCTTAAGGCGCATAGCGATGATCATCCAGCCAAGCGGGGGCCACGGCGCATATGCGGGTAGCTTCCCCGAAAATTATTGTATCTACCTGATCAAATCGAAATGTTTTTTATTTGAATACATTCTTAAGAATACTTAAATAGTAAAAAGTAAAACAAAATCTAAAAATAATTAACCATTTAGTTTTTACAACCAGTTTGGAATGCCATTACCACGGAGAAGAACAGACAAGAAACGTCATGGTTGCTCTTTTAGCACGCAAACAGGCGCGATGCTGCGGAGCGCAGTGTGTTTCCCAGTGTTTCCTACTGCGGTCCGCCCCTCGCCTGGCTGCAGTATCTGCTAGCGGGACGCGCTCCCGCGCAGTGTTCTTGGGAACAGGACCTGAAGCGGACTGATTATCGTACAAGGGGCGTAAATTTATCGTATATCGGCCGAATTTGATCGAAAATATCTGTCTATTTAAAATAAATAAATAATATTAATTGTGATATGGATATCTATGCAATGCAATTGAGCGCGGAGCAGTGTGTGAAGCGCCTAACTGCCACATTAACTTTTTTTAAGATATTGAGAGTATTCCATTCAAATTTTAAATTTTATTTTTAGATTGCTTTCCACATAACCAAGGTGAAATTTTATACAAATTACATATTTAATTTGTAAACAGCAAATTCCCAATAAATGCAGAATTGATGGCTACAGTAATCATTGCATCATTGGCTCGAGCTGAAAATGTACCGAAGATCAGTGCTAGTATATTTTAAATATTCTGCGAAAACATTGCGGACTGGCCCACGGTATTTCATACTACTAAAATATGAAAAATATTGGCTCCCTGATCGTAAATAAATACTGCAGCCGCTGCAGCATAACCCAGCATCTGTCGCCTGAGTTTCCTTTCGTAAAGCGTGCCCTACTTCTCAGGAATAAAACTTGTGTCCGTATGGTGACCATATATACACAAATAATCCATATAATTTAGCACAGAGCTTACTTATCGGGCCATCGTGGCAAAAAAGGCAAACATCGTCCGTCCTCGCCTCGTCCTTGGTGACAAAATATAAATATTACCTACTAGCTAACTCGGCGAACTTTGTTCCGCCTTAAAGGCAATAAATGAGCAGATTTTGGATTTTATTAAGTTGAATTTTTTATTAGGATAATGAAAATAAATAAAAAACGTCCAATAATCAGGTATTTAAAATGATTCTTTATTGGCCATATAATTTTTTGCATGGGTTGCACTCTTCAGTGAGGGGCATTTTTCGTTTTTATAATCAGGCGCATGAACAAATACCGCAGATGGTCTTCCGATTCGTGAAGATGCCACATATAATTGACCATTGGAAAAGCATGGATTTTCTACATTCAGATCACAAACTTTCCATGGCCCTGTGATTTATTAATGGTCATGGCGAAGGCAAGACGGGGTGGAAATCATTAAAACTAAAACGGTATATGGGTTGGGATCAGCGTGATCCGCTGATGAGAATTCCCTCAGCTTCGAATTTTCCTTTGAGTATATTCCATTGTTCATTCATTTACTTACCATCAAACGCGTGCCCTTGCGCAGTTTTTGGTGGTTTTGGTTTATGTTTGGAAGCATACTTACCTACTACGGAGCCAACCCTTAGTCGTAAAATGTGCGGTGGCCTTGCAATCATTCTTTGAATATACAGATTTTTCCCTGGTGAGGATTTGAATTCTATTAATGAGTGGATCTGAAATTAGTTAAGCTCAGAATCAGTAACAGGTATTACATTACTTTTTACTTGCAAAAAGTAAAACTAGTAGTTATTAAATAAAAATACTATGTTACTCTTAAAAGTCCCTCTCCCCGCGCGCTCATAAACCTCCACGTGAGTAATCATGATTAGAACCAGACCACCGTTTAGAATTAAAAATAATAAAATAACTTTGTTATCATTGCAATATCTTAATTCCATTATAAATTTTCCATAAAACTTTCGTAATTTCCGTCGATTTTAAAACCTCGTGATAGTCAATTTTCATGTAACTGTACCCCTGATCCGAAATAACTCTAAGGGTTCCACAGATGAAGTGTCAGTGGACAGGCCACGTAGCCCAAGGAATGGTTGTGGGGTCCAGGAGGTGCTAGCTTGTAAAGGTCACCGAAGGACAGTGGATGCAGTCTACACAAGATCGTATGTTCTGGAGATCTATGTGGCAGGCCTATGTTCAGCAGTGGACATTCATGGCTCATAGACAGATTGTAAATAAACACAGTAATAACAAAATACTTTAATATACAAAGCAATAATATGATACACATTGCCAATAATACAATACCAGCATAGTATGAAGGTGTAGTAAATATTTGAAGGTTACACAGTCAACTTGAACAAGTCAGTGCTAAATTAGGACAACAATTTTTTACAAAGTAATACATGTACAATTTAAACTTTATTGTTTAGAGCACATATTTTGACAATATTTTTAAGCTGATTTCATCAAATATGTAAACGTTATGTGCAAAAACCGACAGAAGATTTTACTTTGCAACCAATAAATATGGCGACTGCATGTGTGTACATAGAAATCAGCTGTGCCACTGGTTGCAATGATACGAGAGTTCAGTGACCCCGCCTAACTTGAAAGGGCATTAAACTCTAACCGCTAGCAGTTGATCCGCACTATTTCATTTGAAAAATTAAGAATAAAGACACGTAAAATTTAACAATTAAGTGCCCTTAACAAATAGTTGAAACAAGTTCTAGTTCTCTATTACGGTGAAACATAAAAAATGCGTTTAAGAAATAAATATTTTGTCTATTTTGCTGAATACAATATTTTGCCAAAATGTTGACAACGATAAACATCGAATTTAAACATTTTATCAAGTTTTAATACATTCCTCAAAAAATGCAGTGCATTTCTCAATCCGAAGATTCATGGCATGGTAGTTGTAAGATTACGAGTTAAATCATCGAACTACTTTTATATTTACAGATAATTTCGAAATCACATACACAATGTTACAAAGTAAGTTATGATTTTAAATTATAACTACTGACTTTTTTAAAATATCATAAAATCTTTTTAACACATTTTCATTGCGATAAAAGCCTTCCTTAATAAATTTTTCAAGCATCATATAATCAATTCTCTAATTTATTTTGGTTTACCTATAAATGTAGCAATTTTTAAATCTATCCCAAAGCCCCTTTACTCACTTCGTATGACACACTCAGGATCGCATGTGTTGGTGAGACTATATTTTCTAAATACGTCATTTACACCAGCAGCAAAAAGGGTATTATATATTTGTCGTCTATATTTGTGGCATCGTAGGTCCAGAATGGATCCAACTAGTTTGACTTGGCATTATTTGTTGTAAATTCAGCCGTTGTAACGCCATAGTCACTTTTCTAGTATCATCGGGAATATCTGTATATTTGATTATAATTATCCAATGTATACAACAACGCATAGACCACACCTCACAAAACTGAGTATAAACATTATTATTATATATAAACAACATATATTATATACAATTATAACAATAAAAAATGTGGTTTAAATTAATACACCTCGTTTCGACGTCCTTGCTAATAGTAAAAAGATATACACAACTAAAGTGTTCCCCTGCACTGCAGTACGTTCGCGTTAATGATGCAGTACTAAAGGTTAAAGGACAGGCTATAGGTCGTAGCACATCAACTCGGAAAAGGATCGGCACCGTATTAAATCGAGGCGTTCAGTATTATTTGTATGAAAATCCCTACTGCAAAGCACACTAATCGGATTCGTAACGTAAACGCTTCGCCTCGGGACAAGCTCACGAACGCCGCTTGGCGCGTGGTCAACCAGCGGTCCCCGTGCATTGGGCTCGCCGTACACGCGCTTGCGGGACATAACGTAGTATATTGCTTATACTGGTCACTGTATTTCATTGGGTGGGTCAGTCGACGAATGCCTTTGGTTTAGTGAATAGGTCGCAAAGCTAATTACCATCCGCTATTTTCCGTACTCCGGAGTCCTATAAGGGGTCACGGGGTAAATATGAGAATTTCCAAAAAAAGGGGTTGGCTAAGCCGGTGGACAACGACGTCTCTGGTACTGCACTCTTAACGCAAACGACATATGTATTGCGGGGCTCATTACAAACATAATTCACAAAGAGGTCGACACCCTGAGCAAGTATCTGTTACAAGGTCACTTGCCCGACCCCGGAATCGAAGCAGGGACCATCCGAAGACAGCGATTGAAATCCATCCAGCAAAGCGTCAACAAATTTCTTTTCAGAATGTAACAGAAAGGGTATATACAAAAGTACGACTGATGTAGATACTAAATGCAAAAAATCTTTAAAAGGTACTCCATGGCAGAACTTGAGTGCGACTGACAATTTGCATTGAGCTACCTATTTGTAAAATCTTATAATGGGTTTGTTTAGATGGGAGCTACATCTGTTTACTGAAGAAAGTACCGTGCAACTTTGATATAACAAATTGGTAGGGAACAAGTAAATATGACGACACTTGGCGCAGTGGTTCAGCGAAAGACTGCTGCGCAGCATGTCGCGGGTTGGATTCCCGCACGAACGAAATATTTGTACGGGTCTGGGTGTCTAAAAACAATGTATTTAAGTAGTTTATCATCCATCTCGTTACCATACCACAAGCATTAAGTTGCTTAGCTTGGGACGAGATGGCGTTGTGTGAAATGTCCAAGGATATTTATTTATTCGTTATATCAAGTGATTAATTAAACTGAGGTTTACTATATCAAGGTTAGATTGGTCTATAATTTGTTATAAAGAGGTAAAAAAAAAATATTCACCTCAACATTACATACTTGACGGACGCGCGACTTCGCAGTGGGTTATTTATGGTTTGAAACGACCGAGTCTGTCGGTCAATTTCCAATCGAACATAAATTTAGTAATTGAAATCTGCTTCAGAAAATCTCCCCTTTAACGCCAAGATCCCCCAATTGAAACACTGAACCACAAACGGCCTTCACTTCTGATGTATATACCGTTTTTGTTACACCTGCATATAAGGCCCGGTTGTTTCAAACAGCTGGTCAACGTTACACGTCAAATAATTGGGACTAGTCTAATCAGTAGACTGCACACTGGTTGGTGTCAAATTGTTCGCAAACACCTGCGAGTTGTGCAAATACAAAAATAAATAATTCATACAAATCACGCACTTAGGGTGAGAACAAACGAGCGTAATGTTGTGAGTCGCGTAATTTCTGCTGCATTCGGTTTCATACAAAGTCCAGATCGTGCCAACAGAATTTTAATTTTACTTTATTAGTATATGTATAAGTGTATTAGAAATATTGAATTGTTTTGTATGTGTGTACTATTTTAGGTTATTTTTTTTCTTTTATTATACACATTTAATTGATACCACTATTTAAATGTCTTTCTCTCTCTTGCAGTTGTGTGCATCTACCGTCTACTACCTCTCTGTAGCACTCAAAGGTTGGCATGTAGATAATGCCTATATACCACTTTAAATAAATAATAATAAATAACTAAATATCCTTGGACATTTCACACAACGCCATCTCGTCCCAAGTTAAGCAACTTAATGCTTGTGTTATGGTAACGAGATGGATGATAAACTACTTATATACATTTTTTTTTTGTAAATACATACATATTATAGATAGAAATGACACCCAGACTCCGAGCCAGTGCCTCTGGTTTAGACAAAGACACTTGCCCGACCCCGGAATCGAACCGGGGTCCAAGGCGGCACATCTAACCACTAGACCAACGAGGCAGTCAAGTTTACATGAAGAATTTGAATAAATAAATAAAATGTCTGCGACCGTAATAACGCGACTCACAAAATTACGTTCGTTTGGCTTTGGCTTCACCCTTAAGAATCTTTGTGAAATACTGATAGTCGATTTGACGATCACGCGTCGGAGAAGCTTGAAACACCCGACTCGAAGTTTGCAGTACTGGCAGTTAATTAAATACATTCACTGAAACTCTCAACACATACATCATTTAAATACGTCCCCAAGCATGATCCGTCATGTCTTGTTCTCAGCACATACCACTCCGTTCATCCTTGTGGTGTATACAATAAATACATAAATCCCTAATTTACAACTAATGTCTACTTCTCCTTGTTGAGTGCTTCTATGAACTCTTCTAACTTCTCTTGCACCTGTCTCACTCTCTCTGTAAAGAGAAACAGTTGGTCAAAACAAATCAAACATCTTCGCTCCCACGCAAATATATGAAACTAACTGGGGCCATATCTTAGATAATTCACACTATATCTTTATAAATTAAAGCCTATATTGTGTTATTTAAATGTGTAGCTACATTATTGTAAAGTTTCATCAAAACTCGTTCACGAGATTATGCGTGAAAGAGTAACAAACATACATTAAGGAGTTTATTCGTTATCTGCCGCTAACTAGAGATTGCTGTTTCTGATATTTTTGTTAGAAAGTTATATTGTAAATAATTCGGATCAATCTCATAAAGATGAATATTGAGCTAATTTGGAACCATATCCTTGAAGGTAAATAAATGACGGTAGAATTCGGCAACATACATTTACAAATACACACAACAGACTAAGGCGAATAGCAAAAGAGAAGAGTCGCAATTTGGTTCTATGTTTTTTGTTATGAGTATGTGTGTTATGCGGTAACTCTGGATGAGTTATTCATAATCCGATTTGGAAAAATCGATTATTTATCTGATTGACGTTGTTTATGAAAATTATCCAATATCTCAGTACACACCAAAATTCAGCAAATATCAATAAACTTACTGAGTTCCTCTGCTAATTCCACTCGTCTTCCCGATAGCAATTTCTTCTTCTGTTCTGGGTCGGCTGCCATCTAAAAAGAATCGTACTTGCTATAGGATATGTAGCGACCACATGTTACATACTTTACAGTTTACCCGAAAAATTTGAATTAATTGCATCAAGAAATATCGCCTACAAATGCGAGCATTAACAAAAAAAAGTCCTACACCGCGATAGCGAAATTTCAAGAGCAATTCGCATAATTAAGAATTCCCCGACTACAACTCTCGGGGGGATAGGCGCTGCGACCCCTAGCCAGACATACCACCTCGTCTGGCCAGATGATCATCCCTTTGCGCTTAAAGATTCACTCGGTCCGTGTGGTGACGGATTTAGAAAACATAGTGTCACCGCCCCATTGCATCCTGAGTACAAGCACAAAAGGTGATGATCGCGGCTCGCCACAAGAGAAGGCAGTGGTAGTAGTACCTCGTCCAGCACCTCCCTGAGCTCCCGGTCCAGGCGCGCGGCCTCCCGGTTGGCGATCTGCTGCCGCAGCGCGTTGGCCGTGGTGCGCAGCGTCTGCTGCACGCGCCAGAACATCACCACCTCGCAGCACTCCTTCTGCCGCAAACGCAACTCAACTCAGGCCTCTGCCTCTGCCTCTGCCTCCCATATATATGACCATTCATTTCTGCAAGGCCTTCGACTGTATTTATGATACCATTTCAATGTAGCCATTATTGTCGTGGTCGGGTACGTAAGCTTACTAAAAATTTATAATTCAAAATTTCTTGAGACTGTTATTACAAGATTATGAGCCGATTAAAACGTTACGATAATCTATGTGACGAAAGTGGGCGTCGTACAAGGTTGTGTTTTTAGCCATGTACTATTTGTATCGTATGATTGTTGTTGATTGTGAAGTTTATGGTGAAATGAAGACTTCGTTGCCGACAGTCTGGATGGGCCGTTTAATCAGTACTGGGGGTCTTTGCACGCACCTGTGTTTAAAGCGTGGAGTAGTTGATGTAAATAGTAATACATTTAAAATATCGTAGTTTTGTTTAGTAATTTAAAAATAGTGTAATTTGATTTTGTTCGATATGGATTTTGTCTGAAATAAATTATTATTATTATTAACTTTTCCAGTTCTCTCAAGTTCAGCTATATAAAAATCAATTACACACATTTTATTTTACAATCGATTTTGAATCGTTACATATGAACAACCACCGGTTTGGAATGCCCCAGAAGAGCCAACCGGAAATTCTGTAGCTGCTTTTATATACCATAGTTTGTTGAAATAAATTATATTTTATTCTGGCCCACCCCATAGTACTTACCAAACTTAAAACTCATTAATGTAGATTTTATTATGAAACGATTCTGAATCATCATATTTAAAACTACTGTACGATAGTTTCCATCCACGCCTATCACGTCATATCTATATTAACACTTACTTTTCGTACGCATGTCCTCATTTACACAACCCATCTATCTCTTCTTCCATCTATCCACTTTTTTACTTAAACTATCACAGTTCGAAATACTGCTCTACAGTGGCAAGGCGGTAAGAAACTCAATGACTGTTTTTTTAATTAATGGGTTTACAATAATACATCAAAAAAATAGGGAGTGCAAGACGCCAGATGAGACAAACACGTGACTCGTGAATGTAATGACGGTCAAGCCAGTCAAAGAAGTAATATAGAACAAAGAAATATACAATAGGTACACAACTATCATACCCCAGTGCCATTCTGTTGACTGTACAAGTAGAAACTCTTCCGACAGTCACGCGCTCGCGTCTGCGCCTTTTCCAGGAAGTTCCTGAAATATTTTATTTATTGTTTTTACTAATACTACTACACTAGTACTTTATTTCTCACCTACATCCATAGCCAGTGAAGAGTGGGCTTTAAATAATTTGGCGACATGGGGCGGGACTCACTTCAAGTACACTGGCTTCCATGTCTCGCGGATGTAGTCATTGTCCACCTCGTACCCCTTTCTTCGCAAGTTGTCTCTGACCGCTACCACTTCGTCGTACGTTAGCGATGGTCGCCCGGATCCTAGCTTCTCTAGTTCGTTCTTCACCTACAGAATCAACGCAATATCAAACTTTATTACTTTCTAATAGGTTAATTTTAATTCTTCGGCCTTATTCATATTATTATTGCTTAGCTTGGGACGAGATGGCGTTGTGTGAAATGTTCAAGGATATTTATTTATTTATTAATTTACTACATATACTACATAGTATAAAATAAAGTCGCATTCTTCTGTCCGTCCCTATGTATGCATAAATCTTTAAAACTACGCAACGGATTTTGAAGCGGTTTTTTTTAATAGATAGCTTGATTCAAGGGGAAGGTTTTTAAGTTTAACCCACCCCCGCTTTGCACGGGCGAAGCCGGGGCGGGCCACTAGTTTATTTATATAGTAGGCTTTTAATTGCTAACACATGTCTGCTACTGTCCCTTTCATTGGGCTGTTCAATGATAAGGACAGATATATTTATTGAAATTTCGATAAAATTATTTCTATCTATATTATGAGTATACAAAGGAGGAGTATAAGAGGAAAGATTTGAGAGCTCGTAAAACTGAAGTTGATTTGAAAAATTCTTTCACTATTAGAATTCCTACTTTATCCCTGATGATGAACATAGAAGTAGAATTAAGAAATGTTAAAAACACATGAAAACAATTGTTTTTTTTTTTAAATTTGAACCGTTAGAAACTGTGGGTGCGCTATTATGAAAAAGGCCGTAGAAATATACTGTCCTATTAAGATTTGGGCAAAACTGTCCTTAGAATTTTGAACATTTGTCCCCAAAACAATCGGGAAACCTTAAATATTGTGTTATATAACAAAATGTATTGCTGTAAACTGTTAGATCGCGTCACTTCCTAAATTCCTTTAGACACTTTCAGGATAGGATGGATTGGTGACAGAAGTATTGTAAATATATAATAAACAATGGCCTACCTCATTTCTTCGCTGCTGCTCCTCCGTAGTGTACTGCCAGTACAGCCAGCGTTCTTTTAGTCCTGGGCCTGAATAACACATTAGCACATGGTTCTTTGTAATTACATTTATTTGGCTCGTTTATGGTGATAAAGCTTATTCATATACAGGGTGTCTGGTGGCAGATTTAGGTTTTCAAAATAAAATAAAATAAATACCTTTATACGTATAGTTTTAATAAAAGTGTTAAAATACAGAGTCATAATGCGGATTTTATTTTTTAAATATGATGTCATTCAAATGTCTTCCATCTTGTTGCACACACTGTTCAAAACGGAGCCTCGTATTCCGCGCCACACGCTGCAGTAAACTCGGTTCAATCGCGCCGATTTCTCGCCGAATATTTTCTTTTAAGTCCACAACAGTTCGCGGATTGTTGGTGTAGACTCGCGCTTTGAGGTAGCCCCACAAAAAAAAATCCATTGGGGTTAGGTCGGGGGACCTTGGTGGCCACGGGATGTCCCCAAAGCGACTTATCAGTTTTTCAGGGAAATTTTCGCGCAACAAATCCATTGAAGCTCTGGCCGTGTGTGCAGTCGCACCATCCTGTTGAAACCACGTGTGTGATGAGAACGATGGATGAGCTCGCAGGCTCGGCAAAAAGAAATTCGAAATCATGTGTCGATAATTCTCACCACTGACATTAGTCGCGTGGCCCCGTGCATTTTCAAAAAAAAATGGCCCAATTATCCCACTCGCGGATAAAGCGCACCAAACAGTTACCCTTGGGCAATGTAATGGTTTTTGGTGTTTCAATCGAGGATTGCGAGTTCTTGGAGCCCAGTAACGACAGTTTTGCTTGTTAACGTGTCCGTTTAGATGGAAATGAGCCTCGTCACTCCAAAAAATTGAATTCGCAGTGCGAAAACGCTCCAACATGGTTTCACAAAAAAATTTGCGTGAGACAAAGTCATTTTCTTTTAATTCTTGAATGATTTGAATTTTAAAAGGATGGAACTTCATGTCCTTTTTCAAAATTTCATGAACAATCGCTCTTGGAAGTCCCAGTGAAGCTGCCCTTTTCCGTATGGAAAGTCGTGCATTTTCACGTAAACTCCGTTCCACCAGTGCGATGTTTTCCGGGGTCCTTGACGATCGACTAGGCCCTGGCCGTGGTGTGTTCATAGCCGAAGCAGTTGCGCGGAACCTCTCCACCCACGAACGAATTAAATTCACACTCGGTCCATCGCTTATCCGTCGAATATTGAAATGTGAACAAAACTGCCGGCGAGCGAGTACGTAAGAATCGTGGCTCTTGAAAAACGCTTCGATAGCGAATGCGCGATGCTCACCCGACCACTGCGACATCGTGACTGAGAAATCCGCACGATCAGTGGTTCTAATGACACCACCCTCCCCCCGCACCGTTTATAACTTTTTGAAATATTCGATTTTTAAAATGTAAATCTGCCGCCAGACACCCTGTATTATGTTTTCTGAGTAAGGTTTCGCTCTAGTTAGGCAGTGAAGGGTACATAAATAAATATCCTTGGACATTTCACACAACGCCATCTCGTCCCAAGCTAAGCAACTTAATGCTTGTGTTATGGTAACGAGATGGATGATAAACTACTTACATACATTTTTTTTTGTAAATACATACATATTATAAAACACCCAGACCCCGAACAAATACTTGTAGGTCGTACAAATATTTCTTCCGTGCGGGAATCGTACCCGCGACATGCTGCGCAGCAGTCGATTGCTCAACCGCTGCGCCAACCGTGTATTATACTCTTTTAAATATATCAAAAAGAGTAAAATTAATGTGACGTAACAAATAACATCAACACATTATCTGATCAAGTTCAAATAAATCAGAAGCCATCAGAACATTCCACAGAATGAATTTACCAGTCATACGGCGCCATTGCCGTCTCCCCTCCACCGGTAACTATGCGTTAACGACTGCAATTGATGGTAGAATGACAGCAGTATTATAGGAAACCACTCATCCACGTACCAGTGAGTTCCTTGAGCTCCTTCTGCGTGACGGCGAGCTGGTCGGCCAGTGCACTCTCCATGAGCGCCACGGCCGAGTCCCAGTCCCCGCGGGCGGACACGCAGCGGTCCTGCAGCGCGTTGAGCTGCAGCACTCGCAGGACCTGCCGACGGGACCTCTAGAGCCTCCGGCCATCGGGACCTCCCGGTGGCCAGAGAGGCGGCACTCACGTCCTGCGCCCGCTCCTCCCAGCGGTGCCTCCTCAGCGCCTCGTCCACGGCGTCCTTCTTGACGTTCTCGTACACGGGCTCCGTGTCCCCGGCCCTGGCCATCAGCTCGGAGAACTCCTCGCGCAGCGCCTCTCGTCCGGCTCGGATGGACTGGCTGGGCAGCTCGGACTCCGCCCACTCGCGGAGTTTTATGTCCACCGCCGTGTTGAACTTGTCTGTCACCGGGAAGGGCTGTTATTTATTTTCAATAGTCTTACAATACACATTAATTGTCTGGTTCTTTTCCACTGCTGAACATAGGCCTCCCCCAAGGATTTCCACAATGGCCGGTCCTGGGCCGCCGGCATCCATCGTTTTCCGGCGACCTTAACCAAACGACTTTTCTGCCCCATCGGACGTCTGTCCTGCCAGCTATGTGCCCTGCCCACTGCCACATAAGGAAAGCTTGAAACCAAACCCTGTGCCAGCCCGCCCGTGATGGGAGGAGGCCCGACTTAGCAGTGGATCATCTATGGGCCGGGTGGTAGTTGTTCTGCCTCTTTCAAACGTATAGACTGGGTGGAGCCGCGGCATAGACAATCAAGTTCTTACTGTAGTCTATGTCGTAAGGATCTATCCATATGGTAGTGGACGCGTTGGAGCCGTCTTGCTTCACGAACTTGACTTGCCGAGGGATCGGGTGGGAGAGACCTGGGGACAGGGAAAGGGGAGGAAGGAGAAGGGTAAGTGCTTCATCACGCGGATATTATATGAATCGCATTGTATACAGCGTGAACGTGAAGTGCTCACCCACGTCGCCGTGCGCGTTGGCCGCGGCGGGCAGGTAGATGTGCGCGAAGACCTTGTCCCTGGCGGCCTGCCACAGGGCCTCCTGCAGGCGCCGCTCCCAGGCCGCGGGCGCCACGCCCGACAGGTCCGCGCACTGGTCCAGCAGCTCGGCCCGGGCGCGCTCGAACAGCTCGTCGCGGTCCAGCTCGCGTTGCCTAAGCGGGCCGGGCAAACCATTATATCTATTGCGCATGAGGGGTAACATTTAGCGTCACGACGATTTCGAAGAAGACAAAAACGTAGAAAATTTAATTGAAATTATCACTTCTGACATGTGTGCTTTGTACGCCACACTTTTTTGTCCACCAGCCACCCCGTTAGCCGGGACCCACCGACCTGGGGAACGTGTTCTTCCACTCGGTCTCCAGGTTGAACCGCATGGCCTTGAAGGCGTCCGCCTGCTGCTCCACGGAGGCGCGGACCATCCGCCAGAAGCAGTCCGCCACCGCCAGCGACAGGTTGCGAGTCGTCACCTGCGACGGGGTCACCAGCCCGTCCCTGAAACATATTGATCGGTACAGGTTACAAGGGTACCTTGAAATGAAATGACCCGATACACGAAGGGAAATAAGACTCTTGCATAATTTTGTTGCCGAACCAAGGACTGCAGCAGTAAGATGTACTTTCTGTATCGATGTGTGGGACTCCAAACTCCGACGTGCATCCATGGGGAGGAAAAAAAATGCGGGCAACTCAGGACCGGCCTTCGTGGAAATCATTGGGGGAGACCTACGCCCAGCGGTGGACATCATCGAAATGATGATGATGACACGTTCTATCACCACAATATAACCATTATAGATTAGGTAAGTCAATTAACCGTAAACTGTACTTAACTTATCAAGCCCCATACAATATTATACAGGGTGATTCTTTAACTAGCCGTCGTATCAGTTCCCGAACTCAAAGCCACTCACTTGAACAGTTTGGAGGAACGGAAGAACCTCTCCTCGTACTCCCTGATGTTCTGGATGGAGTCGTCCTTCCTGCTGCGGCCGGTCACCACCGCGTAGTAGCCCAGAGCCTTCATCGGGAACAGCTTGCCCTCCAGGATGCGGCGGATCTGAATGTACAGAGGCTTAGGTCATGACGGACTAGTACAAGTACAATTTGGCCACATATGATTGACTAGCTGCGCCCCGCGGTTTTAACCGCGTGGTGATGGAATTTATTTTCTCTTCAGATTTTTTTCTTCTTACTTGACACTTATATGTGATATTTTGGGCAATTAACACAATATATTTATAAATTGTAACCTATTTGTCATTCTGATGTATAAGCAATATTATGGTAGAGTTTCATTAAAATCCATTCAGTAGTTTTTACGTGAAAGAGTAACAAACATCCATACTCACAAACTTTCGCGTTTATAATAATAGTTGAATAACATTTATATAATACAGCATTCGTCCGTTCACTACTACCATTGTGTCTTTTTATCTATTTATATAAAAATCAATGCCACTTTTCGTTGTAATTTTATAAGACAAGAACGGCTGAACCGGTTAGAATTATGGTTTTTGTATGCGTTTGGGTGGCACCAAGGATGGTTTAGATTCACAAATCAGTCCGACAGATGGCGCTGCAGGTGATAAACAAATATCATGCAGGATAACGTCTGCCCGGTCAGCTAGTTAATTATAAAATTCATATTTCAGTAGAGCGCCTTTAAAAACCAAATGAAACTAGTTATACATTTTGACATCCATTGTAATGTGGCGTTTGAAAAAAAATTACAAGCCCACCGAGTTTCTTCCGCCAGGTCTTCTCGGTTGGTAGTTGTCTTATAAAATTGACGATTGTGAACGCCATAATCACTACATAGTATAAAACAAAGTCGATGTTTTCTGTCCGTCCCTATGTATGCTTAAATCTTTACAACTACGCAACGGATTTTGAAGCGGTTTTTTTTATTAGATAGAGTGGTTCACGAGGAAGGTTTATATGTATAACACACCCCCGCTTTGCACGGGCGAAGCCGGGGCGGGCCACTAGTTAATTATAAAAATCATATTTCAGTAGAGCGCCTTTAAAAACCAAATGAAACTAGTTATACATTTTGACATCCATTGTAATGTGGCGTTTGAAAAAAAATTACAAGCCCAACGAGTTTCTTCCGCCAGGTCTTCTCGGTTAGTAGTTGTCTTATAAAATTGACGATTGTGAACGCCATAATTGGTCTATATAATAAAGCATTTTTCTATTCAATTCTATACCGGTCGGATATTATATTGGGAACGTCACTAATACTGTGAAGAACTAACAAGAAACTCACCCTATTGGGGTTGGCGAGATTCTCCTCGGCCAGGTCGACCTTCGTGAGCACGAAAATGGTCCTCTTCCCAGAAGGGTCGCAAGACGCGACCAGGTCTGTCACGTTGCTGCGCTCCGCGTCCACTGAGCCGTCCTGCGGAATGTAGACCTTGTAGTCAGGGCATAGGGTTTATTATAGAATAGCTTTTATTCACTACCTACACTGACATATTTTACACGTACTACTGATTCAACATTTCGACTGCCTCGTTAGTCTAAGGGTTGGATGTGCCTTCGGATCAACAGGTCCCGGTTTCGATTCCGGGGTCGCGCAAGTGTCTTTGTCTGAACCAGAGGCACTTGCTCTAAGTCTGAGTGTCATTAGTGTTCGTGACTGGAGTGTCATTAGTGTTCGTGACTGGAGTGGCATTTTTTTAAATTTGTGTTGTTAGTGACATTTTTGTAAAATTTGTGTTGTGAGTAACATGTTTGTAAAATTTGTGTTGAGTGACATTTTTGTAAAATTTGTGTTGTGAGTGACATTTTTGTTGCGAGTGACATGTTTGTAAAATTTGTGTTAATTGTGAGTGACATGTTTGTAAAAATTGTGTTGTGAGTGACATTTTTGTAAAATTTGTGTTGTGAGTGACATTTTTGTTGTGAGTGACATGTTTGTAAAATTTGTGTTGTGAGTGACATTTTTGTTGCGAGTGACATGTTTGTAAAATTTGTGTTAATTGTGAGTGACATGTTTGTAAAAATTGTGTTGTGAGTGACATTTTTGTAAAATTTGTGTTGTGAGTGACATTTTTGTTGCGAGTGACATGTTTGTAACATTTGTGTTGTGAGTGACATGTTTGTAAAATTTGTGTTGTGAGTGACATGTTTGTAAACTGCCCCGTATTACAGATTATACCTAGTTACGGGGTAACGTGTATAAAAAAAGTTACCTGTATGCAAAGTATGATGGCGTTAGGGTTGTCCATGTACTGCTTGGTCATCTGCTTGATCGCCTCGCGCGTGTCTGCCGCCATGTCCACGGTTTGAGTCTGAAATAAAGTATCATTCATTTATATTGTACCGGTCATTTATGGACTGAGGGGTAGACATCCCTGATAAGTCAACGGAGAGGTATCGCCATGCTCACCGAGATGACTCCTGGCAGATCCACCAGCACCATGCGATGAAGGCCGGGCCCCTTGACGGACATGGAGATGACCTCGGTGGACACGGTGCGCCCTCCGCGGACGCTGTTCCTCATCCTCATCTCCACCTCCCTGCAAAGAGCAAGCAAACAGATGCTAAACAAGCATCTTCGTGGCTACCACTTCGAAGTATTTTAGTTTGGGCCAGCACCTCTCTTTCGTTGAAAATGCTCATGGATACTTGGCGGTTGGAGACTAGTCTGATCCACCCACTAAACCAATGGCGTTCCCCAACCTGCTCCGCCACCCTGGAGTTACCGCAAGTCTGTCCCGATTTAGCTACTTCTACTTCGCAGCCCATAAATGACCCACTGCCGAGTCGGGCGCGAAACTTTTCGACGTCCTTCCCCAGTCGGACATCTCCAGTAAGCAGGTGGTTATACAGTAAGCAGGTGGAGACCTGGAAATACTTACTTCCGAAGATCAGCCAGATCCGACTCCTTATTGAGGTCGAACTCCCGGGAGGAGTCCCGAAATTGGGCCACGTGGTACGGCCCCTCCGACAGGGTGACTTTCACGGGAGCTCTGAAATGAGAACAGGGTTGAAAAATGAAGAAATGTCAGCAAAGGAACATATCCTGCATCGCGGTATCGCTGTTGCCGCACCTGGTGCACATCTCCCCGGCGCCCCGGGGGAAGATGCGCGCCTGCGCCACCATCTCGAGCACGGAGGTCTTGCCCGCGCTCTGGTCGCCCACCACCACCACCCGGGGTAAGCGGTCCGTGTCCCCCGCGTCCCAGCCGGACAGCTCGTCCAGCACCGCCGAGTACATGTCGATCAGCGAGCGCTGCAACAGCCAATTCCGAATCATTCATTATTGCAGAGGGTACTCAGACCATAGGTTCACTTTTTCAAGTGAAAACGTCTTTTGATTAAGTTAGGCTGATCCGTCACGCTCCGAGGTGAAAGGCTCGATCGGGTAGACTCGGGACCGCCGAGTGTACCCGAGCGAGAAATATACAGTCAGGTGCCCTTCGCTGTGTTTAATTTACTGGGTGTAAGAGATCGCGAACGCCCGCGACAACTGCGAATGACGGGTGTAAAAAAAAAAGATTTTGTATAAAGTTTAAATTAAGGCCTTTATACCTTCATCTTCCTAACGGAGGGCTGCCGGCCTTGCCTTAGCAGCATGTTTTGCTGCCTCAGCTCTCTGTTCTCTTGCTCCAGCCGCTGCAACTCTCTCTGATACCTCGCTTGGAGGGCCAATACCTCTTCTTGCAACGCGTGAACCCTTTTTTCTATGGACAATCAACACAGTGGCAGATTTACACATTTGTCGCTCAGTGACAGCTTTATCGGTCTAGGGGTTAGATTTGCAGCATTTGGATCAACGGGTCCCGGGCTCGATTCCGGGGTCGCGCAAGTGTCTTTGTCTGAACCAGAGGCACTTGCTCTAAGTCTTGAGTGTCATTTGTGTTCGTGAATTACATGTTACAAACAAAATGAAAGAAAAAAAGAGACTATTCAAATTTTGCCGCTCTTACTGGTGTTTCAACGAAAGCATCTGAAGCTTGTAGCTAGACTCGAACATGTTAAAAGTGTTATTAAACCTGTTGAGTTTTTTACCATAAGCTGCGGGATCTTCAGTAGAGGATCGACTGGCTGACGGCTGTGGCCGACTTTGGAGGTTGTTCACAAATTGCTGCGGTTGTTCTGTGGAGAGAAAGAAATATGATTTATACAGGCGCGCGAGTTCATGTCCATCGGGGAGTAAATAAATAATTAATTATCATATTTATTTTATTTCATAATTAGCAGAATTACCTTAGGTTACAATAAACCAAATTGACAGCTGTTGACTAAATCGGTAGTTATTATCGACATTACCATAACTAATTAGGTAACAGCATTACAGCATTCTTCAGGATGGACATGAATTCGCGCGCCTATAATAGGTATTCTTTAGTCCATACTAAAACATAAAGTGTGGTTTTAACAGTCTAGTAACCGAAAAACCATATAAAAATATTATAATTGCTTTCTGATAATTAGGAAAATATGAACAATGGTAATGCGAATTCCCAAGTTGGTGAAGGGCAAGTAGACACTGATACGTCTGGGTCCGAGTGTCATTTGTTCCCCTGCTTTACATCTTTGTAATGAGCTCCACGATTCAAAATAAAATACGTCAAAATCGGCTCATGTTAGATCTTTTGATACGTTGAAACTACAATTATCTCTGAACGCAGAAAAATGCTTCACTACATATTATTATCACTACATATTATAAAACAATGTCGCTGTCGTCTGTCCGTCCCTATGTATGCTTTTCGACGACACTGTCGACATGATAAATTTAGATATTCATCATTGAACCCGTGCGAAGCCGGGGCGGGTCGCTAGTTATTGCATAAACCAATTACGGCATCTACCAGGTCGGATCGCGGTACCAACCGAGAAGACATGGCGGAAGAAACTTAGCGGGCTTGTCTTTTTTCACGACATATTACAATGACCGTATTCATGCAACTAACTAGTTTCGTTAGGTACCGAAAGGCGCTCAACTGAAATTAATTAGAAATTTTAATTTAAAAATAATTAAAAATGAAATAATAAACCTAAAATCCAGTGAGCCAACCTGCCCCAAACAGCGTGGCAGCCATCGTAACACACGTGGCAACTATCGATCTCCTCAACCGTATCAAAGGGAAGTACGTTACCGATGTTGGAGACGGTGTCCTGGACGGCCGCGGCAGCCGCAGCGGCCACGGCGTCCTCGTAGCGGCGGGAGAGCCACTCGCGGAGCTCCGCCGCGCGCGCCACGCCTGCGTCGCGCAGCCGCGGATCTGCCGACAGCGACAGCGACAGTGGCATACCTAGCACGGGGCCGCATCCACCGTTATGCACCGCACCATACACCATGCTCAACTTGGGAAACTGGCTCGCTAGTTTACCAGCTTCAGGAGGGGCTTAGAATACACAGTGTCACCACCCCATCCTGGGGCTATCGACAGTTGGAAATGACGAGGCCGAAAACTTGATACGAATCCCGTCTGGCCAGCGTGGCACGGCAGGCTAATTACCCCCCATAAATTTGGAAGTCGCCCGACTCAGTAGTGGGTCATTTATGTGCTGATGTTGGTAATTGATGATGACATCCGCATTTCCGTTTATTTCTCTTTATAAAATGTCAGTCTAAGCTTGACAAAGAAGCTTATTACTGCGTTGCCGATTAAAAATGAGCACGCTGCCTAACACTAAGCTGTTCAGTGTAAATATACTTTATTTGTGTTATTGTTAATTAATGAAATAGGGCCGCAAAAATAAAGGCGAGCCCTCGGAGTTACTTGTCAGTGTAAAAAAATCTTGTTGCTTGCTTTATCACTAAGGTGACGTCCTCCGTTAGATCACCGTATGATGACGGATTTAGAATACATAGCGGCCATCCTGAGACTGTCGACAACAGGAAATGACAAGGCGAAAACCTGGGGCCTTACTCTTGAATCCAATAACAATTTTAATCCAATGCCAATTGCGATCCAATTCATAACCAATCCTGTCAAATTACCGTACTCTTGAAAACAATACTCACAACATTGGATTGAAATCGGAATTGCTCTTGTATAGGCTAGCGAATGTGTCATTACACATAAAGTTTGCGTTTGAGAGATGCCCACGTTAGTCGAAAACCGGTATAGCAATAATAATTATTTTATATAATAGAATATTGCAATGAATCTACTAGTCATTAGTTCGTTCAATACCCACACAATATTGAAACAATTTAGCGCTAGCGTCGCGTTCAAGTGTGCTCAAGAGTACGAAACGTCACAATTCCAATCCCGATCGATCGGAATCGCGTTCGAGAGTAAGGCCCCTGGCCGCGAGAAAAGAAAAACAAGAAGAAAGAGAAGCGTTTACGGGCTGATTTTAATTCCCGGCGACCTTAACCAGGTCGTCGGGTCACCCTGTGGAAAGCCTACCAGTGCTGCGCGTTCCGGAACACGGTTGCTACTCGAGGACTCTCTGCCCCATCAGGCGTCAGTCCTACGAGCTATGTGCCCTGCCCACTGACGTACTGACTTAAGTTTGGGAATCGTGTGGACTATGTATTTGGCTCCACTGACCTTTGGGGGACTATGAGCCTTTTGATGGAGCGCATAGTTTTGTGGTGGGCACTTTATAACCTGGCGAGACAGTTTATAAACTAACGGCGTTTACATGATTATATGTGTTTAACGCACACATATAATCATGTTATAGTTGAAATCCCTAGCCAAGTAACACAATGGTATATATGGCAAGGAAGATAGAGAAAGAAGACACTGCTATTTGAGCTCTATCATGGTGCGGGTGACGATTGCCTGTACGACGTTCAAACGCACATTGTGGTTGGTTTAATTTAATTGAATACAGTTATTAATGATTTAATATATTACGAATGTGGTACAGCTGAAATACTAAGTCATAATTTGTAAATCGCGACAACTTTCAAGAGTGAAACGAAATGTTACTGAATCTGTCACCCGCACCATGGTACAGCGCACGGATTATAAGAGTACGCATATTTTTTGTGTAATTCTTGTATTCAATTTCAATTTATTTCTTGAACAAACATATTCCTTTCTTTTTGGTTTTTATATGTAACTTTACAAGAATACAAGAAAATACATGATATCAATTACATTTTAATTAACATTCCTCTGTTATTGAAACCAGTTAATGAGATGCCATTCGACTCTTCCGAAGAATAAAGACCTGTCTGCAATACTGTTTTGAAACCATTTTGAACTTCGTATTATATTACTAGCTATTGCGCGCGACTTCGCCCGCGTGGGGTTCGAACCCGTGCATATTTTTTATGAACATAAAATCGGTTATTGTGACTAAACTATGATAGTTAGATATGTGCTCTCGCGGACTTTTTTGTAGATCTTTATAAGACCTACAAACCCGTAGTACATCATTTTGTTCTATTGTCAATAGTTTTTGCAGCGCACGCATAAATAGGTTTTCAATTTTACACCTTGGTTTACAAAATCGTAATTTTCATACGGATCCCTAATTCTTTTGAAAATAAAATATAGCCTATAGCCTTCCTCGATAAATGGACTATCTAACACTGAAAGATTTTTTGAAATCGGACCAGTAGTTCCTGAGATTAGCGCGTTCAAACAAACAAATAAACAAACAAACTCTGCAGCTTTATATATTAGTATAGATTAGTATAGATATAGATTTAAATGAAGAATAGAGTTCAAAGCAGTATTGCAGATAGGTCTTTATTCTTGGGAACAGTCGCATTGATTGTTATGTAAAATATTTTAACCAAAACTGCAATAGGAATGCAACGCTTACCTATCTGAAGTTGATCCCCAATTTTATCTTTGGCAGTGATAAGTGTGGTGGTGAAACGGTCCCACTGCTCATTGTCTGGCAGAAGATCATTCACCCACCCCATGTCTGGAAGGCCATCTTTCCACTCTATGTATTTCTGTAATAGATGCATGTGAAAGAAGAACGATTGAAGAAAAATGTAGGAATTCTAATGGTCCCCCTCGACTGTGCTGCCACCTTGTCGTGGTGAGGGGGCTTGAGTGCCTCAATGATCCGTGGGGCCATACCGGCCAGGGCCTCCCATGCCGGGCGGGCCCACGGGGAGAGTTGAGACAAAGAGCGCCACCCAGCGCCGCAGTGGACTTGGGCTCCAGGGACTTCTCTGTCCTCAGAGTTGCCCTGCGAGTCCTGGACCGCTGCGGTGCACCAACGCCCTTGGGTTGTCGCTAACCCGAGGGCTGACGGGCCTCCTTCTGCGAGGCCGTAATGTCGCAGAAGGGGGCTGCGGGGCGGGTCGCAAAGGAGGGAGCTCCGGCTAACCCGCGCCACGGACGGAGGCAGGGGTGGAGGGGGGTCGTGACGATGCGAACCCCTTCTGCCCTCACCTGAGAGGCCAGTGGTGGGTCGGGGGAACCACCATCGACGAAAGCCTCGATGACTGAGGGCGTCCCAGTGTACCGGGACGCTCTCTCTGACAGTCGCTTGCCCGTTGCGGGCACCACGCCGGGGCGTCACAGTAGAATGCGTTTACGCGAACTTGTGGCGCCCCAAGCGCGCCGTGTGAGGGTATACCGCTGGGATTTTAGTGGGTAGACGACCCTTGTCGGAGTCCCACATAATCACCGACCTCTCCCCTGGGGGGCGGTGGTATTTAAAAAGCATTTACCCAGCGACAACAAAAAAAAAAAGAAAAAAAGGCGGACGCTTTTATCCCCAGGGTCACGGAGGATGCTCCCGCAATGGGTGTGAATCCCGTGGGCCTGGTTTGGGCAGTAGAGGATCGCCGTCGGTTTTAGAGGGTAGGTCGGGGCGCAATTTACCATCTCTACGCGCCCCCGAGTCCCACATACCCCGAGTTACACATACACATAGCATGTATGAAGGGAATAATGAAAATGGACGACGCGAAACAAGTATGTAAAGATCATAGCAAGTGGAAAGAAGTGTTCTCTGCCTATCCCTACGGGAAAGAGGTGTGCTTATATGTATGTATGTATCAGTAAGTTGAGCATCTTTTAACTCTCAATTCAGTCTATAGCTGATAGCTGGTCTGAACAAACCAACAATGTCCCACTAGATGAGTCTTGGAGGAAAAATAGCCAAGGATAACCAGCCAATGATAGCATGTCAGCTAAAGACATTGGCAATGGTTTTCATATCAAATTTTCCTTCCCTTGCGGCTAGGTTTTCAGCTTTGTCATTACCTTTTGTCTGCTCTTACGACACCCTCAGGATGAAAAGAGGTGGTGATAATGTATACATATTCTAAATCCCATGGAACCACACAAAATCAGTGTAAATACTGGTAATTATTTAAATCATGTTAGATTGGCAGTCAACACTGATGAATAGGAAAAGGCAGAATATATGTTAACACTACATTGCTGGAATAATTTTATGGAGAAAATATAGCAACCTTTTAATCTGTTGCTTAGAGAGTATAATTGCTGAAATGTCAAGTTATCTGCCTAATTTCAGGGTTAATAATATTCTTACTTTTTGCCTATTTAATTAAATCTCTGCCTACACAACTAAAAGGAGTAGGTCCTCCATTTGTCTGAATCTTTTTTTGATAGTCAATATAGCATTTGTGATGACTAACAACATTCAAAATAATGTTAATAAAGTACAATAATGAAACTTGTTTATGTAAAGTAATAATTAAGATATCAACTAGCTATTTTTTTTGTAATTTTCTTAGAATACTTATTATTGCATGTTATGAAAATAAAATTTACAAATAAATTATACAGAAAGTAGTACAATTGGCTGCCTTATTGCTAACAGTGATTTCTTACAAAACTTACAAATGAATACAAAGTTTTTATTATTTCCTTCATTTAAGAACTATAAAACTGGGTAATTGTCATCATCAGACCACTCTAGTCCACTGCTGGACAATGGCTGTCTTCAGCTTGATGCATCCAGCTGCTGCCCACAACCTTATCCAGATTGTCACACCATAAAGTTGAGGAGTGTCCTACACTATGCTTGCAAGTCACAGTCTCTAAATAACTCATGGTCTCCAACAGTTGCTGCCAGATCATTTATTGTGTCTTCTGTTTCTGGCAATATTACACTATTCTATAATGGGAATAGGTTACCTTATTAAGAGTCATTCCACCACCAACAGCTCCACCCAACAGCAAGTATCTGATCTTCAGAATGCCTCTCACTGCTCTGGCAACGAGCATGCCATAGCGACGTCTTGGTATATGACTTGTATCTATAGGCTTGTAGAGCAAGACACTCCGTCCTGTCCACATGGAGAAGGCTACTGCCCGTTTGTCTACACATGACCATGAGGTTCGTTTCAGGGCAGATCTGTGAACAGTTGACATTAATTTGACAAGTCTGTAAGAGTTTATGAAAGTATGTTTGTTATTAATGCAGTAGTGGTAAATTCTTGATAGTGTGTGCTTGTAGCGCTATTCAATTTAAATGTTGTAAAGTTACTAGATATTTATGTACCCCAAGGAAACATTTTGAGAATTGCATTGATCCTTAAAATGTATACAGATGTCATACAATATACATTTATCAGTCAGACCGATACTTACCGCATTCGATTGTGCAGTATTCTCGACATGTTTACGTAATTATTTCGATTTGTTTAGTATTTCATAACCTCAAAAGAGGATTCGGTAAAATAAACGGTAGAAAGATGATCCTATTTCATAACCTCCAACGTTTAGAAGGTATAACGTAATGACGAAAATAAGTTAAATGCTCTATGGCAAAAAGCTTGTAAAGTAAAATCAACTCGTAAATCACAATTGAGTAATTATTTCATATTTTCGAATATTGACAAATTACGGCAACTGAAGGATCGAAAGACATTTTCTATTTCATTTTTGGTCAGCGTTTTGTTTAATTAGTGTTAACAAATAAAAATCTTCATATTGAACATTAGATTTTATTAGAAACTGAGTTTGAATTAACTGTGAAATAATTTTCGATGAATGATAATTGTATTTGAAGTTTTGATTTATATTCACGTCGGACATCAGGTAAGAAACAAATAAGACCCGCAACGACCACGTTTAATTATTCCTGTTGCTTTTTCTTTCTTTGCGTTAAATGTCATTATTACGTCATTCTTTTGTCAACTAACAAAAATGGCCGCTTGTTTTGCCAACTGTACAAAGTGCTGTCATTTGCAATAATAATGCAATTTACGGTCTGTTTACATGCAATATATCCTCCTGTTTCCCTACCAAAACTTTAATGTGATATGTGACGTGAGATTTGCACGCCTAAAATGTCGTGGCTTAATTTGAACCAAAGTTTAAACAGTTTGAAAGGGCAGATCACAAACTTCGCATCTGAAGTTCTGTCTGAAGGCCCTGGTGAGGATGTTGGTGATGGTACTTCCCAAAAAGACTCTAATGTAACTGTGCTAGAAGACAAACTTCGCAACCAGGAGCTCGAGGTAAGTCCTATACCAAAAATATGCAACAAATGTTATGCTTGACAGATGTGTTTGAGGTTATGTTTTTATGTTTTTTTTAGTCAAAATAGAAAACTACACAGCTGTGAAGAATTTAACTGTCTGTCATACATCCTTTTAGACATTGCAACTCATTTTCTTTCCATGAATGTTCTAAAAATAACATATGATTTAATTTAAATTTATGTACTTGCAACTAACAATTTAAAATAGTGAACCTAAGAGTTACTTTTATTGCTATCTCTGTTTTGCTTTCTAGAATTTAGCTTCTAGATTTGAGACAGGAGTTTTTTTGGTATTTATGCAATGCCTTAGAATCCTGTACTTGATGATCTGCAAGTAATTAAGTTGTGTTTATTATAAAATAATCGAAATCCTTATTTAGATAATGTAGAAGCTTATATTATATCACATACTTCAATACAATCAAGACTTCTGCAAGTCATTTGGGGTAAACTATGGTAAAATAAAAATGTATGTTTCCTGTTTGCCGTTTTGAACTAAACTGTGTGATCAGGTTGTGCCGACTGCAAATAATTGGCACTGTAGAAATTAGGTATGACTATTGAACAGACTATGTCAGCCCCATCAAGCTCTGTAAGATCAACTTGTATTAAGTTTTAAATTTCCATAAGTGACAGTATTTTGTGTACATATTGGTGAAGTGCAATTTTGATGTGTGTGTGTGTGTGTGTGTGTAACCCACCCTTTTGAATGCCCATAATTACTGAGTTTTCCACATTGTTAAATACCACAAGGATGAAGTCACTGGTGTTGAAGGACTCAGGGAGGCCGTAATTAATGTTGCAAATCAAAGTCCAATGGCTCACAAATGAATTTATTAGAAACAATCAAACATATTTTATCACTGCACCCTTTCCATAAACTAGTGTTTTTAAACTTAATATTAACACTAAGAAGTAATAAGGCTTCAGAGTGCTGTAAAAAAAATGGCTGGCAAGACCTGGCGAGGAACAGTGGTAACAGCTGGATGCAGAATAATGCCTAATATAATAATATCACAAGCTCTATGCGAGAAAACCTGTCATTGACAGTGGAAGGTCTTTCCCTCTGTTGGCATTATCATGCTTTCACTTTTTATAGGGTCAGTGATATGAGAGTGACTCTCTGCTGTTCCTAGTATTCGTAGGCGTCAGTAACCGTTTACTGGCAGGTGGTGGTGTGACTTATGTCTCCTTGTACCGTTTCCGGGAGGTCCAACTCAGCAATATACGAAGTTAGCGCATGGAATACTGGCTAATGTTTAGACGTCTTAGCTATTTTTTTTATCGGACTTAAAAAAAGGAAGTCCTCAGTTTGACTGTTTTTATTGTATGTATGTTACCACTTTACTCCGTCATTCATAAAATTCAGCCTTCAGATTGGTCAAATTGTTTTGTTCACTGACACAAGGTGATTTGAGTATCAGACTTGCTGGTTGGTATTTAAAAAAAATGTGAACAGACTTCAAAAACTAAAAAGCGATAAATAAATAAACAATAAACGACCATCCGTGTGGTGACGGGTTCAGAATAATAGTGTCACCACCCCATTCCACTCTGAACGTGTCGTAATTGCCGACTAAAGGAAATTACGCAGCGGAAACAGACAGAAGTAAAACTTGAAACAAAACCTTATGCCAACCCGTCTGGCCAGCGTGGTACAGTAGGCTAATCACCATCCATAAATCGGAGGAGGTCGGACACTGCAATGGGTCTTTTACAGGCTGAAATGTTAACAACCATTTGAACAATTGTTTTTTCCCGTGTGGTCAGAATATTACACTTCCCCACCGAACACTGGGAAATAACGCGTGTTGTAAAAGTCAACAAAACCCAACACGCTTGATGGTAGGATGTAATGATCCGCCCGGCTAGCTACCACCCTTACATCCAAGTCCGGCGCCAAGCAGTATCACTGTGTATCGTCGTGTGTGCCCGGTAGGGCTTTTCCTTGAATTGCCTGCTCCATATTAGACCCTGGCGTTGCTTTCCATCACGCAAGCCTACGGTCAAAGGCATTCAAGTCACTGATAACAAAAAACTTTAGTCGGCTCTTACGACACCGTCAGGGCGGGTGGAATGGGGTGGTGACACTGTGTATTCTAAATCCGTCATCACACGGATTTAATTTATTAATCGTTAAGTTCTAACTATCTAACTAACTACCTACTCGCAAGAGATGGATAACTTGATATGACTCGTCTGGCCAGCGTGGCACAATAGGCTAATTCATGTAGTTGGAGGAGGCCTGACTCAGCAGTGGGTCATTTATGGGCTGGGAACAATGATGTTACAAGTAACCTTTTATTTGTAACATCATTGGCTGGGAAGAAGAAGTTGCAGCCAAATAAGGTTTACATTTGAATCGACGCCAATTAAATTGAGAAAGTACGAGGAACAAGAATAGAGTAAGCAACCAAATGTGAAGATTTTAAGAAGCCCCACGGTTTGTGACGGATATAGAATACACAATGACAATACCGTCTTGAAGGTTTCGTAAGAAGCGATAAAAGGAATACAAGAAGCACATCACCTAGTCGCAAGAGAAGGACCCATATCAAATCATTTATTTCAATTGAAGTGAAGTTAGGAACCTAGTTGCTTGTTCCAAAACGTAGATCCTATGGAGAAGAACAGGCAAGAAACTCCGTGGACACTAATTTTTATCATATCTTCTGTTACAAACATCTGATTGGGTTACATTGATTTCGTGTTTAATATTATAGTAAGCTAAGATGTGAGGACACTGTAAGATATTGCACAAAAGGCCATCTTCAAAAGGCAGCAGTTATTCTTATTAGTCAAGTACACATCAACAATAAAAATATCTGCTCATTAGTGGTGATGCCACTGACACAAACTTATGACACCTTTTTTCGTGGGAGGTTAAAAAATGACGCCATTTCGGAGACCGTAATCCACGCGTCTCCCCAAATGGCCGTTGGGGTAGATACCGTATCAGATGTTTGTACAATGATACGGCTAGATAAGACACAGCTTTGAAACCTGCCTCGCTACATTACGAGGTTTAGTCATGGAGCTTTTGTTGACATTTAAATGACCTGGCCCTCCTGCTTATTCCATAGAGGATTTTCACGATCCATGGCATGGATGGTGGATATTGACAGTTCCCCACCGCACGCTGGGAAAAACGCGTGTTGTGAAAGTCAACAAAACCCTGTGACGCCCCGACGGGTTGCTACGGGCAAGCTACTGTCAGAGGACGTCCCGGGTTACCCTCGATGCCCTCAGTCGATGAGGCTTTCGTTGGTCGCAGGTCCCCGACCCACGCGCGGCTTAGACCTGCAGACCTGTAACGTTCTGTACTGTCCTAGCTACAGTATCCTAAGACTACAGTGTCAAAAGGTTCCCAGGTCTACATTTTATAAGTGCAATGATATGCGAATTGGGAAACTGCCAACAAAGCGTATTAAATATGTGCACGCAAATCAATACAGTCGTTTTCGGGAAATAGGTGAAAAAACTTATAATGTCGAAACAATTTTAAATAATTTTGGGAATCGAATCAAATATTTATGAAAAATATTTGAATTTCCAAATGATTATGATGCGGTCAAAGACTTCAGTGTGGAGTTGAATTCAGGGTGGGCAAGTTCTTTTTAAATAAATGTTCCGTGTGTCACGGTTTCCCGGTATTATTTTTTTAATCTAGTGGTTTTTAATCTACCCAGGTTGTCTTTATATACGCAAATTGATGAACGATTTACAAACTTTCACCTAATATTTCAGCTACATCAAGATAGTATTCGCAAAAAAAACCAATAGCGAACCGCCCTTGCTTTACACGGTTAGTGAAGAATATTCGTAAAAGTCTTGAAAAAATAAAAAAGGTAAAAAGTCCGAGAAATAAACCATGACTCCTGGCAGTATTTGAACCAAAGAATTTGTGTATTCTTTGGTTCAAATACTTTTCGATTTTTTTATTACAATAGTTTATGACATATATTTTTTAATTTATTAGTTATCACACGCCTACAATGCACAGATTATTTCGCCGCAATATAATAAATTTAAGACTGAAGATGCTAATTATAGGCATGCACAGCATTGGCAGATTTTGGAAATGGAAATAGAAAATACTAATACATATTCAGTTTAAAATATGTATGAGTATTACCAAATGAAAACAGAAAAACAATAAGGAGATAAAATATTATACATTAAAATCTTGATGAATGATAATCGTGATATTAAATAATATTTCCAGTATTTTATTTATACAGGGTGGTCAAAAAGTCGTGGATCAAACGCAATCTAACCGCTAGATGGGGTCATCAGCAGCAAAAAATTGTTCTACGGGAGGTCCTTAAGGTCAACCCCTGCAGAGTTATAATTGATTTTGTGTTTTTATGAGAAATTGTCCTTTTTTTACTAAAACTTGATAAAATTCCACAAAATCTACACCATGTATCTTTTTCATAGTTTTCAATAGATTGGTACTGATGAGCCCTTTCGTTAGACATGCTATTTATGGTAGTTTATTGGGTGTGTTAAAGATAACATTAAGTTTTCCGAAAGACATAATTCATAAATCAAAACTTGTTACGTACTTCGGACCCCACTGTGAAAAAAAAATACTCTACAGAAAAGTGACCCTCTATTACAAGTTTTGACGCATTTAATAGGGATTCTAAAAAGGTATTACACATGGCTATGCGTGGCTCTAATATCTTTCGAGGACGATCATTCGTAGCAAGGCCAGTGTTAATCCAACCAAAAAACCAACTCGGTTAGGCCTACTAACCTAAGCTAACCTAACCGTGATCGTTTTCCGGACTACAGGGTCTTTATCGTCGATTCAGCACATAAATGACCCACTATTGGGTCAGACCTCCTCTAAGTTCATGTAGGGAAAATAGCCTACTGTGAAACGCTGGCAAGACGGGTTGACACATGGTTTGTATCAAGATTTCCTTCTCTCCGCTCAAATACTCCCCAATATCTGGGGGAGTATTTGAGCTGCAGAAAAATAAATGAAAGGGAAAATTACACTGTGCATTTTTGGCTTTATGTGTAATGTTACTACACTCGAGAGCAATGAATCCGGGTCACTTAAAGGATGTTAAAAATCTCGGAAACTAAAAATGATAGGTTAATGCAATAAATTGTATTTAATAGACAATGTAATACTCCTTAAATGAAAGTAAAAAAAAATATGAGTCACCATACATTTTATTAACACAAAATTACATAAAGAAAAAAACTGCTGATCTCTCCTTAAAACAAAAATAGGAAACATGATTTTTTTTAACTTTATTACGATTTTCTTGAATTTTAATACTTCGTATTGCCTCCTCGTGCTTCCATTACTGCGTTTACGCGGTTTGGCATGCTGTACACCAAGTTCCTTATACGATTTTGGGGAATATTCTCCCATTCCTCTGTGAGAGCAATTTTGAGCTCACGAAGCGTGATTGGGGGAGGGTTTCATTGTTTTACGCATCTGCCTAGCTCGTCCCAAGCATGCTCGATCGGGTTGATATCCGGGCTGCACGCTGGCCACTCCATACGAGTAATGTTCATCTCTTGAAGGTAGTCATTCACAATCCTACCTGTATGAGGTCGGGCATTGTCATGCATAAATATAGCATCCTCACCAAAATTGACCATAAATGGACCAACGTGATCATTGAGGATTTCTTCCACATATCTTACGCTAGTTAAAGAGCCGTTTTCTATGATCACCAGCTCTGCGACTTTCAGAAGAAATTCCGGCCCACACAAGTACAGACCCACCACCGTAGGCTACTTTTTCTTCGATGCATGCTTGCTTGAATCTTTCCCCTGGTCTTCGATACACTCTGTGTTTTCCATCGTGCTTGTAGAGCATAAATTTTGATTCGTCGGAGAACATAACTTTTGACCAATCTTCAATACTCCAATTTACGTGGCTCTGGGCATATCTTAGTCTTGAAATACGATACCCACGCTCCAGTTTAGGGCCGTTTGCAGGTCTAAGGGGTTTTAAGTTAGATTCAGCAAGCCGACGTCTTACTGTCCATGCACTTGGGTTACTTCCTCCGAGGCGTCGAAACTGATTTGTGAGTTCAGTTCCTGTGAGAAAGCGATTTCGAAGCATGGTGTTCACCAAGTATCGGTCTTCTCGTGCTGTGGTACACCTGGTTCTGCCCGTTCCTGGTCTGCGTAGGTTAGAACCAGTTTCTTTGTAACGTCGGAGAACTCTTTGTACTGTTGACAGCGACACACCGACAGTCCTGGCTATAACGCGCTGACTCCGGCCGGTTTCCAGCATTGTAAGTATTCTGGTGCATTTTTCAGGCGTAAGCGACATAATTTCAGCTTGAATAATGAATATAGAGCACTATCAACATGGTTTATGTACCCACATAAATGACAGATTACAAACAAAAGCAAAACCAAATGCTGTAATTTCGTAGTTCCATCTTCGAAAGTGGCCCTTTTTCAAGTTTGATTTTTTTATGATATAACTTTACAATAACTAAGAAGTTTTAATACCTTCATTTAAGGAGTATTACATTGTCTATTAAATACGATTTATTGCATTAACCTAGCATTTTTAGTTTCCGAGATTTTTAGGATTCTTTAAGTGACCCGGATTCATTGCTCTCGAGTGTATATAGTTTAAAAATATTACCCGTTGATCGTAACGAGTTGCCTCATAAATGCACGTCAGATGTTTTCGATGCGCTGTGATTGACAACTGTAAAATTGATTCTAAATTATTGAACCCTATTCCAAATGACTTCTAAGTATTGAATAATAATATGTTGGTTTGCGAGATAAAAAATGCATAGAGCTTGTAACAAAAGAAGTTTCAGAAGAACCATCAGCAGAATGTCTGTTGTTTCTGGTTCCCGCATTTATAACCGACTTCAAAAATAAGTATTTATCCGTTTTGTTGTTGTAGGGTTTTTAAACGTAAATTAAATTTTACGTGTATTTTATATAATTATGTAACGGGTAATATAATTTCAATATTTTAGTCCCATTTTTTTCCCGCGATGTCTCGGTGACGTTTATTTAAACTGGATCCAGTTTTAACCTCAACGGACAAATTGGTCCATACAATTAGGTTTATACATTTGGAATTGATTGTACAAATATCTCATTGCAAATTCATACAACGGCTTTTAATTCGAACGTGACAACTATTTATTAAAATAAGTGAGTTTGATTTTTTTATTTGATTGGCAAATTGGAAAAAACTGTACCGCAATCTAGGTGTAGGTCTACGCGAAGGAAGCAGCGGACAACAACTAGCATTTGTACCTACTACATGGATGAAAGTAAGTGTAGTTACGAGTCTAGACACCTGGACAGCGGAACTCTGAAGTGGTAAACACGTCAATTTGTAAGTGCCTGCTGCGAATCTGGGAGTATAATATTTTGACCCAGTTTTTATGGTAATCATCAGCGTCATTGCTGGAGGATATTTGAATATCACCGGTGACCACAGGGTTGTGTTTGGCTAGTTGATATTTTTAGGCCCAGTAGGCCTCCAAGTTATCCCGCGGAGATGTGGTCCCGAGTTAGTCAGCACGGCTTGGGTGGAGCGAGCGACAGGGGTAGCAGGTAGAGCCGTACCTCGGGTAGCTACAGCCGGAGACCCCACATAGCCTGACCACGGAAAAGGGATTACCTCTCTACCCACTAAAACCAAACGTTCCTCGTTCACGTGGCCCGCTCCAGGCCACGGGTTTCACTCCCCGATGGGCTCCGCGACCCTGTTGGGCACTTGGGCCGCTTGTACAAGAACGCCAACCCATCGAGAGGCACGGCAGCCCTGACCCGCTTATGTCGCAGCAGTTTAGGGCTCTCGAAGCAACTCTGAGGACAGAGGAATCCCCGGAGCCAAAGACCACCACGCCTCTGTGTGCCTTTCTTCGTATGGCGTCACCCCGTGGGCCCGCACTTCATGGGTGAGTGAGCCGGTATGGCCCCAACGCAACGCTCCCTTACCACAACAAGGTGGCAGCACGGTCGAGGGGGTTGGCCTGGTACTGTTTGACTGGTGACAACCCTCGCTTGTTGTTTTGGTTCGGTCCTATCAGCTACCAGGAATAGTGTATTTTTGTTGGACAAATTGATCGCTCCTTATTTGACTTGCATGGGCTGATCTGGGCAATGTATTAAAATGTGTGTCGCCCGAGATGGGGACATTAATATTTAGCGTCTGTTTTTTTTTACTGCAATTCGATTTGAATTCTGAACATTGTAGGCAGTAGGTTATTTTTGTTCTCTGGCTACTGTGGCAAAGATCAGGATCGGATGTAACGTTTTTTTTATTAAATATTATATTAATAAAGCTTTCGGAAATAATGAGCAACAAAGCGTCCAGTCCTCAGCCTGATGAGCTGTCCTATTAGGGTAAAAATAAAGAGATAATTACCCCTAGTAGGTAATTATCTCTTTATTAGTCTTTAAAAAAGTGTATATTTTTTTTAACTATTTAAAATCGACGCTTCAAGTGATTTGACAAGAGAGAGAGACAAGAGATGCAGAAACAGATTGTGGCAGGTGCACTGTAAAATGCACATGCATACAACATACATCTAATATGTACATAGATTATGTTGTTGCAATTTTCGTCTCGTGCAAAAAACGCAATCTGTAAGAGTCTACTCTATAGACTAAAAAATAAACAGATTGAAAAATAGCGTGTCATCGATAAGGATGGTTTAAAAAAAATACATACGCTCAATGGCCAACGGGGAGCGGGAATTTTGAAATTCAAATTTGGTAAGAATTTCCATGCCAGCCGCCAATAGGTCACATAGGAATATTTAATTGGACGAGTGTTTGCGTTGGCAATTGTTTATGTAACTGGCTCTATGACGCGTTTCCTGTGTTTGATACACACTGTGAAAGTATATAGGTATGTTCATGCTTGCTATTGGATAGGGGTTGGGGGGGATTTACTGGGATTTGGCAACAAACAAATTATAGTGCAAGTGTCGTATGCGCCGAGTAAAGGAAATTACATTGCTAAAAACCTTGCCGCAAGAGAAGGAAAACTTGATACGAAACCCTGTGCTAATCCATCTGGCCAGCGTGGCACAGTAGGTTAATAACCCTCCCAGTTATGAGAGCAGGCCCGACTCAGCAGTGGGTCATTTATTGACTGACTATTAGTAGTAGTTTTCATAATTTACACAGATCAGAAATGGTCGTGGTTAGGTGCGCCTACGGATCAGAATTTGAGTGTAATATAATAGGTATATGTATATTGTTGCAGATTTCATCTCTGAAGAGGCTGGTCGAGGAGTTGGAGGCGACGCTGCAGGCTGAGGTAAGCATCTTCTCCGGCATTACTGTGGAGATCACAACTAAATGAAGGGCATCTCTGGGCCTGTCTACCCAAGCCTGGGCCTTGTGCGGTAGACCTACGGTTTTCATTGGCATCGCTGATCTTATGGTCTCTTGTTAAGGAGAGTTACCGTTGTTGCATAATTAATCTCAATGTGTCAATCACCCCATTTTATCCTGAGAGTGTCGTAAGATGTTAATAAAGGCGGATAGAAGGTTACAAGGCAGTAAACCTAGCGTAAGATTCGATTTCGGAGTCGGGCAAGTGTCTTTATGTTAACCAGAGGCACTTGCTCTGAGTCTGGGCGTCATTTGTGTTCGTGATTTGCATGCTCGTAAACAGTTCTCGCGATACGGGTAATAACTAGTGAAGTTTCATTTTGCAACAACATTAGGATAACACCAGGGCTCTATGCAAAAAAAATGGAATGACAAAATGAAACGCTCAAGTCACGTGGCTTTAAAATGGTATTCATATCAACGGTAGACTACGGTGTAGACTCTACGCTATCCATAAAGCGCGCAGAGAGAATAGAGCTATACAGCTTGACAACTAATCTAATCTATACTCTAATTGCTACGTACACGTAGATATCAATAGAGCGCCCAATTGCAGTGTTTTGCCCAATCGTAGGGTAGCTCTATCATAGTGAAATTACACACATGGAAGTATACTACACTACTCGTAGACTAGATATGCATATATAAACAGAAAACATCAGTTGACTACGTCTGATTAAAAATACGACTATAGCTATAATTCGAGAGCTCTCTATTCGCATCGCTTGTCTCGCTCTCGTACCCGCGTCCACGACGCCTTCCAAGAGTAGGCGAGCATGTCTACGTAGACTGTAGTGACACATTAGCTATTAGCTAGGGTAGTCTCGCTAATGTGTTCACGTCGTAGATTGCCCTATGACAGTCGCTCCCCGTAATTTTAATCCATCGTGGACGAGGCGCTTAACAAAATAGCTGTCCTTTAGAATTTTACGACTTCCATATACATATACCTAAGCTTAAATTGACGTCCATTAACAAAAAGAAACATTCTTTTTTACAACAACAAAATCACGGCGCCCTCCCAGGAAGTGATAAATATTTATGCGCGAGTCAAAACGATTATGTTAATTAAAAAAAGTCTATCGATATGTATCGGAAAGTGCGTAGGTCCTGTCAATGGTACCTCCGATACTGCAGTGAAAAATAAATCAAACCACATAAAATATTTAGGGATATTCTACTCTATTCCTTTTGGAATAATGCTTCGGTTTTGAAAATAGATTGCCTCTGTGTTGACTTCTTATTGATCAATTTAATTGCCAATACATATGGAAATCGCGTTGTAAATAAACTCTGAACTAACGTTCTTGGAAACTTTGTACGTATGGATATTATTTAGAATACGTAGAGTTACCGACGTATTCTATCCCGAGGTGAATCAAGGCACAAACCATATTGAAACCTGTGCCATCTTGTCTGGCAAATATGACACTAGGTTGATTCCCCATTGCTGACACTATTAATGGATTTGTGATGTTGAAATATTTGGGAATGTCTGCTGTATTTCCTTTAAGACTCACGTTGGTGGAGGATGGCGGCGCGTGGCGACTGTCGTATAAGTTAAAGTAAAAAATCCACACTGTCAAATTTGTAGAGGGATTGTAGATTTTAAATTCAGATAAATGATAAAAGCGTACTTTAAATCCAGTTAAATATATATTTCAACACAGAAAAAATACATGAGGAATTAGTGGGTATGAGAAAACAAGTGAGAAGACAATTTTTGTATTTTTTTTAAATTCTGCGTGGCGAAACTCTCGCGCTCCTCTGAGGTTTTATGCACGCAATCTATTCTTTGGTCTCCTCTGCATTTCCATTCATATACCATCGTAATCATCACTTGGCTATGTGTCTTTCATTTCTCCTAACCCGATGTGTTAACGATCCTAGATTTGCAATCCTCTCTATAAAATCACCGCGCAAACTAGACTAAATATGTATTATATAAAGGATTTTAAAACTGCCATTATCGAACTCCGCAATTCATTGTTGGGAGATAAATGTATTGATCGCATGCCCAAAGGGGTTGATAAGGCACTCCATATAAAAGGACCAGATAAGGTAGGCTCAGCTTTGTTTCGTCATAATATATTGGGGCGTGCAGTTGTGCCAGGTATGTACATTTTTTCTATTACCATTATGCATGTGCTCAGGGAATTAGCAAACTGAAGTGGCAATGGGTGGATTAGTCATTATATGTAGAGATCTTGGAGACTCGGTAAGCATAATCACTAGGGTTCATTCCCGAGAATTCTCGAGCCGAGAATTCCCGGGAAATCGTTGGGCTTTGTTCCCGGGAAATCAAGCTCGAGAACTCGAGAAATCATGTACGTTTGTAGAAAATAAACTTGCAGAGTTTTAATTTGTTTATATTCTATTAACCATAAATGGTGCTATGATTGTAATGTAATTATAATTTACATTTACTTTCTACCTGAGTTTAAGATATTAAAGATTTCTTTCGTGTTTTATAGAAGCTATTTTGTTTACAAGATTTCAGTTGATTTCTTTTTCTAAATAACCAGCCCAAAATTGTGCTGTGATCCTAATGTAATGTAAGTTAAGATTGGGTTGGGGAAAAAGTTACGTCGCATTTTTTAAGAAATTTCAAAACATTTTTTTAATATCGTTTATTTACATTTAACTAAAGTATGTAGCTACCAGTTTGTTCGATAACTTTTTGCCATCTTGTAGGTAGGGACATGATCCCATTGCTATAGAAATTTTGGGACTACTGATCAAAATACCGCGACAAGTGGTTTTGGCAGTCCTCTCGTGATGTTAACCTGACACTGCATAAAGAATTCTGAAGAGACCGAAACATGTGGAAATCTGAAGGTGCAAGATCAGGACTGAAGATTTTATTACAAGTTCATACATACTATAATGCGAACAGACTTTTTCCCCAACCTAATATTTACGTTTTCCTTCATGTTGATTTTTTGTTTAGTCTAAGTTCTAAATAACCAACTAAAAATGGTGCTGTCATTATGATTATGAGCCTGAATAATATTTTTTTCTGTAATATTTTATAAAACAATATTTATAAGATTAATGTTTTTGAATAACATCGATGAAAGTTTTATAATTAATTGGATACTTTTATTTGAGAGGAAAACCACTGATTTTTAGACGCAATTGGAACCAAATAATATGAGAAAACGTACGTAAATGTAAATTTCTCGACAACCCGAGAGTCCCGAGAAATTAGCCTCGAGAATTCTCGAGACCCGAGAAATTGAAAAGCTCGAGAAATCATGAACCCTAATAATCACGTTCCTCTGCTAGATGGTGCGACGATCTTCGAAACTAACGACTCACGCAGGCAGAAGCTAACGACTCAAAATCAAAATGATTTTTATTAGAATAAATTCTTGCGAATGCTTTCAAATAGTCAAAAGAGCAACAGAAAAATTAAAATTGAAAAATTAAATAAATTAATCATTTAGTTTTTACCACCGGTTATGAATGCCTTTCCACTGAGAAGAGCCGGCAAGAAGTTATATGGTTGCTCTTATAAATAAAAGGGTTACAATGATGGTTGACTTACCGCTGTAGCGCCCTTTAGATGAAGTCTCAACTTAAACTCAAAAGGAACTTTATTTACGTAGGTTTCATCACAAAACTCATATAAATCGTCATATTTATAAACACCATTATCATCTTACGACCCTTGTCCCACACTAGGTGGTAGTCAGTCGCCACACTCACCTATCAGTCGTCAGTTACATTCACACCTTTCATACACAATTCCTGACTCCTAAAATCCCTCCAGCTCCCTTGATCGCTAATTGTACTTTATTGAGTAAATTCGAATCCACAGTATCCTTTTACGTCCAGATCCGTTGTACTTCTTTCTCTCAATAATCCGTTGTCTAACTCATTTATTCCTAGGAATACTAGTAGGGTGCCACAGGGGCCTAGTTTGGGACCGCTTCCTTTACTATCATACTAAATACGAAATATTTTCATCTTCAGTGGTTTTACTTGATGTTAATTTAAACTTTGAATGTGTAATTAAACAAGGATACATTGTGGAAGGTGGGTAAAGGTCGCCATTGCTAGTCGGCGATGCAAATGAGCTGCATAATGCCCGTCCTGTCGATGATACCTTGCATGCGTTTGACATACGTTAATTAACGATTATTCGATATTCATGAAAATTTTGTTACTTTAGTCGATAGAGGTTAGTGTTTTAAACTTTGTGTTTCTTAAACTATTTTTAACGTCTACCTCAAAATACGCCGGCGTGTGTTTTAATTAAAACCCAATCAAATAGTTTTATTTTAAAACACTACTTGAATAATCATTAATCTGTACTAATATATAAAGCTGCAGAGTTTGTTTGTTTGTTTGTTTGTTTGTTTGTTTGAACGCGCTAATCTCAGGAACTACTGGTCCGATTTCAAAAAATCTTTCAGTGTTAGATAGTCCATTTATCGAGGAAGGTTATAGGCTATATTTTATTTTCTTAAGAATTAGGGATCCGTATGAAAATTGCAATTTTGTAAACCAAGGTGTAAAATCGAAAACCTATTTATGCGTGCGCTGCAAAAACTATTGACAATAGAACAAAATGAAGTACTACCAGTTTGTAGGTCTTATTAAAATCTACAAAAAAGTCCGCGAGAGCACATATCTAACTATAATAGTTTAGTCACAATAACCACTTTTATATTCATAAAAAAAAATGCATAGAGATAAGCACGGGTTCGAAGTCCACGCGAGCGAAGCCGCGCCCAAAAGCTAGATCTGTATATTATTGTGTTCTTGCAACAAGCAAATTCTATTTTTTTATCAGAATCAGATAGTTTGGGCGTTAAATATTAGAGTCCCAAAAATAGCTCTTTAAATACATAATTTATTCGCAGAAATGACACCCGAACCCAGAGTAAGCATTTATGGCTTACAAAGACACTTGTAACCAATGAACCCACAACCAAACCAAGCACCATCCACCCTCGGACCAACTAAGTTTGGGCTTCTTAGTGGACATTTTTGTACATAACTGTTCTTTTTAATTTTAGCTCACTTGTATATCTATACTTTGAGGCGTTAAGGCGTGAAGATAGTTTTACATTTTTTGAACAATGCATTGTATGCTGACATAATTTACTACTGCTCGCGTTACAGTCGTTTATTCCTATTGCGGCAAATTTTTAACAAATTATTTGCTCTACGTTGCTCTACTTTAGGTGAGTGTTCATCATTTTTAAGATTTGTCCTCCTCCGTGCTTCTGTCCCGACTGCCATTCTACCATCTATGAGAGTCCATACACGTACGTAGTCAGAAGGGTAAAAACTGAAACCTGTTCTGAACAGATAATTATCGGGTGAGGCATTAAATGGTGCCGACTTTAAAAAATAATTTAGGTATATGTATTTTAAATCTAGTCCTCAAGTATCCAGGCAGACCTCTCCGCCGGAGAAGCCAGTTGTTGGCACAGGGTTTACTTATCAAATTTCCCTTCTCATGCGGCTAGTTTTACTTTTTACTAATTTCTACTTGCTTTAGCTCTTACAGAGGTTCAAAATAATTACTAATCCACGCATCTAGCACACGATTACCTGAACTAAATATGGTTTTAGACTAGCCGGATCAGGAAAGTTGAGACGCGGCCACGTACCAACACTACATGTGTGTATGTTTGTCACGCGACACCTGCGCAAATATCCGAAACATTATTGTCCCGCTTTACAATACTCGTCGCGGTTTGAAAATGACTAACGTTGTCTATGGCTTTTTTGGGACTGCTCGAAGATCTTTTGTTACGTTTTATGGATTAGGCGCGATCGCTTCTAGTCATCATCATCTCAACTAACCTTGAAATACCCATTATTCGGTTGGGCCTCCTCTAATTTGTAATCTAGGAAAAAGCCTACTGTGTGATGACACAGTAGGCATTTTCCTAGATTACAAAAAGATGTTTTGTGGTAAATTATTTATCAACCTTTGGCCTTGCCATTTCCGTTAGTCGGTGACTCTTGCAACACCCATAAGATAAAATAGGTCATTATATCGTTCCATGGATTCTCTACCAATTCGATGTTAACAGAATAAGCACTGCTCAAACTGGAGTTAACGGCCGCAGCCAAATGACCTTTGGTCGTTGTGTTCCTGCGTAATTTTACCACATTTCCCTTTCGCTTCCAGCGTTATTTTTTCCCTTTTTGAGTTGCAAACGTCCATAAATGACAGTCGGCCGAATGCTTTAACGCCGCCTCCCTTATCGCGTAAGAAGCAATGGAAGATTTCCTCTTGTGGCAAAATGTTTAACCAGTTTCTTTAGCCGCCTTTTGAAGCAGGTGTGATCTATGGGGTAATGATGATGATAACTTAAGCTACCAATACCACAAATAAAAACTTTACCGCTGAACCGGTGAACCATCACACAAAGTTTAAAGTTCCCTTGACATGACATATTTTAGATAACTTAAGCCATGCATATTCGTTCAAATGGTGCACAGCAATGATGCATTGTGTTGTATGTCACTATATTTAAATGCTACCTATAGCAGTTGGTTGCAGCTGTTATAAGATGTACAACTGTTTGAGATGCAGCTATTTCGTTGGTTTTCTTTAAGTTAAAACCAACTAGATGTCCAAGTTATAGTTCTGGCTCTAGATAATAATAGAATTGTATTCATCGTTCATCGTTTCAGCCCATAAATTACACACTACTGCTTTGCCATTTGGCAAGACGTCTTTATAGTTTTTAATAAAGTCCTTTAAGAAATGTTCCTAAAATACCACTTTCCAGTGTGTAAAAAAAGTAAAATGCTGAATTTCCTTCACCGTGTATAAGCGTAAGCGTGTATAAGAAAGCTTGAGTGCTTTCGGAGTAGATTCTCGCGAATATGTATCGGAACAAAAGAATTGGTACTGGACCAAAAATGCTACCCCGTGGCACACTTTTATTTGGCAAATTGAGATTCACTTATTACTGGGATTTGCGTGTTACTTTACAAATTGGGGATTATACTAAAATTACTTTTATTCTTATTAGAATAAATCCATACTTAATAATTGAATATGAATTTGTTAATCTTTTCAGTTAATAAATCCATATCTGTTTCTATTTCTAATTGTTGAGTTATTATATTGTATCAGCATAGCTGCACGAAGATGTCAGGGTTAAAGATTTATTTAAGTTTTTATTATATTTTTAAGCTACCAAATCATATACAAACATCATCATATTTCTTTACTATTCGTTAAAATTTGCGTGGAACATATTTTGCATTTATGAGAGATAGTGTGGAGAAACCAAAAACATATCCAATATTATGCAGAACCAGGTCTGTATAAAATATCTAGTTTCCTTAGAAAACATTTCCAGGAATGGTTGTAGCAAAGGGCGGATTTCCTTTTAAGAACATTTATTAGTGGATAACTCAGTGGATTAATTTAAATATTTTGTACATGAAATATAAGGCTTAAAGAGTCGCACCCCAGTCCGCCGAACGTGTTGCATTTTCATGAAGGCTTAATGCTACACGGTTGTGTGTGTGTCTAAAACTGCTCATGTGAGTGTGTGTAGGCGGTCTCAAGCGTCGCAGGCGCCGCCTTGTCACTTAGTTGCACGCCGGACACCACCATGGACGGTTGTCTAGCCAGTAATGGTCTTGGAACCGTTCGTTCGAATAAAAATTTCAGTAACACAGTGACGGCGGAGTTCAAATAAGGTTATCGGTTTTCTGTTTGCGGGTAGGATATCCGCGGCCTGCTCGAGGTAAGTTTTGTAATGTTTACCCTTTTTTGTCTGTTGTTTATTCTCATTTTTGTTTGATTTTGATTAGCGCGAGTAGGTCGCGGGTGCATTTTTAAATGGATATTCGTCCCTGAAGACTTGTGTACTATCTTCTTTATTAAGGTGTATTATTATACTTCTAATGATTCATGGTATAGTTACCTAGACATGTTTCAGACCTGCGACTTTATTGATAAGGTGATAAAATATTTCGATATCATAGTTAGTATAGTATATTCTGGGAAAGGAAATTATTTGTTGCTTTATCGATAAGTCATCTATGATGTCTTTAATTATGGGATTAAAAATGACGAGAGGTTTTATATCGTTTATGAAATTTTAAGTCGCACAATATATCTTACTGAAACTGTCATCGCACTTAACGCCTTAAAATTAATGATTACTATACTTGTCTTATTACAAAGTTCTGTGAATATGTCTCTATCATTAGTTGCTATGGCAATTAATCAAGATTCACATGAGCGCGGTTTACAACATTAATTGGTCAAAGTCTAATGTTTCAACGGTTATTGTTCCATTCTTAGTGAGTAGTCTTGGATTTTAAAAGTATCTTCGACGCGTTTTGCATTCTCATTAATGTTACGTTTAAGTATGCCACTTCAGTCTGATAATTCTTTGAGCTATGTCGGTGACTTTGGTTCTCTGTCGCATAGTCTCATTACGGAGCCTATCCTTCAGTGAAACCCCAAGCATAGCTCGCTCCATAGCACGCTGAGCGACTTTAAGCTGGTGGACTAGTCTCACCGTTAGTGTCCACGTCTCGTCTCATGCAGAACGCAATGTTCGAAAACTTTCGTTTTCAAACTCTGCGAGATGGGCGACGATCTGCGAAAGTTTGCGGGCAGTAGCTGGATGCGTCAAGCTGAAGACAGGGCGCTATGGCGCTCTTTCGGGGAGGCCTATGTCCAGCAGTGGACTAATGTAGGCTGATGATCATGATATGTATGTGTTCTAAGGAGCTGTCACTAGAAGACAATCTGTGACTTGTTCAAGAATTATGCCATGTTTAAGTGTAAGCTTCAACTATAATCTGCACAATTGTATTAATGTTCAAATTATTATTCCATTCGACCCAGACATCGTATCTGTCAAGCAGGTTCTTACCGAAGATGATAATCATGACAGTAATTAAATTGAAATGCTATTAAACACCGAGTGGCTTTAAATAAGTAATTACGCTTTGGCCCATCCTTGACATGGTTCGTAGGTATGAACCTTTGACTGCGTGACTGTGAACCTCTTCTTTTTTGCAATGAGCGTTACTCCTACGACTTGGACTTAAATAATTTGAACATACGTTTGTATGCTAACATAGAGGTTTAAATCTAAGATAGAGTTTGAAGGTTGATTTTTAAATAGAATATGAAACCAGCGGTATCTTTACAAAAATCGAACACAAATGACACCCAGACTCAGATCAAGTGCCACTGGTTTACACAAAGACACTTGCTCGACCCCGAAATCGGACTGGCGACCCGTAATCCAAAGGCGGCACATCCAACCCGTAGACCAACATCGCAGCCTAGCAGATTCCTGCGTTGTCAACATTTGGAACTCATCCTGTAATACAATTATTTCTGGAATCTCTTAATGGCTTTTTCTGAATTATATAGTCACCTGCGCAAATAGTAACAATTTATTCAAGAATAAGGTCACAGACAGACTTCCGAAATTAACTTATCAACGAAATAGTTTGCCACAAGTAATTAAGTAGACAAGTAAGCTATATGAATCGGTGAGTCGTGAAAATAAAAGTCATTATCATTTAATTTACCTAGCAACAGTTTCAATATAATTGCTGTAGTTCCTTTTGTATATATCTTTGCGTTACTAAGTATTTCCATTTGAAGATCATTGTTAAAAATACTGGTAGTATCAGCTTGGTACAATTTGCTCTTCTTTTTTCTTTCAACTTTTTTATCTGTATCATTCGCAATGTGTGAGCACGTTTTATAAACTTGCTTAAACAGAAGTAAATACTGGATATTTACTTCTTCTAAAAATAATTGATTTTGAATATAACATTTTTGAATTGTTTTCAATTAGTGTGGCACAGTAGGCTAATTACCCTCCCATGTAAACGGAGGAGGCCCGACTCAACAGTGGGTCAGCTATGGGCTGATTAGTAGTAGTTTTCAGTATCACAGTCAGGCACAATACCTTAATCTTCCGTGAAATTGGAGCATATGTACCTACCCAAAATGCGTGCCTACTTTTTATATCCTTTAGACATATCGAAATCCACAAACATGCATTGCATCTGCCATCTAGTGAAGCAATCGGTCCGCACAACCAAAATAACGTTAGAACCCAATCAAACAGGGAAATCAAAATCCATTTAATCAAGTTCCGAGTAAGATTCGGCTAGTAAAAATTAAATTCAACATTCTAAATTTACCGCTTAATGTGTAACATTTGACATAACGGAAAGAACTGAGATGTAGATAAAGTGACACATACTCGTATGTGAAGCTCTTTGTAAAGCTCACCAACGTCCTTCACAAGCCTTAAGTGTTCATCGTTCACAAGATTTTTATGTGCCATTTTTTCACTGCATCTACTGCGTCTCCAACAATAGGACCGGTTCGCGTGTCTATGCACTGTAATTTCATTACAAGTACTTAACCAATGACGGATTACAATTGTAATACGCTCAGCTGGCGTCCTACGTCGCTCAATGTCATTTGGCAGTGCTAGGTGGCCTTTTACTGGTTAATTTTGCTTGTCTTGTGTGTGTGTTGAAGCGTCCCCGCTTTGTAGGTTTTTGTCTGCTTCATTCATTATAATGTCTGGTGATTAGACGCTGGATTTTAAATAATTAGTCACTTTAGCTACTGGCGTTTTTACAGAATGGTTAGATAGTGAATTTTTAAATGGTTAATTGTCATGTTTATTTATAGGCATTCAATATCCTCTTATGGAGTCTTAGATAACGATATGCAAAACATCACTGACATTGGTAAGAAGAATATACCTACAGATATTTGTCCATCCATCCGTTCCTAGAATTATTTACTTTGGGAATTGCAATTTTCTCAACTTAACTCATCATATTTTCCCATCCTCCCATCGTATTCCAGTCTCATTGAGTATAAGTCTCTGCGGTATGTTTCATATTTTATCCCCTAATGTTGAAGTAATTGCTTCTCCAAAACAGGTATACAGCTAATCCGTCCCCCAAATTTCAGTAATCACCTTCAAACATTGGTTAAATAACGTTCAGCTGCAAAATAGTAATGAACATTAAAACGTTTGTCACCGTGTAGCTATCACAGACAATTACCGATTCAAAATTACCTGTTTATCGGCAAAAGACATTAATTCGTCTTCGTTGACTTTATTTTGTACAATTAAAACTTTACACGCGTCACGAGTTTTGAACGCAATTAAAAAAAGTAAATACCATAGAGCACTTACCACAGATAATGGGGCGACAAACGTGACAGTAAAAATGGCGGGAAACGGCCGCAACCGTTATTCCCGTGTTATCGGTTATTTTGTTATCTTGGTACATTGCTTAGGCGTTACTGGGGTACGATAATTTCTAGATAATTTCTTTTACTCACGAGTTGGTGTTGAAGGCGTCGACTTCATATGTTTTCAATGGTTGCGCAAACGAAGCCCCGTGTCGACACTATAGTACATTATTCTGAGCTTGACAGGTAAATTAAAGCAACGTATGCGAATCATATATCAAATCGACTATCTATGCATCTTTCTTGTTGTTCCTCTCTTGATCTTCTAATAATTGTACCAAAAAACCTACAAAAACTTGCTAGGTACTCCGCTTATATGAGTTTTTAAAGATTCCATGTGATTGTCTCTGGGTGACACTTTGCATGATGTAGTACCAACTTAGCTACCAACTTGCCATGTTATCCTCTGCAGTATTAGAGAAGGTCAATAAAAAAAAAATGAACTAAAATCTGGTATACATGTGTAGCCAGTCCACTTTGCATTGGTTCTTCTTCTGGTGCTAGATTCTCCATTTATACTCCGACGCACGATGAACACTGGGATAAGGATGCTTGCTGTTATTTATTCCTCACCACAAGAAGATCATACAAGTGGATTTAATGTTAAATTTGTGGAGTAGGGCAAGACTGATGTAAAATCAGTCTTGCCCTCTCCTTCCTATTTGGCTAATCTTGAAATGCTGTAAACTTGTCGTAGACCCTTCAGATCTAGGTCGCATTTATCAGCTATTAGTCGAGTCATAATACTAGAAATATCAATTACTGATATCGCGATAAGAGCAATTTCTCGGTAATCGGGTAAGCGTGCTCTTTATCTTGTCCGATCTCAGGGTGGGTGTGTTTATCGTGAAATTTGGATTTGTCACGTTTTGTAGCGCTCCATTTGATGGTCTTACACGCTTACGATTATACGAGTAGACAGGGTTCTTTTTTATGCACTTATTGGCTGAGTTTTTCATGTAATGTCATAGTGTATTCTCCAGTTGTCTGTCAAACTTAAAGCTTGAAAGTGTTGACTCCAAACTTAGTATGTACATGCAAGACAATTTGGTATGAGACCGGAGGTCATTTATGTAACAAATACAGCACGGCTCATGAACAATCTACTTCTGTTAAGGCACCATGCATCAAAGGATTTTCACAACCAAACCTTGCTGGTGTACTTGGCTTGAGCATATGGTAAGAGTATCTCTGCTGGAATCTTTTTGGAAAGTTATCAAACAATGATTTTTAGATTTTTTTATGCATCTCACCTCTGCCGTGAGCAGAGCCTATTTTTGTATAATTCCTTTCACTCCAGTTCTATGATTTGTAGGTTGGCAACGAAATAGTCAATTGTTAAAAGGTGTTAGGTTTTAATACATTTTAATACCTGTATTTTTAACCTCATTGAACTAGGGACTCATTGAACATCAAAATATATTTAAAATAACCCGTATTATATGTTAATCAAAACCTTTTGGTCCGAAAATTGATTGTAATTGCTAAACAGACTTAAAGAGTTACGTATTACCAATGGGCTTGGTCATTTTGATTGTCTGATTCGACAATTTTACACGTATTTTCAATAGTATATTATTTGTATTGTCTTTCTGTTTGTTCTATTGTGTAGCTGGTTACTTTGGTCTTAGATAATTAATCGTATCTTGAGGGTTCTTATCGTGTTCTGTTATTTTAATCCCAACGTTTCAGACACTTTGTCGTCCCGCGATCATGTACACTGAAACTTCTAGAAATCATTTCCTGCAATGTGCAAAGATCGTGAAAACCTAAGACATCGTTATAATTAATCGTCTTAAATCCTTGCGGATGATGTCTCTGCCGAAAGCTATATTTACAAGTTACTCGGAACTTAAAAAAACATGCTAAAATGCTCATTGAAATAACATTATCTTTTCAGCATAAACACCGAGTCGAATCTTTTACAATTTGATTAATGGCAAATGTGTCTCCTGCGCGCTCTTATTGGTGCGGTTTATTATTTCTCTTGACGCTACATTTCACACTCAGCTCCTTCAGTGAGGCTATTGACACCCTCAGGATAGTATGGAGACACTATGTATTCGAAATCCATCACCGCATATTGTATTTTTACTATTATATTTATGTTCACATGTTAATGACCTAAACGTGTCAACTTCGAGTGTAGCTACAGTTTAACCATTTTAACGTATTACTTGATTGTTACATTACAATCCAACGGATTCGCCACGATGTCCACCGTCAAATTTATAATATTTGCTCTGAGAATATGTGATGATTTAGCTCTTCATTATCCAATAATATAGAGAGGAGTTCGTATCCTAGTGGTTAGTGCGGAACGCTATTGGTTTTTTGGCTATGCACCAACGGGTGTGGATCTCGGGAGACGACACAAGCTCTGTGTGCTTTGTTGCTCTAAGGGTTAGATATGCCGCCCTTGGATCTATGGGTTCCGGATACGATTCCAGGTTCGGGCAAGTGTCTTTGTCTAAACCAGATGCACTTGCTCCGAGTCTGGGTGTCATTTGTGTTCGTGAATTATTTTTTTGTAGAGCAGGGCTTTCGTTTTATTTTAAAAGAGAGATAACATCGGAGGAAATTGTTACGTAGCGTAACATCTGACGCGGCCCCTGGCCCTGGCTGCCACTCTACCCATCTACGCCAGTCGTTACACGTAGCGGTGTAACCACGTGACTACCATTTGCCCCATTATATAGCTGCATTGTAAATACGGGTTGTTAGCAAACTCAGGCTAGACTAGTAACGCAATGACCAACTGCAATTGGGAAAGGGCACGCCCACGCACATATTTAGTTTTTAAATATAGTACAACCTAAAAACCAATGTTACATCTAATCTAACACACAATCTGATATAAATATTTTTGTAAGATGCATCTTTATCGAAGGGAAAGGCGCTCGCCCCGTTGCTACGCTTGTTCTACGTCTACGAGAAATGCGTAACCGATATTGCTACGAATCCGGTTTCATATCGTTTATCTGTAACATTTTTCTGTTTTTTTTTAATCCGCTCGAGTATCGGCCTGGGTACCAAACCTGCTATCCACGTCCAAAACTTACTCTGTACCATTAGTATATTACCTAAGCTGTCATAATGGACAACGCAAAACACAGCGATGGTAGGCGTGGGGCCCACTGCGAAGTCGGGCCTCCACATAGAGGGTAATTAGGATTCTGTGCCACCCTGGCCAGACGGGTTGGCACAGAGTTTGTCAAGTTTTCCTTGTCTTGCGGCCGGGTGGTCTTACCTATAGTCGCCTCTTACGACACCGTCAGAATGGAATAGGGTGATACTATGTATTTTAAATGGTATTTAAACTTGGTCCTTGAAATTCCTTCGCACCGTACCGGTTTCATCTCTGATTCATTTGCTGTTACAGCGATAAAACTCTGGAACGCGCTACCTCTTGACATTAGGAAATCCCAATCTAAACTCTCCTTCAAGCTTAAGGTTAGACACCATTTGTTACAATCAGTGCTTCAAATATAAACTCTTTTCTAAATTTCTATACATGTTCAAGTCATCATCATTATATATTATTGTATTTATTTTATGCTCATATATAATATGTATATATATATGTATGTATGTATATATTATATTAATATTTATATAATATATGTATATATTAGTATTATATTTAAGTAGATTGTACTGTATATTATTATTTTGTGTACCACACCCCTTATTTTCTCTCCCTCTAACCCAAAGGTAGACTGGTAGAGAATGCCGCAAGGCATTAAGTCCGCCTTATGTACCACTACTGTACATTAAGTTTAAATAAATAAATAAATAAATTCGTCACATATCGCACGCACGCATTTAAAAAGAAAAGTTTTTTTTAGTTGTTTGAGTTCGCGAAACCTTTGTCCGTTTTAGTTATCAGCCATCTCGTACTACAGGTGACCCGATGTGTGTTATGAAGACGAGTTGTTTTATGCGATAACCCGTTTTTCCCGTATTGACAAGAACACAGTGTGTGTACTGTGCAGTAGTATAACTCTGTATCCTATAAGATTGAGCTAACTCCGCCACGGCGGCAGGATCAAGTCTCCGTACTACTAATACTACTCGGCCCATAAATGACCCACTGCTGGGTCGGGCCTCCCCCGTTACATAGAGGTAGGCTGGCCGGATGGGTTGGCACAGGGTTTTGTAACAAGTTTTCCTCCACTTGCGGCTAGATTTTTGGCCTTATCGTTTCCTTTTGTCGACTTTTACGACACCCTTAGGATGGAATGGGGTGACACTATGTATTCTATATCCGTCATCACACGGATTTCTCCATAATACACACGTATTTTTGTAATTAAAATCGAGTTCCCTTCATAGTTATTTTACAACATCTCTCTGAAATTCCAATCCATGACTCTTGGTCATTGTTGCATCTTCGAGTGTACTAGAAAAGTGCAGTGCTGGTCTGTGTCCCTCACTGTAGACTGACGTCATTATTGAAGTTTCCGGAATCGGAGGGATTCGACGTTCTCAGGACGGGTCTTTGAGTAAATCCTTGACGCAGACCTAAAGGTGTTCAAGAAGTCTGTTGATTGTAATAATGATAAGATCATATCAAAGTTAGATTACTCTTTTTGTACTTTCGTTGTGTGACAAAATGGCGTCCGTAATGCGCATCTTATCTGGAATCTAAATGCTACCAGTACGGTGCCTGCCCGCATCTTCAAATTGCTGGGCGCCATGTTTTATGGCTGTTCGCGCGTACAACCGGGCTGCAAAGGTTCTGTCATTGGAACCAATGTTTGCGGTGTAACCTGAACCAATTCTGTGACCAATGTCTTTTAGCAATTAAAGTGTTAGTGGTGTGTTACACTACACACGATGGACCTAAGACTTGGTTTAGGTCGCCGGATCCGACAAATGCGACTCAGGACCGACCTTTGCTTCTTTCTTGTGCCTGAAATGATAAAGTTACGTTTTTTACTTTTTACTAATCAAAATGTTTCGGTTATAAGTTAAATTAATGTATGTTAATGTTAAATATAACAAAAACCTTAGCCACAGCATTATTTTTTTGCATAAAAAAAATGGCCTATTGTACCACGCTGGCAAGACAGGTTGGCACAGGGTTTGAATCAAGTTTTCCTTCTCATAACATAGGCTTGATCTGCCTATTGCATTCTTTTAGTCGCCTCTTACGACACCCTCAAGACGGTGGGGGTTGGTGCCATTGTGTATTCTAAATTCGTCACCACACGGGTAATAACGGTGGCTATAATGAATTTGCTATACATATTGTTCGATTCCCAAGTCCTCAGCAACAGTAAGTATGTAGTTTGAAAAATGCAAATATTGTATGACGTAAATTTGCCATCTGTAAAATTATTGACCCAATTCTAATACCGCACTACGAAATTGGTCTTTATTATTTTAAGCGCGTCTCTACTATTTATACTAGAGCGGTACTGACGACCAATATCTGAAGACCTCAACTTTCCCACAAAGTTTCATTAACCGAAAGGTACCTTAGGGACCAGGTTAAGTCTGCACTATGAGGTTAGTTGGACGTGACTAGAATGACGGGCCAGGATGTGTTTTTAAACAAAGAATGCGGGCGGATCGCCTAAACACCTGTCAAGTGTTCGCATGTTTTTTTTAAACTTCATTTTTGTTTGTTTGGATTTTCCAAATTACCAAAATGTCTTTATTTGTAGAGTACACTGAGCCCCAGGTTCTATAATGTGGTCGGGGTGTCATAATAAAATTACCATCCTCAGGGTACCGTAAGAGCTGACAAATGGAAATGACAAGGCCGATAAACTAACTGCAAGAGAAGGAAAGCTTGATACAAAACCCTGTACCAACCCGTCTGGCCGCATGGCACAAAAGGCTGTTTTTACCAATTATTTGAATGCCTTGGACCCTAGGCTTGCGTGATGGAAAGTAACGACAGGGTCTAAGATCGAGCAGGCAATTCAAGGAAATGCCCTGTCGGGCACCGGCTCTCACATACACACGACGGAACACAGTAAAACTCCTTGGCGCCGGACTTAGATGTGAGGGTGGACCATCAGATCGTACCACCAAGCGAGCTGGGTTTTGTTGACTTTTGCAACACACGTTTTTTTATTAAAACAAAAACCTTAGTTTATGCCAATTGAGTCAGCATTCTGTTTTTAAATGTGTTTAAATGGTATTTAATTAAAATAGTATTCGTTACATAAATACTTATATTTTCTCACAAAGTTACTTTAGAAAGTACTCACCTCGTCCAATGTCTCAGTCTCGGAACTGACAACTATTTTGTGTCATTTCACATTAGAGGACGTCAATGTCAAAGTGACAAACTGGTGTCATTTTTTAAAAGTTTGGTCATTCATGTCACGGTACAGCCAGCAACAATAAAATAGGTTAGTAAAAGTGCGAGTCTGTGTGTGTGCGGTGTGGTTATTTCGTGTGTTTTCCGTCTGGTGACGGATTTAGAATGCATCGTGTCGGCGACCTATTCCATCTTGAGGGTGTCGTAAGAGCAGACAAAAGGAAATTGTGAAGGTATATGAAACCCTACGCCCACCCCGTCTGGCCAGTCTGGTAGGGGTTATAGTAGGTTTATTACCCTCCATGTAACTGGAGGAGGCCCGACTCAGCAGTGGGTCATTTATAGGCTGTTATGTGGTAGTAGTAGTATTCGATAATACCTAATAAAATCTTGTTGTAGCACAGATGCTATTAATATTATGCTTGGCTTGAATCCTACGCGGTTGAAGCTGCGGGTGGACACTGAAGATATTATTGATGATGACGGTACAGTGAATTGGCTGAAGTATTTATCTCCGTCGGAACCTATTGTCCCGCGTAGACAGTTAGTTATGTAGAGTTCACGAGAACGCGACTATTTTACGTAAAATCGCTTAGATCTACAACTTTGTACAAACAAATATTCACCAACTAACTACAGCTACGCTCGCGTGGACCCAGATCTGGCGTTTTAACTTGCTAGCATGTATGTTGCTAGTCCGTGTGGTGACGGATTTAGAATGCATAGTGTCACCACCCCATTCTATCCTGAGGGTGTCATAAGATCCTACTAAAGGTGATGACAAGGCCGATAACCTACCCTATTACCTACCTATTTATTTTTATTTAAAACACAGCTTCATGCTATAAAAGGTGAGAGTCACTACCGTCAACTTAGAAAGAGGTTGAGATTAAATCTTTCATACATACTACTACTACTACTTGTCAGCCCATAAATGACCCACTACTGGGTTTGGCCTCCTCCAATTACGTGGAGGGGAATTAGCCTACTGTACCAGGCTGGCAAGACGGCTTGGCACAGGAATTGTATACAGTTTTCCTTCTCTTGCGGCTAGGTGATCTCCCTATCTGCGTTCTTATAGGCGCTTTCTACACCCTCAGGATGGTATGAGTTGGTGGACACGGACGTAGAGGAAAATGGGATGGAATCTAGACTTTTTTTAAATTCTTGTTTTCACTTGCGCGGATAGCAGAAATACAAACTAAACGCATCATTGCTTCCGTAGCCTCTTGACTAGTGATGTGCACGTGTAGTACATTTGGTTTCGATCAAATTCTCATGTTTTCGTATTGTGCACGATATTATTTGGTTTATATATATCTCCCTTGTCTTTTTTCCCAATGACAATGGCGAGCTTAAATATTGAATTTATTTACAGCTAATAACAAGGAAGTATGGGTGTAGTCAGCGTGGCACATTAGGCTAATTTCCTGTCTTAACAAACGACAATATGTTTGTTACCTACTGTCATAGATACAAGGGACTATCGATTTATCGACAGGTCATCGCATAACACCACTAGTGTTTGTCGTGGCGCAACCTAACCCTGACTGACCCGCGCGAACAACGAAAATTACCACCTAAATACGTACACGAGTCATTGTGATTTAAATAAATTCAAATTAACCCACTGTCTTTGAATGTCGCAAGCTAACCGAACGCGCCACGGATGCGTGATGTAATCTTCGTCTTTTGTCGTTTGGATCTTTTCTGTTATCTGTGGGAATATTGCCTCTGCGTAGTTTTTGTCTGTAGTTGGGCCTCAGTGCATTCGAATTTTGAAATGATTGAGTTATGTTAATAGGGGTGTGACCTGAGCGTCTTAGAATATCGATAACGATTGATGGTTTCGAATATAGAAGAAAGAAAGAAAGAAAGAAAGAAACACATTTATTCGGCAGAACAAATACAGGAAACGCAAGATGCAGAATGTAATATATTTTTTTAAAACTAAACAAAACTTTAATACCACAAAATATGGTAAAATAGAAGAACAAAAATTTTGTAGCGAAATATAAGATCATTTCCAATTTATGTATACTTTATATCCTTGTATGTCCTGCCGAAGGGTCGCCGTCTCAGCATTAGCTGGGTGCAGAACACCCAGCACTGGTTTTCAGTCGACAACCCCAGAGTAAGTCACGGACGGGGGTATTTTAATGTTAATTATAAATAAACACAATTATAAACGGATAAAACATTTGGTGTAATAATTAAATAAACGTAATGGTTTTATTTCAGTTAATAAATAATTTATTTAGACATGGTACATACATAGAATAGATATTTTCTAAATAATAAATACAGCGGGCAGTTTCTTTGTCGGGCGCATCCGGCATAAAATACATATATATATGCAGCTAAGAATAAGATTAAATATACAATTATATAAAAATAAATCAAGTCAAATAATAGATAAATTGAAATAAGTTTGTTCATATTTAATTTGGTGAGTTATGAGGAATTTTTTTAGATTTTCTTTAAAACTATAATATGTTTTTTGATTTCTTATGGGAGGCGGAATATTGTTCCAACATTTTGAGGCTGCGTACTTGAAACTGCCGCGAAATGATGCAGACCTATGTAAAGGTGTCGCCAGTTGCTGCGCACAACTTCTACCCTCAAGGTGGCGATGGCTATTTACCCACGTAAATTTCGAGTGCAAGTATGATGGACACGCGTTTTTAATTACACCGAAAAGAAGGCAGGCCAGATGCAACTTACGACGTAATTTCATTTTTAAAATATAACTTTTATTTAGATAGGGTGTAACATGAGTCCTAGGTGGTATGTTAAAGCAGAAACGTGCACACGCATTTTGGACTCTTTGTAGGATTTTTTCTGTGCGTGTTAGTAGCCGAGGCCCAATCACTGTGTCCCCGTAGTTTAATTTTGACAAAACAATCGCTTCTACTAGTTGGATTCTTAATTGTTGGCTCAAATAAGGCCGCAGTTTGTATAGGGTTTTTAATCGGTAAAAACAGTTCTGCACACACTTAGCAATATGGTTCTCAAAACGCAATGATTGGTCCATTAGCAAACCCAGGTTACGTGCCTCTTGTACACGTTCTATACAATTCCCATGGATTTTTAAATTAATGGGGCCGTCAGTCATTCTCTCTAACTTTTCTATTTGGTTGTGAGTACCAATGATCATGTATTTTGTTTTATTTGAGTTAAGGAGTAGAGAGTTACGATTAGACCACGTATCAATCCCGTCCAGATCCTCGTTTAGGGCATTTATTGCAATGGCGTAATCCTGGGGTTTAAAAGATATATATATTTGCAAGTCATCAGCGTATATATGGTATCGACAATGTTTAATGACTTTTACTATGTCTGCAGTATAAAGTGTAAAAAGGGATGGGGCTAGTATTGACCCCTGGGGTACCCCCTTCTCCAAACGAGCCAGATTAGATAAGCACTTAGTTCCGTTCATATTACTGATCTCCACATATTGGGTACGGTTACTGAGATAACTGTCAAACCATTTTATCGTGCTCGGCTCAAAACCGTAGTATGACAATTTAGAGAGTAGGAGGGCTAAATTAATCGAGTCGAAAGCCCTGGAAAAATCGAGTAAAACCAGTAACGTACACATGCCATCATCTTGGGCAGTAAGTATGTTATCAGTAACATCCAATAAAGCCGTTGACGTACTATAACCCTTTCTGAAACCAGACTGCAACGCAGGCAGAATGCCACCACTCTCTAAGTAGTTGGATAGTTGAGTGTTTACCACTTTCTCCAGAATCTTTGATGCGAAGGGTAATACACTTATAGGTCTCAGATCGGTTATATTTGCAGGGTTAGGTTTTTTAGGTATAGGCCGTACAATGGCTGTTTTCCATAGGTCCGGGAACGTTGACGTAGCTATAGATGTATTTATAGTGGACGTGAGGAAGTCTAGCGTTTGGGGGAGACTTAGAAAAAACATGTCGCGTGTGATATGGTCACAACCCTCTGCATTTGACTTCAGGCTAGTCAGTACCCTGGCAACCTCTGATTGATCAATCGGTTTAAGGCAAAAACGACTGTCGCTAAACTTATTAAATTCAAAATAAGTTAGAAAAGATATTTGTATCTCTGCATTTACGGGGACGTTTAGAAAATGAGAGTTAATTTGGTTGGGATCGTTAAAATGGGGCGGAAGTTCGTTAGTGTATTTAGGGGGCAACAAGCTAGATTTTAGATTTTTCCAAAGAATTTTAGGGGTTTTAATTTTGTTATTAATATTATGCTCATAATAGGCAGTTTTTTCTTGATATAGGGATTTGATAACTAATTGTTTTAATTCTTTATAGTATTTTTTTTTTGATTCCGATTTTGTTTTTAAATAGTGGGAACGAGCTTGGTCTCGTAAATACATCATAAATTTTATATTACTAGTTACCCAAGGATATGATCTTTCCTTTAAAATATGGGTCTTAGGGGGTGCGTATTTGTCAAATATAGCTATAAGATGTAGGTTGAGATATTTCACCATCTCATTAACATTAACAGACTGAGTCGGTAAATTCCAATTTATCGAATCCAAGTCCTCATTTAGTTTATCAACAGATATATTTCTAAGATTCCTATAAGTAAGGGTGGTTTTAGGTGCCTTATCTTTTTTTATAGGGATGGTAGCTGTTATGAAGGCGTGACCACCGAGCGCGCAGATATGATTAACTTCAATATCGTTCACCTTTACGTCTGAGCATACCAGGTCAATGAGGGTTTGACTGTGGTCTGTAATATGCGTGGGGGTCATGACAGTCTGTTTGAAATTAAAACATTGTAGAAACAAATTTAGTTTAATCGTTTTAGGGTCGGACTGATTAAGGTAGTTTATATTAAAATCTCCTAGTAATAAAGTATGTTCACAAAAAGAGAGGGAATTAATGGAACAGGTTAAGGCGTCGAGAAAATGATCGACATCTTGCCATGGTGGCCTGTATGCTGTACCAATAGCGAACTTTGTGCCACCTATACTAAGAACCAACCACATCTGCTCAACAGTTTCATGAGAGGGGTCCACAGGTGGTGAGTGTGAGCGTACGTTGGTGCCTCGCTTAATGTAAAATCCGACCCCACCTCCTCTTGACACTCCGGAACATACCGGACGTGGAATATGTCTTAGGCGATATCCTGGAACGGCGGGGGCACGCCCCTCTTCTCCCAATCTAAGCCAAGTTTCATTAATGGCCATTAAGTTGACATCACAACGTTCCATAGCGGCGACAAACTCGTCGTGATTGGTGCCTAGTGAACCGGCATTTAGAAGACCAATTTTAAAAAAAATATGTGTCATGAATATGTTCTTTTAGTTACGTAAGGGATTAAAAACAATGTCATAATGGAATTAATGCAGTTATATAAATAATAATAGCACAATACATTGTAATATTTAGAAATTTTAAATAAATAATAGATATTTGTTCGCAATGGAAGATGTATTATAATCGACAAAAACATAAAATATTTTCCATATAATAAAATGTAATACATACGATTATATAAAATGAGAATGTGTGACTGAAAACCAGCAACAGGGAACCAAAATTTCACCCTCAACAGAACATACAGAGGCAGAGTTAAAAGAGGATGGAGACACGATAAGTAATATAATAGCATAGTTGCATAGAAGACAAAAAACATGTAATAAATGTAGTAAACAAAAACAGTTATTAGCAATTTATGATAGATTGCGGAGCACGTAACTCTTAAACCGCGCAGTCCCCAAAAATTCGTTGAAGGTCAGTATCACAGCGAATGCGTTGGGCCATCGCACCGTCCTCCTTCTTTACAAATATAACACCTTCCTTGGTCCAAACATACTTATAATTATGTTGCTTACCAGCTTCACGTGTTTTAAAAAATAGCCTACTGTTCGCACGAGTTAGGTGTTCATTCAAATAAATTCTTTTACTTGGCCCGACAAGATTCAGATCGCTAGTTGTCAGACCTCTCCTTACACGAGCAGCTTTAAGCAGCTGATTGCGCGCGGTCCGGCGACTCAGTCGTACAGCGATGCTGCGTGGGCGCGGTTGTTCCGCGCTATTTTCATCGACGCGGTTGCGGCGCACGGCGCCTATGCGCTCCACGTGAACGACGTCCCGCTCATCGAGGGTGATGGCGAGTTTCATCGAGATCACGTTCAGTAGGTGATGGGGATTTTCATCTCTCGTTTCCGGGACTCCCGTAATCACGACGTCATTCAGTAGCATCTCTTGGTCCCGTTCGTTCAGTTGTACTTTTAACTCTGCAATTGTGGCCTCAAGATGATTGCAGGAAGGGGAACTCCTCTCATCGACTTTGGTTACGAGCTCGGCCAGCGTGGTTTCCAGCTGGTCGACGCGTTCATAGATTTTTTTTTCCGCTAAATCTAGGCGCAGTTTACGCACTTCCTCTTTCATAGATGCTACTTCCTCCCTGAACTTTTTAATCTCCGTAGCCAAATCCGTGTCAGAGTTGCTTGGCGAGGGCGAGGGTTCTCGAGACTTTTCTTTCTGGGGTGTTAAGGCCCTTACAGCAGTCTTGCAGCTTGGGCATAAGCCATCCGCCGCGGTTGTGAGCTTATCACAGCCCTGACATTTTACTTTAGGCATTTTAATAGACTAATAGTTATAATATTCAATTATGTGCTGCGAGCTTTCTACGATAACTGTTGGCGCCACCTAGTGTCAGTTGTGTGGAGGTAGTTGCAACCGCTGCTTGCCATACGCCACTGATGATCGATGTGGTATCGACGAAAGGATGTACAGGTGTAACTCACCACGTATAGATGGCGTTGATAACGCCTGCAATATAGCACTCAAAAAAGCAATATTTAAGGCTTTACGCTTATCAATCAGCAGAAATCCCGCGTGCTATGTTATCACTACGCACTATTTTGGAAGGTAGGAACTTCGGTAACCGTTGAGTTATGATTTTCACTAATTATAGTTTATCTTAAACTTAAACGGGTAGTTATATGCACTATTCCAACACTATTTTGTATTTTGCGCTATTTTACACTTCTTACGTTATTGATCCACTTGATTACACTGGATGTTTGCGTTTGAATCACTAACTTTAGTTTCCAGCAGAGATCGTTTTCACTAGATCTGTTTATTTATATAAAAATGCTTTTAAACACCGCGAGCGGTCAGCAGGTACTCCTTTTTACCAGAGTACAAAAACGAGGAGTATCTATGTTCGTGTATGATTATTTTTAAGTAAGTTGGCCGTTATCTCTGTCTTTTGTGGACCAATTTGATGTGATGATGAGAATATTATTGTTTTGTTTGATGCGCTTGGCCGCCGATATGGTCCCACAGATTTCATTCCACACTTAATCGAAATTGGTTCAGTAGTTTAGAGAGATTCCGTAACACAATTCACCGGGTTCGCTACCGGCCTTTAGGTACTAGCAACTCCTATTCCAACAAGCGTATATTTTTAATTATATCGGTGGAATACATTATCTATACAAATATTATAAAGAGGAAAGATTTGTATGTAAGTGTGTTTGTACAGAATTGGCTCAAAAAGACATGGACCAATTTAAAAAAATCTTTTACCGTTTGTATGCTACATTTTAGCTACATTATATTAATTGAAAAAAAAAATTCCACCCGTGCGAAGCCGGAATGGGCCGCTAATTAGGAATATATGTTCTACTAGCGACCTGGCCCGGCTTGGCCCGGGTGCATTTATGCATGTATTAAACATATAAACCTTCCTCTTGAAACCCTCTATCTATTAAAAAAACCGCTTCAAAATCCGTTGCGTAGTTTTAAAGATTTAAGCATACATAGGGACGGACAGGCGAAAGCGACTTTGTTTTATACTATGTAGTGATAAGTAATGTTCGGAGAAAGAAAAGAACCAGTGATTCGCAGTCGTCCCTTTAGTCCTTCTCACACATTCCGCAGATCGATATTAATTTTTTACAAAGTCAACGGCCGAATGCAATAAAGCACAGACACGCTCGGAAACCTCAACAAACAAAAGTAATAAACAAACGTTGGATGCCGCCTGGCCCACCCACGCCCGATCATTCTCACTTCCGAACGGATCGCAACTCAAAAAAAGTTCAAAACAAACAAAACATCGCGTCTTGGCGAAAAAAATTGAACACGACCATTTAGTTTTTATTGGATATCTCGGTTTGTGTATTTGCATAGCGGTTTTGATATGAGGTTTGGTAAGCTCTTCTTGAGGGTACATATTCCACGTTCAATAAAACACTGACTGAACTCAATCAACGTAATTTGGTAGGAAAAAAGAACATTATCTGAGTGCGCGGTAGTCTCACGCAAAGTTCACCAACATTTTATGCTTTAGTTGCATGTTTCGACCCCGCACAACACACTGCGATTGAGGTGAAATGTGTTTAAAAGATTTAAGACGTATTTTTTCCTAAAGCTAATAGGGCAATAGACCACTAGCTTCTAAGACTATACTAGACTGTTATTGTTTTATTCGATTTTATCAGATATTAGAATGGTTCTGCTGCGACCAACCCCTATGGGCCTAAGTATCGAAAGAGGATCGCCAGAAATTCTAGCTACAAACCGAACAAATCTTAATATAAAATTAAGTTAAATTAATATAAAACTGTTAAGCAGTTTGGCAGAAGGATGCATTGTGGTACATTTGTAAAATTTATTAAACATTAAAAAAAAAAATTGCCAACCCGTCCGTTTAGTATGCCATATAATCTTCCATTCAATATAAATTATCTATCTGGAGGGCCAGTTCAGCCACTTTAGAAGATTTTAGCAATTTTAGAAGAGATGTCCTGAAAATCTCAGGAAAGATGTAATAAACTATCGCCTTCCTTCGTTATACATATATGGTTTTATTACGTATTGAACGTCAGCACTCTATGTGATTTAATTTGAAAAGCAGTTATGAGTTCACGCGATATATTCATAACAGCCGTAACCCAGGAAGCTAAACCTTCTACATAACAATCCCATATAACAGGGAAGTCATAATTTCCCCTATAAAACTTGAGTCGTCAAATCTACCGTGAACTATGTAGCCTTTATCGTACAACAAACCCTTTATAGTTCCGTCCCTTTCTGACGCAGGCATTTCTTTATGTGGCTCTCTTTTTCGCGTCGCTGGAATATGGTGGTCTCGGTTGCCTAGCTACGGGTTTGTTTACATAGGGCGCGAACGCAGGTTGAATGATCGATTCTGTATGGCAATATCGATTACAGGTCGAGTAATATCGACTGGATTACTGGTTTTTCGATCATTGATTGTAAAGATGTTTCATGGTCTGCAATATTTTGGTTAGAAATTAAAGTACACTCGATTTATCAACATTCCAAAAACAAAATTAATATCAGTTCATACCTTTACGAGCTTATTACTCTTAGACACTTATTAAACACCTCTGCATTTTAATTTGGGGTTTAAATTAACCTAACATACAATAGAATAGAATAGAATAGAAAAATGCTTTATTGTATAAACCAATTATGGCGTTCACAATCGTCATCGGATACATCACTTATAAAATACTACTACCAGGTCGGAACGCGGCACCAACCGAGAAGACCTGGCGGAAGAAACTCGGTGGGCTTGTCTCTTTTTTTAAACGCCATATTACAATAACCGTTATCTTATAATTAGATTCGTTTGGTTCCGAAAGGCGCTCAACTGAAATATGAATTTTATAATAAAAAAAAGAATAATTAAAAATGAAATTATAAGTCATGAATCCAGTGAGTCGACCAACCCCAAACAGCGGCACCTGTTCACAAGCATAACGCATGTGGCAGCCATCGATCTCCTCAACCATATCAAAGGGAAGTGTTCGACCCGCCACATGTCGCTACCACTGTTCAAAGTATTTTAGTGAGCATGACAACTCACAGGATAGACGCACAAAAATAAATGAGGTTAAATTCGAATATTCATTTCCAGTAAGCTTGCCGCTTTGAATCCAAACTAGTAAAAATATATAATTATTTTTCTATTTTATATGTGGTAACATGAGCTCGAGCAGCTTAATCCCAGGCTACGGGGTCTGTCAGGTAATCAGTAACGCTATAGTAGCCTTTCTTACAAAGTTGAGATTTAGCTATCTTTTTGAATCTATGGATCGGAAGTCCTCTCAAATTTGTAGGGACCTTATTGTAGAAGCGAATACACTGACCTACAAATGAATTACTTATTCTATGGAGACGAGTAGCATGTAAAACAAGATTACTTTTATTCCTAGTATTCACAGTGTGAGTGTCACTTAATTTATCAAACTTCTCAATGTTTTTTCGGACATACAATATATTTTCATAAATGTACTGACCAGCTACGGTAAGAATACCCATCTCCTTAAACTTATCTTTGAGGGATGTCCTGGGAGCCAGGTTATAAATAGCTCTTATTGCTCGTTTCTGGAGAACAAAAATTCTGTCTATATCTGCAGAACACCCCCAAAGTAGTATACCATAGGACATTACACTATGAAAGTAACTAAAATAGACTATTCTGGCCGTAGCCACGTCACTTAACTGTCTAATTTTTTTCACGGCGTAAGCTGCGGAGCTCAATTTGCTTGCCAGCCTATCGATGTGAGGTCTCCACTGCAATTTTGTGTCTATAGTGATACCCAAGAAAACAGTGGATTCCACAGATCCCAATTCATCTCCGTTTAGTTGCACATTGGTTGCTAAGTGTTTAACATTAGGCATTGAGAACTTCAAACACTTGGTTTTACTGTTATTAAGTAGTAGATTATTAGTGTTGAACCAATGCATAACTTTGGACAGTGCATTGTTCACATCGTCATAGTCTTTTAGCTGTCTACTTATCTTAAATAATAAGGATGTGTCATCCGCGAACAAAACAATGTCATGACTATTTTGAACATAGAATGGTAAGTCATTGATGTATACAAGGAACAGAAATGGGCCGAGAATAGAGCCCTGAGGGACGCCAATGGTCACTCGAGAGCCTTGGGAACGCTTACCATTGACTTCAACCCTCTGGACTCTATTACTCAGGTAAGAACTAAGCAAAGCAAGAGCTCCATCCTTTACGCCGTAATGGTGGAGTTTTCTGACGAGAATCTCATGATGAACGCAGTCGAATGCCTTGGACAGATCACAAAAAACACCAAGAGCATCTTGTTTCTGTTCCCAGGCCCCGAATATATGTTTCATCAACTCAATGCCTGCATCTATGGTTGAGAGGTTTTTAGTGAACCCGAATTGTTTGCCGTGAAATAGATGATTGCTGTTAAAGAATTGCATCATTTGTAATAAAATTAATTTCTCAAAAATTTTACTTAAGGCTGGCAACACAGATATAGGTCGAAAGTTAGAAAGATCTTCAGTGCTACCAGCCTTAAACAAAGGTAAAACTTTACTGAGTTTCAACTGGTCAGGAAACACCCCATTCATAATACAGTTATTAAAAATTATTGCTAAAGCGGGTGCTATGACATCTATAACTGAGGAAATAATATATACAGACATTCCCCAGACATCGGAAGTCTTCTTCATTTTTAAACTTTTGAAGGCGGTTGTGACATCTTTGTGAGTTACAGGCAAGAAGCTAAATGTATTGTTCGATGTACCCACACTTTGTTTTAAGATCGATTCAGCCAAACTAGGAGATGCGTCCAGAGTTTTCGTCGTTAATAAAGGAATGTTGGTAAAAAAGTTTTCGAACTCTGTCGCTACTTCCGAGTCTGACTTGACATATCGATCATCTATTTTTAAATAAAAATTACTTTTCGGCACTTTCGTTTTACCAGTTTCGTTATTTATTATATTCCATGTCGTTTTTATTTTATTATCGGAGTTTTGCAGTTTAGTCTTTAGAAATAATGCCTTCGCGCAGGCACAAACCTTTTTAAATATTTTTGAATATATCTTAGCGTATTCAAGAAACGATACACTATGATTGTATTTTTTTTGACTGTACAAATCAAATAAACGTTTTCTACTTTTGTATATGCCGGGGGTTGCCCAATCGTTAAAAGTGACTTTGTCAGATATCATAGCACTCTTAGGTTTAAAGACGGTCGCAAACTCGCGTTTAAAATACTCAAAAAATTTATCGTATTGCTTGTTTGTATTGGTATCGTGATAAGGCAGCTCCGGTAGCGTATACAAAAGATTATTTCTAAAATGTGCTAGGCGTTTGGTTGTAACTGGAATAAAAGTAATGTTTCTCCTTTGAATTGGTATAGATTTTACTGGAAATATGGCCAGCTGGCCACAATGGTCAGAATCTAAGACAGTAATTACTGATTTATAACAGGGTGTTATGTTGCAAAAGATGTTATCTATACATGTGGCACTTGTGGCCGTGATCCTTGTAGGTTCTAAAAAAATGTTGTACAAGTTATATGACTTAAACAATGAGATTAATTTAACTGACGCTGAACATTTCTCCAGCAAATTGATATTAAAGTCTCCACAGATGACAATAGTTTTATTGGATTGAGAGATCTTAAACAAAATTTCTTCCATTATGCTTTCAAACTTAATATAACAGGCTGTCGGCGGTCTGTATACGCTTAACACAATAAACTGTTCAAGCTCAATGCTCGCAATCTCAATAACTCGCTCAACAGAGTGACCCACAATATCTGCACGCTGTTTATATTTTAAATGCTTATGAATTATTATTAATGAGCCGCCGTGGATCATGCTTGTTCTGTTGAATGAGCTAGCAACTTGGTGATTACTGAAATTTAACATCACTTCATGACTTTTAAGCCAATGTTCAGTAATACATAAAATATCTATATTATTACAATTCAAGTATAATTCAATTTCCAGTTCCTTATTTAATAATCCTTGAATATTTTGATGAACCAAGTTGACATACTGCAGTTCTTTACTGTGGTGGAATTGCTTACCACAACATTCTTTTGTACTTATGCAAGAGATAATCTCTGTTGTCTTACTGTCTAATTTAAATTATTTAAAATGTCACAATTAGAAGAGGACATGTCAATGTCGGAATATAAATTGTTACAGCCATTATCCTTAACAATAATGGCTTTGTCCAAAGGCTCAATAAAGCCAAAAGTTTTTTTAGCCAAGTTTTTGGCTGTAATGTCAAATAAATAAGATAGCGAAGCTGCTATCTGTCTCCTATAATATAACGATAGATGATATCTATGGTTTGTCAAAAAAAATGGCTTTTTTATATAATTATTTAAGTCAATAAGATGCCACTTTTCATCTTTCATCATACTATGTCGAGACATTAAATTGTATAATTTAGTATTCAATGTTATAGACATTACGAAATTAAATTCCGAAATACGATGAACCAAAAAAAGACTTTACACATAACAAAGTCTAGGGTTGTCTGATGATAAAGATGTTCCAGTAGATTGTTAGGTTCCCTAAAAGGTAAGACAGATAGAGATTGTGATTATATCTTATTTGGAGAACTAACTGTGCTGTTACATTTCGAGTGTCATTCGGAAGGTGATAATGTCGGTTGTGATATGTTGCCGCGGAAAATGATGTTTGTTAAGTTAACAGTTCGTCATGATGTTTGCCTTCGATTTTAGGGAGTCGGAACGAAGGAGCAGTACTGGACTACGTATTGTGTAATTTAAAAGTCTGTCATGTTTCTGGCGACTTAAATACGTTTCGGCTTTTTGGTATCCCTCTGTAGCTTAGATAAAGATTTGTGGCGCGTTCTGTTTATTGTGTCTTGACTTGCTACGTTGGTTATGTTTTTTTTTATCAGTGACTTGAATGCCCTTGAACCTAGGCTTGCGTGATGGAAAGCAACGCCATGGTCTAAGATAGAGCAGGCAACTCTAGGAAATACCCTGTCGGGCACCGGCTCACACATACACACGACGGAACACAGTAAAACTGCTTAGCGACTTAGATGTGAGGGTGGCAGCTAGCCGGGTGGACCATTAGATCCTTCCACCAAGCGAGCTGGGTTTTATTCACTTTTACAACACTCGTTATTTCACAGCGTGCGGTGGGGAAGTTTTATATTCTGACCCGTCCTTGTGTGTAACACCTTTATAATTGTAAGGTATTACGAAAGTTCAACATTATTTTCGTTGCCCGTCTCTGGAATATTATTTTTATGTAAAAAACATTTAATTCGACTACGATTCAATACTACCACCATATTGAATGATTTTGGCTTAAACATTCGACTCGCCATACAACACCTTGTTCGTCCAAAGTCATATTACGAGGCAGATTAAACGCAGCGACGTCAGCGAAGGTCACATCTGGCAAACCGTGATGTTTGCCTCCGCAATTATCGCGCGATGTTGCGATCTTACGCTCAACTTCTGTACGCCTGGTATCCATATGAAATATGGATTATCATCAATAACCTATTCCAGGTCATGTGTTGCTCCAAAAATCCTATTTTAGGGATTTCTCCTGTAGTCTCCCACTTCATTCACTTCAATTCTTTTTCATTTATTGATAGTGCATCTTCTGTCATAGGATTGATACTTTTGCCAACACTAGAGTTTGAAAGTGAAAGTGTATATGAAATATGATGTTTTTCATTATGACCAAATTCGTTATATCATAGTCTATACTATACAGTAAGTCAATGAACTTGTCCTAAAATACTGTGTGAATAATGCCTTTTTTGTGTACCTTTGAGTGAGTTTGAATAGTTCAGTGAATATAATCGGACCTGAATCTTGTTATGCAGTCAGAAATCTGTTATATTCACTATTTCTGTTCTATACAATAGTTAGGAAGGCCACATAAATAAAACCATAGGTTTTCCTACCATATAATATACCACGCTAATCTTGCTTTTGATTTAATCTTCATTGCGTTTGATCCTTTTCAATTAGTCCTTGAAAACGTTACGACTGTCAAAGGGCGATTAAAATACATTGTATTTGTTATAAAATCGTAAAAGCCTTATCTACAATTATGGTTATAGGTACAAATGTGATGTATACTCTTTATTGTACAATAATTAACAACTTACTACAGTATACACTTATAGGTGAGTTGTACAATAGGCGGCGTTATCGCTAAAGAGCAATCTCTTCCAGGCAACCCACACATGGCTTTAAGGACAGTTCTCTTTATATATTGTGGTATATTTCAGCATTATTTTAAATTAGAGTAGAAATGTGCACGGTTTTTACATTAAACCTTTTCTCTTGCACAACATGCTTTAATTTTCTATACTCTGTCTTCGTATAGCCATCAAAATGTACCAAGGAGTTCATCGATGCATATATTTAGTGCCCTGTGGTAGTTTGCGTCAGGTTATTCCGTAACGTTATATGCTGAGGTTGGGCATGTCACTTCAATTTACCCCCAGCTCTTACTTTCGCCGACTTTTGTCCTATAACTTGAATCATGCCTTCGATTTTCCCGCTAGTTATAAAGTAACATATTGTACTAGTCTATTGGAGTTTCTGGCTGGCTTAATATGCTTTGATTTACTTTCATATTATATTTTGTGACACAATAGGGATCTATGTTTTTTGGTGTGTTTTTATAAATAAAACGAAACCCCTTCACTAGGTATAACCTGTATCGCTGGAGCAGTTTAAAAACATGTAATTCACGAACACAAATGACAGCCAGACTCAGAGCAAGTGTCTCTGGTTTAGACAACTTGCCCGACCCCGGAATCGAACCCGGGAGCCGTTGATCCTAAGGCGGCACATCAAACCCCTAGAGCTCATATAATGTGAGCAATATGAATCATCGTTCGTTCGTTCGTTTCAGCCCATGAATGACCCCCTACTGAGTCGGGCCTCCTCCAAATTCATGGAAGGAAATAAGCCTACTACAGGGTTTATATCAAATTTTCCTTCTCTTGCGGCTAGGTTGCGTTCCCTTAGTCGCATCTTACTACACCCTCTGAATCGTATGGGTTGGTGACACTGTGTATTCAAAATCCGTTACCACACACCATCATAGAGAAAGCCATATTCCTTTACATGCCCGTCAAATAGCTGAATTCCAATTTCCTAAAGCGATCTGCTAATATGTACATAATTGGAACCGAATATTTGGCGTCGTTGGAACAGACTAAGAAATATGTCACCTTCACTTATGCTAATTGCTCGCTGCTTAGTTGTGATAATAATGTTCTAACGCGACACACAAGTGCTATTTAAACACTCATCATTTTTATAATTCATTTATGACCTTTCGTCGCGGTTAGTCTCCTGTTTTACTACTATGCATCCCGTAAATGACCTACTGCAGAGTCGGCCTTCTCCCTTCCCAATTAGAGAAGATATTGAAAAATCGTGGTCCTAAATATATTTTTGATTTGAGTACTTAATTGAATTTATCAGTGGAATCTTATAAACGGAAATATTATTTTTATAAGTTGTATTTAAATATGTACTAGCTGTAAGATTCCCGAATATTAATAAAATAAATCACCTTCGTTTTCTCCGCCTAAGTTTGTGTTTATTCTTACAAGCTATACGAAAGGGTCACCTGTGTTAATTACTCGCTACTTAGTTACAAGTCAAAATACGCAGTTTCCTAACACGCTAGGAAATCGCCGCGTGTTTACCTAACGCCGTCGAGTGTCCATTATGTCCTCGTCTTCAGAGTGCGGCGTGGACACTGTGCAAAGCGGAGCGGACTAACTGTTTTCCTTCAAATATTGCCACCAGAGAAGGAAATCTTAGTACCAAACTCTCTCTGTCCATCAATCACGTGAGGATCGAAAGGGGGGAGAGGCCCGGCAAAAATCACAAAATATCACAAGGGGGGAGGGGGGTATAGTAAGATGTCAGGTGTATTTTTTTTTCGTCAAACGCGTGATTTTTAAACCGAAAAGCGGCGTTTAGGGTACGTGACCTTTGAGTGTAAGATTTCTTTGCAGGTTCTATAAAATACACGTGATTTTTAATGGGGGGTGCGGGGGTAGTCTTAAACCTCACCACGTATCACCAAGGGAGAGGGAGGGGTTAAAAATGTAAAAAAACATCACGTGATTAATGGTCAGCCCCTTTCTTACAGTAGGCTAAATTCCCCCCAAGTGGTTGAAGGAGGCTTGACTCATCAGTGGGTGTTTTATGGGGAGGGATAATGTTGATGATAGTGTTTAATATGTCCTAGTCTATATTTACTGAGTTACAATATCCCAAACTGCTTCTGCTGGAAGAAATCGCCTAGTGCGATAAGACCGCCCATTGTAGATTTCGTTGTTGTATTTCTCTGATGACATAATAACCTTTTCTATTATTGGTTTACAATAAAGAGTATTCTATTCTGCTCTGTCGAGCCTCCTTTAACTAAATGGAGAGACGTTAGCCCAACCAGATTCCTTTTCTCTTCTTATGTTGCTGATTACTTTGTACTGCAAACTGGAGAAAGTGATGCGTTTATTGACAGTGATAAAGTTCAATTCTACGGTCATATGCTTGATGGTAATCTAGTGCATATTAACACGAATCAACACGTATTTCATGTGCTTCAATATTTTTTAAGATAATCAAGACTCTTTCTTGCCCGCTTGCGCCCACAATGTGTCTGCAGGGTTAACAATAACGCGAACATTTCGTTGCGGCCACAGAACAATGCTGTTTTGCGGTGCGTTTGCGCAATGTCCCTTAGTACTGAGGTCGATAGGAGTGTTGGCTATTCTGGACATTCCTGCACACTCTATGGTCAAGTGATTTTAGCTCTCTTAGTCTTATAGTAGCAGCATTTTTTATGCTTTATGGTTTAGGGGTCGTTGCACTTTTGTTTGAACGAGAGACCTGCTCTGGGCTTGGGTTTGTTCGTCTCCGGGGATTACATTGTTGTAAAGAGATGAACTTCCTGAGGGTGTCGTAAGAGCTGACTAAAAACAGATCCCCTATTCCTCGTTGGGGTTATTTTTTATCAGTGTCTTGAATGCCTTTGAACCTAGGCTTACGTGATGGAAAGCAAAGCCAGGGTTTACGATGGAGCAGGAAATTCAAGGAAATGCCCTGTCGGGCACCGGCTCTCACATACACACGACGGAACACAGTAAAACTGCTTGGCGCCGGACTTGGATGTGAGAGCAGGGCGGACCATTAGATCCTACCACCAAGCGAGCTGGGTTTTGTTGGCTTTGTGCCAACCCGTCTTGCCAGTGTGGCACAGTAGGCTAATTTCCCTCCATGAAATTGGAAGAGGCCCGACTAAGTAGTGCCTCATTTATGGGCTGTAACGACGACGACTGAATTGTTAACGCGAACTAACTATAAATTTTAATGCTCCCCCTGATAGTGGTCTGTAAGATTCGATATACCCAACTCCCTATACTATCAATGGGATCTGCATAGGTTAAAGTATGACATGCAGTTTCATGCTGCTTGAACGTCAGTGGTTATGTCAAGGTCTAAGCTAGCGCCCGCATTAGCTGGGTGCACATAACGAGCTGCCATGACCGAGTTCCGGACAATTTGACACCACACGCCATCGCGCATGGTCGCTGCGGGGGGCGGAAAACTACTGTTTTGGTTTTACAATACCTTTATTGTACACATGTGTAATAAAAATGGACAAACTTGTCGCATTAATCGTTTCCTTCCAAACAAGCTTTTTTGATAATTCATATAAAAATGGGACAGAAAGTCCTCGTGTGGCGACCGCGTTCCGGAAAGCGCAGTGCTGGTAGGCCATGTGGGAGGCCGATGACCTGGTTAAGGTCGCCGGAAACCGATGCGGCGGCCCAGAACCGGCCTTTGTGGAGTTCCTTAGGGGAGACCTATTCCAGCATGCCAGCAGTGGACGTCTTTTGGCTGAAATGATGATGATGATCATGGATATAATAATCACCTTAACCAACAGACGAGTTAAACTAGTTAACTACTAGGTATTTTTTTAAATCTTTTAATTAATAATTTTCTCTTTTACATGTCAAGGCTGAAATGATGATGAGGATGATGCCACAAGCCTATGACTTTGTCCGCATGGAATAGTGTGGCTTACATCATGCTTATATGACCTTATATGACTAACTGCGTACCAAATTTCATTTAAATCCGTTTAGTAGTTTTGGCAAGAAAGCGCGACAGTCAGACAGACGGAGCTAATTTCGCTTTTATAAATACATATTAGTAAGGAAGTAAGGACTAGTAAGGAAGTTAACCTTTTTTATTATTTGTGTACAATAAAGAGTATTCTAGTCTATATCAACATACTTGTATATCTTTCAATGACGTAGAAGGTGCTAGGTAATAACAGTTTACTACCCGCTCTCCTAGAGCTCATCTGGGGAAAGACCAAATCCTATCACCCTTGGCTGCTGCATAGACTCCTTGAGCTTGATTGCTGGCATCATATTACTGTCACCTTTGCAGGCCATTCTCGGCGTTGGGCTTTTTTAGGAATTGAGACCTATTAGGTAACTAACTGCTTACGAGCATCCTTTTATACAAAAGTGGTTAAATACATTCTTCACTCTTTAACGCTCAGTTAGCTAGACTCCGGGCGGAGGTCGCCGCAAGGTTTCCTCATTTTGAATAGAAAAATATTCTCACAACCTTTTAAAGTCTGGGACATGTTAACGCGCGGAGCGATCAGCGGTCTCAAAAATATCAGGATAAACTTGTAAGTCTTGGTAAGATGATGAATGTTACAGAACCACCTCCTCGTCATCGCCTACCATACTAAGTAGGTTACCGATTTGCTCAACAAAATATAATTTTGGGTACAAAATTTTTTTTGTGCGCTACTTCTAGCGAAGGATTCTGCATGCTTATTGACACAGTTCTAAATAACTGATTGGCAGAAAAGGGGATTGTATACAACAACCTAGCTAGACTCCCGGTGCCTATGTCTGGTTGTGGCCTAATGACCTCCTTCTTTCCCGCCCTATTCCAAATTTGTTGGGATTGGCATTAGTTTAACCTAATCTACGGTATTCTGGCGAATACATATGTGAATGACGTCAACATCTTATTTATATTTTTTATATTTTAGATAATAAGTGATATTAAAAAGAAAGTATTTTTGTGCGGCCAGGATCCACAGAAGAACCATAAACTTTGCTACAGCATTATAAGCCAAAATATTTTATTTATTTTTATGCACTATTTAACTGTTTGTATGCGTTTAACAGCAGCATGTCAGAATGTATTTTCACAGTTTTGTTGTTTCTAACATAAAACATTTACTTTCACTTTAATGTGTCAAACTCGCTTCATCTTCCGCTTCCGCTAATGTACCGCCAGTGTACACCAGGCAGGTATTACAGTGACAGTCAATCATAACTTAACAGCTTGACATTGGCCTATGGTACTCAACTGAAGAGGTAAAACTACCGTGATACAAACAAAATTAGCTCTTACAACTATTACTTTTAAGGTCCAACCTTTATTTGACAGACATTTGTAAGAAACTACATGGGATTTTCACAGGAGATTATTTTGTTCTCTAATATATGTTGTGACATTTTTACTTTGTCTATTCATGTCAGAATTATAATAGGTAATAAACGTCAAAAAGTATTACCTCGTTGGTTATGTGTGTTTAATTTAGAATAATGTTCCATTATTTTGGCAATAGCTGAATGGTGGTATGATCATCATACCAGCCGGGTTAGTGCAGGATGATGTCAAGTGCTCCTTCTTTAGGCGCAAAGGGATGATTATCCAGCCAGACGAGGTGGTATGGCTCACTCAGTAAGCAAAATCGCATTTTGCCCACTGTTTTCAGTGAGCAATACCTATGTTTGAGCTACTGAAGTGAAAAAAATATTGTTGCCACTCGACACTTTAATAATAGTTTACAAAGTCTGATCTATTCATCGTGTCCCTCCATTGTCTAATATTGTTACCGAGTCGACTCCAGACCTAGAAACGCCACAACACTGAAGGTTTGTTTTGAAAACTTGGCTCCGTTGCGGCTGGCAGTCGCACAGATGCCCGATATTGTTCGCTCGCGTTTCATTTTGGCTAATTAACGATTAATAAATGGGCTATTAAATTGTAAAACGGTAATAGACCCATTTTAAAACTGTAGTTTTTAAATTCCGAGTGCATATATCCGTTTGTAAATTGTGTTGATATTTTGTTATGTTTTTTTAGTAGTTCCTTATTCAAATAAATCAGAACGTAAAGTTAAAATGTAGTGTGATGTGCCTTTTGAGCAAAAGATGAAAAGAAAATGGCTTTATGAGTAAACCTGGCTGTGTAGATGAGGTTTAGTGCTCTATCCTTATTTTTGGAAACTCGGGAGAGATAAAGAGGACACTGTTCTTTAATTTTTCTTAAAACAATCTTGTGTATTACCTCTATAAGGGCGACTAATCGTTGTTTCTTTTCACTTGGCTCTGTTAACATTTGCATATGTTGTTCGTTTGCTAGTGCTTTCACCTGACATCAGTATGTATCTCAAACTTAAAAAAGCCATGGGCATTGTCATCGAAACTATATATATATATATATATATAAATACGCCAATAGCAATGTGTAGTGCATAAAGCTAGCTTTTAACAGTTGTGTCATAGAGTAGTGTTGAACATAATAGTATTTGGAGTCATTGGGTCTATTGATGGTCATGGAGCGTGCAGTCGGTGAAATAATTATATCATGATATGCAGAGCGTAAAATGACCGAATGGTTATCTGATATTAGGTATCGACGCGTGTCAAAAGTATTGAATATGTTCATTCATTTATTTATAATATTTCTGGCTCTGTAATTAAGCACTGCCTCTGACTAGCAAAGGGAAATTAACCTAAAGCCATGCTACAGAAAGTTGGAATTCATTTATTTATTTTTTATTTATTTATTTATTTATTTACGTACACACATAGAACAAATCAAGTAACAATTTTAGGAAAATTATGTACAAAGGTACTACTTATTTCTAAAGAAATCTCTTCCAGTAGACCCGCAAAAGGAGATGGTGAAGAAGTATAATAGGCTTAGGGTGTGTAAATAACAATACTGATAGATTAATGAATAATAAGACGAACAAATTTTAATATTACAAATGTGTAAAATAAATACAATGCAGATATTAATATGATAGAATAGATACATAAATTAATCCGCAATATAAATACATACTTACTACACATATATATAAATATATATATATATAACATAAATACAACAACTATGTCTAGCAACAGGATAGATAATATTCTTTGACTCTTCGCTTGAAAGTAAAAAGGCAATCAGAGCTCCGAATACCAGCGGGAAGTGAATTCCATAACCGAACGGCGTGTACAGAAAAGGAGTAGGAGTAAAAATCAGATGAATGAGAAGGAAATTGAAGGATGGAGCGTAGGTGGGATCTGCAAGGAGCATCAGTTAAATGAGCAAAGGAGAAACGTTCGCGCAGATAGGATGGAGAGGCAGGATTGTGAAGGATATTATATAGAACACACAATATTCGAGAGTTTCTGCGAAGACGGATTGGGAGCCACTTGAGACGTTTGCGAAACTCGGTGACATGATCATATTTTCTCAGGGAAAATATAAATCGTATACATAAATTTTGTAGACGCTCAAGTTTATTTAGAAGCTCCTCAGTGGCATCCAACAAGCAACTGTCAGCGTAGTCGATAAAGGGCTGAATGAGAGTTTGAGCGAGCAGGATTTTAGTCTCGACAGGTAGGAAATTTTGGAGACATTTCAGCGAGTGGAACGTGAAGAACACCTTATTGCTGACGCTACTAACATGATCGACCCAAGACAGATTGGAATCAATCAATATTCCCAAGTTTTTCACCGTATTAGTGAGCGCTATGTCAGACCCAGCCAGACTGATTGCAGGCAAGGAAGTGAAGTCCAAACTCGAAGTAAAATACCTACTGCCAATTATAATAGCCTGTGACTTTGCAGGATTTAGTTTTAGCCCAAAGCTTGTAGCCCATGAACTGATGCGGCATAGATCCTTGTTCATCGCATAAATGGCATGTGCAATGTCACTCCTAGCAAAATGTCTGTATAGTTGTAGATCGTCTGCGTATAGATGGAAATGAGATGAGATGACTCGAGTGACAGAGTTAATATAAATTGAAAAGAGAAGAGGAGATAAAACGCCACCTTGAGGCACACCCGCAAGCAGAGGGCGCCAATCAGAGAGTAATTCGTCATGGCGGACGCATTGTGAGCGGCCCCGAATATATGAATCAAACCATTTGACACAAGAATAAGGTATGTTAAGAGATGTGAGGGTGCCAAGAAGAATATCAAAGTCTACCGAATTGAACGCACTGCTAAAGTCAAGTAGTACAAGTAAAGTGAGGGATTTATTTTCCATAGCCCAACGTATGTCATCAGTGACCTTGAGAAGAGCCGTGACAGTGCTATGCCCAGCACGGAATCCAGACTGTAGTGGACTAAGCAGATCATTGTTTAGTAGGTATGATGAAAGCTGGCGATGGATAATGTGCTCTAGTACTTTGGAGAGAAAAGGCAGAATGGAGATAGGTCGAAAATGAGAAGGGGAAGATGGGTTGGAAGTTTTAGGCAGGGGGATGATATGAGCCTTTTTCCACAGATGTGGGAAAGACCCGGAAGTCAACGAAAAATTAAAGATGTGGACAAGAGCAGGAAGTATTTCAGTGAGGATAGGGGTGAACATTTTGGAGCACATGTTGTCGCTGCCTATAGCCGTGGAAGCAATAGCTGACAAAGACTTTTTAACATCATCGATGGTGATGAGGCTAAAGCTGAATGGAGGACAGCGAGGGAGTGGAGCATTAGAAATAACTGCCAAGGTTCGAGACCTAACATCAGGGTCAAGAGACACCGGGGGATGTGAAAAAAACTGGTTTAAGGCGTTCAGATCGGTACTTGAATCCAGGGCAAGATGAGAAGAGGATTTCCCGATTCCTACTGATCTCAGGAACTTCCAGACATCGGTAGCACTTCGATTTGTTAGAGAGTTGTGAAAGTAGCGTTTCTTAGCATCCCTACACAGACGACTACAACGATTGCGAAGAATTTTAAATTTTAATAGGTTTATTTCCGACGGATTTCGTCTCCAACGTTTCTTAGCCCTGTCTCTACATGCCATGAACTCTTTTATTGAAGGAGAAAGCCACGGAGCCGGAGCATGCTTGAGTTTAACTCTACGTACAGGGGCATGGTGATCAAAGAGCTGGGTTAGTTTACTGTTAAAAAAATCCAACTTGTCATCAATGGATGAGAGACTGCTTAATGTTTCCCACTCAATAGCAGCAGCATCTCGCTGTAATGTCTCCAGTTTAATTGCATTATAATTACGCAGAAAAAGGGATTTAACCTGCTTCTTGGGAGGGCGTAAAACATAGGAGATATAAATCAGGTCATGATACGAAAATGGGGCTAGGAGTTGTCCATGAGAGCTCACGCGGTCAGGGCTCGAGACTATGATAAGGTCCAAGAGAGAGGGTGTACAGCCAGGGGACTGATGAGTTGCGGAAAGAGTTAAAAGGTGGAGATTAAAAGATGTTATGATTGAATTTAGTTTGCGGGAACGTGAGTCAGCTTTTAAAAGGCAGGTATTGAAATCACCCATAATCACGATATTGCTGTAAATAGGACAAAGGTCATTTAATAGAGACTCGAAAGAGTTGAAATAATTGATCGTAAGGTTAGGAATGTAAAAGACTCCTAGTAACAACTTAGAGTGGCGAATTGTAAGTTCCAAGAATAAGTACTCGGACGTAGCCGAGTACTGGGAGGGAGAAGAAGTAATAATTTTGAAAGGTATTTCGGTGCGCAAATATATTGCTACACCGCCACCACCTTTACCTATGCGGTCATTGCGTATGAGAGTAAAACCAGGAAGGGAATAATGCCCAGAAAGCAGGGAAGGCTTAAGAAACGACTCTGAAATGAGAATAGCGTCTACGTGACTATTGCCGAAGAATGCCAGAAGTTCATGATAATGTGCAGGAACACTTTGAGCATTGATGTGAACTATATTAAGGTTATCGAGGAAGCTGGTGAAGATGGTCGACAAGTTGTCGACTGAGGTCAAGTTACAGGAGTCACTCCCCACACTGACGAAACTCTCGGACGAAGTACATGACAAAAAGCTATCATCCAGTTTACATAGATCATTCATAGTTGCAGAAAATATAAATACATATTATTATAAAAATTAATATATATATATATAACAAAAAATATAAACTTATATGATCTAAAACTTAAATATATACTAAGATAGTATCGAAATACTACTATACTCTCACCAACTCGCCATGCAAAAGAATTGGTCGACACGGTAAAATATAAAAACAATAATGTGGCAAAACATAAGCATAATTGACACTGCAGACATTAGGATATAATTAACAAACAAAAGAAAAGGAAGTTTGACAGACTGATGGCTGAAATGATAGGATGACAAGGACTATTTATCAAATGTCAAACGTCAGAAAACCAAAAGTGACACAAGACTCAAGAGGTTCAAAAACACCTACAAATACAAATTATAAATTAAAGAATAATAAACACGTAGAGGGAAAACTAGCGGCGAGTCTTGCGAAGATTTTTGGCCGCAGGTTTTGCAGGGGACACTGCCTGTGTGTTTCCAGCCTGTGGAGGGTTGTTGCCGGGATTCACAACTGGCGGGAATCGACCGATGATGGAATCCAGTTCGTTCTTAGAAACAATCTTATGCCGTGATTTGTCTGGCGCGGCGATGATGATACGACCTTCGGACGTCCAGCAGTTTTTTAAACCAAAGTGGTCTCGCGCTGTCATGAATACACGGTGTCTGGGTCGGGTCAGAAACTCAGAAAGTGTGACGCCTGTTCCTTTAAGCGTCGATTTATTGTCCCAAACTGAATGGCGAACTTCCATGTCATGAAACCTGACAAGAATGGGGCGGGATTTTCCCTGTGAGCTGCCCAGGCGGTGGCAGACGTCGATACAATTCGGAGGAATATCATCCAGCTTCATTTTGTCAGCGAATAATTTATTGACCAGGTCATTAACCCTCTCATTATTCTTCTCGGGAACACCATGTAGCAATAGGACCTTACGCCTCAGAGCCATTTCGTGCCTGTCCAGACCCAGTACCAAAAGCTCAACTTGTTCCTTAAGTGCGGTCAGTGTCTGCCACATGAATGATTTAAACTCTGCAAAGTCATGAGCTAGCGACGGAAGATCTGCCCTGCTGGATGAAGTGGCAGTTTGAAGCTTGTGATCATACTCACTCATGCGGGCGACGAATAACTTTTGCAAGTTTTGCAGACTGGCTTCCAGTTTACCATCCATGATTCGTGAATTATAAACAGTGTCCAAGTGAAAGTGATATAGAATATAGAGAGTTGGTGAGATGGAGGTAATAATTAAAACATTAATATATGTAATTTACTTTAGATATTATTATATAATAAATTTTAATAACAGCACAAAACTTTTATGTTTTTGCTTCACTTTCTTTGACTAGTTCTTGTAGTCGCTTTCTACGGGATACAGAAAAGAGAGTATTTCTTAGAGTCTCTTTGTATGCTAAATCCGTTACAACACTTACAATATATGCACTAAGTAGACATAAACTATGCAGCCAAGTTTATCAAAAAATAAAATAATGCATTTAACTTTAAAACGTATTACAACTATTTGATTTGAAAACTGATTTCGTTTAGATTAATATTAACACGTGGTATCTCTATTGGAACATTTAATATACAGCACTTGTGTATTTGATCTCAATTTAAATTAATATTCTTAAGCAATTTATTGCGTAAAAATGGTCGTAAAATGAAAACCCCTAATTTAATGTTACTGCTGATCGTGATGCGAAACCTTTGGACCGTGGATTCTTGGCAGGTGGATAAGAAGGTAGAGTAACCCTTGAGTTTTCTGATCTTACTGAGCAATTATCTCAGGCTTACACAAAGATTCATGTCTGAGAATCGAACCTAAGACCATGTTTTGCTGCGCTGATAATCTTTCCGTGTAAATACTGGCAGTTAGCCAAATCAGATTAACCTAGTGATATTGGGATAAGGCGAGGAAAACGAATACTAAGGAGTATTGGAAGACCCTTTTTGATGCCAGCTTGCTCTCATATAGCCCGCAAGGCCGTTGGCCGTTTCCATAACATAAAACTCAACCATAAGCACACGCTAAGCCAAGTTCCTATTGCACCACAATAGAGTATTAAACAATTTTATTGTTGTTAACCTCCTCAATGCGTTGAACCCCTGGTAGGTCAACGCGTAACGAGGCAATGCTGCACTTCCTAGTACACTTTGATTTGAACTCGAAACGGTGCTGCGGGTTTAGATTAAGGTGAATGTTCCAGGGTAGCCCGCGAAATTCAAATTTTCTTACGTTTTTTGCAATTTGCAGGTCAGTGCTAGGTTGTATGTTGATTAAAGTGTTATTCGCAGCTGTAAGACGTATGTAGTTATACAATTATAATCATCAATACAACCCTCCAAGCTCATAAAGGTGCAAGAAAAGCTTTTTCAACGTCAAAGTCATTATTGCACCTTTATGAGCTTGGAGGGTTGTATTGATGAGTTTGATGATTATAACTCTGTAACTACATACGTCTTACAGCCGCGAATAAATGTTCATCATCATACAACCTAGCACTGGCCTGCAAATTGCAAAAAACGTAAGAAAATTTGAATTTCGCGGGCTACCCTGGAACATTCACCTTAATGGCTCGCGACTCGGATATGCTTTTTTTTCTCTCATTTCACGCGACAAAAAAATATAAGATAACGTCCGTCCCTATAATACATGGTCTTTATTGCACACACACACATCGAAAGCAATCATGTATGTACAAAAAATCGCCTCTGCACTAGCCACTGCCACTATTATCACCTGTATCTTACCAACACATCGTAATTGTACACCATGCATAAATGGTACGACATAGTAGAATTACTACTAGTATTCTATTAAGCGCGTCGTCCACGGTGAGAGAATAGAGCTAGACAGCTTGAAGACTAATCTAATCTATACTCTAATTTCTATGTACACGTAGAGATCAAGCCCGATCGTAGGATAGGTCTATTATAGTGACATTTTGGCCTGCGTAAACTACACTACTCGTAGACTAGATATTCATTTATAAACAGTAAACATCAGTTGACTACGTCTAATTAAAAAAAAGACTATAGCTAGACAGATCTACGAGATGTAGATAATTCGAGAGCTCTCTATTCGTATCGCTTGTCTCGCTCTCGTACCTGCGTCCACGACGCCTTCCGAGAGTAGCCGAGCCTTCTACGTAGACTGTAGTGACACATTAGCTCTAAGCTCTAACTCTAAGCTTGGGTAGTCTCGCTAATGTGTGCACGTCGTAGATTCCCTTATGACAGTCTCTGTAATTTTAATGTATCGTGGACGAGGCGCTTTCTGAGCCCTAATTAGACCCACTGCTGAGACAGTGGCATGCGGTTTCGTTTCAAATGTCCCTTCACTTGCGGATAAGTTTTCGGCCTCAGGATGGAGTGTGGTGGTGACGCTATGTCTTCTAAATCGGTCACCACAGTAGAACGCCATTATTCATGTAACTTTACTATCATCGCATTTTTAAGTTTACCTATGTTCGCAAATGAAATAAATAAATCTCGACCACAAACCCAGATCAGAGCAAGTATCTCTGGATTACACAATGACACTTGCACGACCCCGGAAACTAACCAGAGAACCGTGATCTAAAGGCGGCACATGTAACCCCTACACCAACGAGGCAAATACTTTTTAATCTAGTATTTGCCAGGGTAATTCCTGTACACCTTATCGTAACCATTACACGCTTGGCTTACCAGTGACACAGCCGCCATTTTAAATTTTCATTCAAAAGAAAACATACTTAACTCGGTGCGCGGTATCGTGCCCCAGTGTACTGGCGAATGCAAAAGCGTTTCCTAATAACTTTCAAAACATTAATTTTGGAGTTGGTTATGTGTTTGAAGAATATATTTTAAAAATGATTAGACAAAGACCGATTTTTATACAATTTTGTACATGCCAATCATATTGTAGCTATAGTATACGCTATATTCCTCCGGTATTGTGTAATAGTCTTCGTTTTTTTTATAAAGCCTTTAAATAACTTGGCTACAAATTATAAAAATACATATGGAGAATATATTCTTATTCAATATAAACCACAAACGGAAAAAATAATGAAATCTCCTCGCTGTTGGTGACTGTATACTGGCAAACGTACAAACACACATAGGAGTAAAACTATAGTGCATAGCACGCAGCGGGGCGAGTGAAATTTAGGAAATATTTTCACTTCTATATGACATAGCCCCTTTGGGGGAAATAACCATAAAATTTAATCTAATTAAACATTAACATGATGTTATGGCGTGACACAAGATTATGAATGTAAAAGTGACTGTTACATGTAAATGCTTTACATGCCGCTGGCTTCGCTCCGTTCGACGCTTGAGCCCACACTGCGGTCGCACCCTAAACCTGACTCAGTCACTGTAAACTTTGCAGATAACGTATCGCCTTAGAGTGGAGCGTTGTGTGAACAACTGGCGTGGTGACATACGTAGAATTGAATTTATGACGCGTCTGAACGCTATAGGTTAACGTTGCTAGAGACTGTAAGATCTGGTATAAATGTGAAGGGAAACACGTAATTGGTCGATATAACTATTGACGTAATATAGTCTGCTGGTTGTATTTTTAGAACGAGTAATGCCATAAAAAATATTTGTTCAAGCAGACCCATTTCAGCTCTTTTGAGACGTTACATACTCGTAAACATATTGTTTACCACAATTTCTGAAAGCTGCTCTATAAAGAAGAATCGATAAAAATCTCTGAACTTTTTCAATTCAATTCTTTTATAATATGCAATACGCATAATAAAAAAGTATTGTACTCATAATAAAAAAGTCATGATTAAAATACATTTGTCTATTCTTTACAGAGGCTCTCGAGAAGGAATGGAGTTAAAGAAGACGAGTCCACCTGGTACTGGGATCCACCAACTCAGACGCCAAAAACCCTGGAGTCAAACCTTGAAGACCAGTATAAACGTGAGATACGAACACTACAAGATGAAATATCCACCTTAAGTGAACGAAAAACGGTCGACATTAGACCTGAAAAAGACGATGAACTAAGTAGATTGAAAGAAGAAAATAAAAACCTGACTAATAACTTGGAAGATTTGGACAATCAACACCAGGTGGCAATGGAGAGGTTATTGTCGTTGAAAAAAGAACTGCAAACGAACTTTGAAGTATTGAAACAGGAACACGAAGATCTTAAAAATTCTAATGATGACTACGCAGTCGAAGTCAAGAAACTCCTGAATATGATTAAAGAGAGAGATAAAACGATAGAACATTTAAATACAACTAAAAGTGACCACGATACTCTGTTTCATAAATATCAAAACCTGGAAAGGATACATGGACTACTTAGAGAAAATGCTGAAAAATTTCAAGAGGAGAATCAAGATTTACATGAAGAAGTATTTAAGTTACAGGAACAAGTTACAAAGCTAGAACATGAGATTGAAGTATCAACCAAACATGCTGAATTATCAGATAGTGTACCTAGAGAAACTTATGAAGAACTATTAAGAGAAGTACACAATTTAAAAGACAGGCGTAATTCAAATCATGACCATTTAGATGAAGTTAATATTGATGATAACGCTAAGAGCGTTATTGAAAACTTAAAGCGTGAAATTCATGATTTAAAGCAGAAATTAAATCATAAAGAATCTGAACATTTCGATAGCAAAACGATTAGACCTGAACGAGTAATGCAGTTGTACAATAAATATGTAAATTTTGAACTACCTATTGATTATGTTGGAGAAATACCTTCAGCAGGTGATAACATCGTATTTTACAAATTAGAAAGCGTTTTCAAAACAGTTAATTCATTTAAAAAAGATATAGATATGTTGGAACACAAAATGTCCGAAAAAGACCTTAATGCAAATCATTTACAAACGCAAATCGACGACCTTACATCTGAAAATGATTTCCTAACCTCAGACATACAACACTTAGAAAGAGAATTGAACGAAATGAGAAAAAATAATGATTTTTTAATATCCGAAATCACTGCCTTAAAGAATACATCTAAATTGGAACCAATCATTGAGACGCATGAAGATAATTTAGCTAAGCTTGAAAGTGAACTTGCTGACTGTAACAAAATAAATAAAAATTTTGAATCTGAAATAGTGAGAATAAGCAAGGAACTTCTAGAAGCAAGAAATGATAAAAATGCGTTACAGGAAAGTTTACAAGACTTGAAACACAAATATACATCGATGTTAGATGAATTGGATACGCTTAAAAGACAATCTCAAGCAGTTGAAGAGCTGGAAACTCATGTAAGCAGTCAAAACTTAGAAAAATTGAAACAAAGAGATGATCATATAGATGATTTAAAGAAACGCCTTACAGCCGTAAATGCTAAAAATGAACAACTTTCTATTGATCTGCATATACTAGAAAATGATAAAGTATTACTAATTAAAGAAATAGACGAACTTAAAATTGCTTTAAGCAAAGATTCAGGAGTGCGAAAAGAATTAGAAGATTTAAAATTAGAAGAAGAATTTAAGTTTAAAGATTTTGAAAGTAAAATAGCAGCTTGTGAAAATGAGAAGTCAAAGTTGGAAGAAATAGTAAAAATTTTGGAACAAAAATTGTCACCTAAAAGTTTTTCAAACGATGTATCTGTTGTGGAACAGAATGACGAATCTCTACGACGGCTCCAAACTAATAATTCCAACCTCAGTGAAGAAATTGAGAGTCATAAGGTTGAAATAACAAATCACAAGAAACTGGTAGAGGAACTAAAAGAGCACTCCGATTCAATGAAAAATAATACTCAATACAGTAAAGAAATTCAAGATCTTCAAAGAACAATACAGGAACTAAAAGCAAAATCTATTCAACAAGAAACCTTGAGCAATGACATCATCTCATTAAAAGGAGAAAATAAAAAGCTTATGGAAGAGAAACTTCAACTTGAGACGGAACTAGCATCCACAGATAGCAAGATTGTTAATTTAGAAGAAGAGTTTGATAAATTTGTGATTGAATTGAACGCGAAAGATACATTAATTGATGATCTTAATGCTACAATTACTCAAAATAACAGTTATACACAGGGTCTGACAACTAAAATTTCAGATTTAGAAATAAACGTTACAAGAAAAAGTGATGAAATTTCGAGACTGAAACAAGAATTAGAAGAAATAACTAAAAAGTTGAATGATAGTAATACAAATCAGGAAGAGTTGCTTAGTCTTATACGGGAGAAAGAAGACGCCGAGAAACAATTATACGTACTTAACGACGAAATTGAACATAAGAATTCACAGATATCATCAATGAAATCGGAATTAGAAAAATATGAAAAGATGTGCGATGACTATAAAATTAAATTAGACACCAAAGACATGGAAATTGAACGACTTAATAAATCTGTACTCGAACTAACAGCATTAGAAAAACATTCAGAAAAGATAGCACATAAAAACGAAGAGTTTGCTAAACTATTTCAAGAAAAGGGAATGTTGGAGTCAGAAATGTATGAATTAAAAGATAGTATATCCTTAAAGGAAAAGGCCCTTGCAGAATTAAATGATAAGTTAGAACAACTTGAAAAAGCTGCGATTGATTACAAAACACTTTTGGACAATGCCACTGTTGAGAAAACTGAATTAATAAATCTTATAAATTTAAAACACAATGAAAGTATTAAATATCACAACGAAATACAAAGGCTAAACCATGTTATTTTGGAACAGAATAACGAGTTTAAGAAGACTTTAGAAGAAAATGACAAATTATCCATGAATTCTTCAATAGCTTGTTCAAATTGTGAAAATCTAAGGATAACTCTTAAAGAAAAAGATGAAATCATCATAAATTTGAATCAAAATGCTACCGATTCTGATAGAATAAAAATAGAACTTTTAAAAGCTAATGAGACGGTAAAAAGTTTAACTGAAAAATGTGAAAATTTAGATAAGAGCCTAGCAATACAGTTGGAATTAGTGAAGAAACTGACAGCGGAAAATGTACAGGTAATTAATAATTAATTTAGTTCCTACTCTGTGGAACAACTGGATTTAAACAACATTTTATAAAATTCACGACATTGTCTATACAGTAACAAAATTCCTAAAATTTTCGTATCTTTATTATCGTCAAATACTTTGGCGCATCTCATATTATTTTCATTCTTGATCTAATCCTAATAAAACAAGCAGAAATATTGCTCTGCGCAGTTGTCCGACAAAGAGCAGAACTCGAGCCGAGAGCTGGAACGGTTAAGGCATCATTTGGTGGAAACAGAAGAGAATTACACCGAGGAACTGATGACAATGGAACAGAAACTGACGGAGTGCCAAGCAAGATTGCATCAGGTCGAGGATAGAGCAAAACAGACTAGCACCGTGTATACCAGTAACAGGTTAGTCTTCATGTTAATATGTTTAATTAAATAGATTTGATTAAAATACTTTGGTGAAACATGGCCAAAGACAATGAAAGGGATACCTTTGACTTGGTTATATACACATATTTATTTGTAAATCTAGGTATTTGACTCTATGGAAAAAGCGAAATACCTACCTACTAAAAAGGTATATCAAAATTATATTATGGCTTCCAACAGTTTATATGAAGATAGAATACTGTTAAATCACTATACCATGGTCTTACGCAACTATCGCGAGCACATCGGACGAGTCTGTCGAGTCGACCGCATCACCCGCACAGAATCTGACCAGTGAATTTGTTTAGGGTTCTCTCACTTGTTGACGTTACTAATGATTATTCACGGACGAGTGTGATTTTATAGGATTTCATTCATAAATTCTAAATGTCTATTCGTTCCGCGTGTACAAATATGCGATAAGTCTAAAAAGCTATTTAATTCTTTATAGCATTCGGGCTAACCAAGAAGTTGAAACATTGCGGAACCAAATCAAACTACTAGAGAAGCAAAGGGAAGATGTACAATTGAAGCTAAGTGACGCAGAAGATGCCAGGAGTAGAAGCGAAGCAGCGCTTACTAATCTACAAGTTGTCTTGGAACAGTTCCAATTAGGTAAGAAGCAATAGTTCGGATTTTTTTTACAAACTATCATCATAATGTTTATAATGATTTTAAACGCCGATCTTTTCGTTTTCTTGTTCCATTAATGTATCCAGAGCTTTCCAAGTAAACTTAACATCAAATTGTTGTCGCTTCATGACACTAATTTAATTTGACGTTATAGACAAAGAACGAGATATCCATGGTGCCACAGAAAAGATCAGAAATAAACTGGAGGAGCAGAAACGTCAGAACAGAGATCTCCAAAGTGAAATATCTAGGCTCAACACCAAATTAGAAGAGTCTTTGGCTGGTCTACAGGCTGCGTCCAGGCTTGGAGATCAGGTTGAAACGAAGACTGCACAAATTAATGATTTGAAGGACCAAGGCAAGTTGCATGAAATTGAATTAGAATTTAATGCGACTGAGAGAATTTGTGATATATCAAACGATTTAGTTATCGTGTTCCTTATGAATGTATAAAATATAAGTTATTAGTAGTCACGTAATGATTTTTTTCCATGATTTCATGCATGTAGGCTGTTAAATAAGTCTAGTTTTTGTTATTAACAGTTGTAGTATTTTCTAGTCTGGTATGGAATGCATCTATATCACCCAGTACATTTGGTAACTTTGTTTAATGTTTGTACCCATTTCTACAAATCTATAGACCTAGTTTAGAGTGATTTATCATACACTTAGAATGTAGTCTGTAGTCCGGTTCCTGGCTAAATATCAGCTGGTAATTCTGGGCGATTCCATCCCAGGCTACCAGTTGGTATGCCACCAGGGCCCGTCATACGACCTTCCCACATCACACGTTGACACAATCTCATGAGTAAGTTCAATGTTTTAAAATGTCCGTTCGTTTGTGTGTTATATTCGCTTGCGTGGTGTCAATCGTGATTATTTTGTTTGTGTTCATCGTAGTTGCAACTTCATTATTAATTTTATTTTTAAATTTTGTTATATTCACTGCTGCATTGATTATCTTTGATATATTGTTGTTGAGTTTATAATATTAAAAATAACATTTAAAAGTGAAAACAATTCATAGGTTTGTTAATAATTCACTAAAGGCATTAAACAAGTAACTCATTCAATTAAACACAAACATAAGTCCTACTAGATATTGAGTTAAAATTAAATTTATAAGCTTCGCATATAAGCAGAAGATCAGCGCTTATGCCTACTTCAGTCTAATCTCATTTGGTAACTGTGAGGTTTCGAAATGCGTTGGCTGTTCATCTGTCGCCGTGACTACAGTTTTAGCCACCGTTGACAGATGCGGTCGCGCTACGCTCAGATTACCATTTGGGGTTTGATCGAGGGTAGAGCTTCTCACATCGTGACGTCCTTCGTGTTTTTCACCATTTTTTATGTTGTCTTTTGAAGTCATCCTTTTAGCATATTTTTTTAAACATGTTATTTGTTCATAATTTACACATCTTGGAGCTAAAAGGTTGACTGCTGACGCATTTATTTTGAATTGGCACTTGCAAGTATGTCTTTCATCACAAACTGATAATATGGAATGTCTTGTGAATGTTGTTTTATTTTTGTTTTGGTATTGTTATGGTCCTAAAACTTGAGAAATGTTTTTTTGTTCATGGCTCTATATATTATTTTCTAATTCTATTATTTCTCACGATTAAGGGACCATCACAAAACCAGTTGTTGTTTTTTTTACTTTTGTGCTAGAAGTCTCGACATTATTAGAAGAGTAGAACTTAGAAGACATAATACCGCATTGCCTCTGAGTATTACTTCAGGTACTGGTGAATTCATAAAGATGGAGGATGGCGATTGCTCACACTTGTTTATTACACGTAACTATAAATGTTCTCTTTTGGTTTCTCTTCTTTAGTGCTTCATCCGTTGAAGAGATTGGATCTTTTAGGAACATGCCAACAAATGAATTTCATTTGTTTAATAGATTGTTTTTTTGGTTCTCTGTTATTTGAGCGGTCAATCTCTTTCCCTATATGTGGATGATATACTAATGTATTTTAAAATCCATTAATTATAAAGTTTAGTTTTATATCAGCCTAAAATTTCCTCGACATAACAAAGAGATCATTTAATATTTTACGTGGGTTTAAGTGGCGAATAATCGCCTGCCTCTTGCCCAGTGGCTGAATAATACTTTGAGGTGGTGTGTGTGAGAGCAACGTTGCGACGTTAGAAGATTCGCTAGATGCATGGTAAGAGTGGATTGTAGAATGTTATCGATTTTTTCTGTGATATTTAGAATGCTATCCAAAGAGGATTATAAAACGATGCAGACCCCCATGTGATAAAGAAGAATATAAAAAAAAATCTTATTATTTCATTTAACAGACTGCGTAGTATTTTGGAATATATGTACGTAAATAGTAGTAAAATGGTATGTCTTGTAGTTTGAGCGAATTTATATTTTGATCTTATTAAACCTGTTTATTCTATTGAAACGATAGAGCCTGAATAATTAATTACTCATAAAAAATTGTTAACAATTTCATTAATGTTTGCGTCTTCATACAATATTGTTAAAAAAGAAATTTATAACGTGATTCCCATCTCAATTTAATCGAAGCTCACTACCGTGTGGAAAGTCCTCCAAGAATCCTCTTCTAAAAGTTCTAAAAACTGGAATATATTTAGTCTAGAAATGGTTACTCTAAATAATTACCTAAATTCGACACGATTTGTGCTAACTGCTTACAGTGCGGGCACTCCAGACGTCGGTCGCGGCGGCCGAAGAGCGGTACTACAACGCCATTTCCAACCAACAGGATAAGGTTGACAAGAATTTAGTCAAGAACCTTGTCATCAACTACGTCATCACAGCGCACAGCAACAGCACTAACAAGTTGGTACTTTTCCAGCTCTGTACACGATTAGTTTTTATTATTAGAATGATTAATTTCTATATTTTAGGTCAATTTCATAGTGGAAGGAGTAACACTCATTTGGAAGTTTCTTCCGCATAAAGCAAACATTTTGGATGAAACTCATTAATCCATGTTCTTGAATTTTGGAGTTGTGTTAAAGGCGAAGTTTGCCACGATTATCAGATTTCGAATACAAAGTGTAACCCCCCATTCATATCCTGAGGGTGTCGCAAGGACCCACACAAGGAAATTACAAGCCCGATAACCTAGCCGCAAGAGAAGGAAAACTATCACCGAAACCCTGTGCCAACCCGTTTGGCTAGCGTGGTACAGTACGCTAATGACCCTCCCTATGATGGGAGGAGGTCCGACTCAGCAGTGGCTCATTTATGCACGGAATAGTAGTAGTAGTGCATAGTGTAACACCTTACGGTCAGCGCCGACCTACCGAGTGGCGGTGAAGAGACAAATTCAGTAACAATATAAATTCAACCTAAAACGCTTCTGAATACGACTGTATTTAGGTGTATTTAGAATATGCTCGCCGTGCTTTGTGTACCAAACCGGTCGGTGCTGACCCTAAAGTCCCAAATTTTCTGTTGTTCATCCTCGGTGTCCAATTGTCCAGACTCCAGGTTCTCCGCCTACTGTCTACCGTCCTGGACTTCAACCAGCAAGAGTGCGAGCGGCTCGGCCTGTCCCGAGGGCCGGCTCCCGACAGCCTCGCAGCTGAGTTCGTCAAGTTCCTGCAGGACGAGTCTCGTCCACGCCCAACGCTACCAAGCATGATGAACATCGCTGGTGGAGCTAGCCGCAGCACTACTCCGGCTTCCAGGAAGAGTTCTACATCTGGTGAGTTACTCGTGCATTGGCCATCTCAGGGTGTGTTGAGTTAACCTCAAAAACATCGCACTAGTTGGGATGCTGCATGATACTGGAAGAGCAAAGGATACCAGACCTATACTGCCATAGATATATGAATGGTTTTACATGCTCCAAAACTCAAGATTGCATTCCACACGGTCAAAAGTGTAATGGTTACCAATTTCCTCGGCAGGTCCACCCCCCAACTTGCCAAAAACGACCCACAGCAGAAACCCGTCAACAGGCTCCAACAACCTGCTGTTCCAGAACATAGAGGCCGTCGAGACTGCGTCCCAACTTTCACGAGATTCCGACCGAGAGCCGAAGGTCATCTCGCAGAGTCTTGACACCGGAGTCAACCAGACGCGGAACACAGAGGGCGCTATACTCAAATATGTATTGAAAGACATGTGATTTTGTAAAGGTTAGGTTAGGTTAGGTTAGATTTTTATTATTGTAAATATTTTGTAATGCAATTGTCGGTTACGTTATCCATCCTGGATTTACTTAGGTACCTGTACCCGTTGGATTCCGGTGACCTTAAACAGGTCGTCCCAAGCACAATTGCAGAGAAGGAAATTAGCCTACTGTGCTAGGCTAAAAGGGTTTGGGGTGAAGCATTCCTTCTCTTGCTGCTAAAATATCTGCCTGGCCCTAAACTTGCTATTTACAATTGCTTGGATTAATCTCCTAAATAGAAAACTGTCAAAATTGACGATTTTGTCTATTGAATTAGTAAGGTTGGGGCCTCGTTAGGACTTTTAGGCGACTTGTACGACCCGAATTCTGCCAATTCAGTAGCATCAAAACTGACTATCAAAGGCACCGTTATCCAGTTCTGAAAATTTACTCTTATTAGCTGTTCTGCATTGTTTTCCGTCGGTAATTCACTAAAATAAATGCTAAAAGAATTGTGTCAAAATTGACCCAAGAAATTTTGAATTTAGCAGATTAGAATTTTGAAAAGCTGTCAATTGTACCATCTTGAATGGGCACTACAATAGAATATGGTCGTGACTTTACCGTGTGGTGACGGATTTATAATACACCCATTTCATCCTGAGGGTGTCGTAAGAGCCTAAAAAAGGAAATGACCAGCGTGGTAAAATAAATAAGAATAAATATATCCTTGGACATTTCACACAACGCCATCTCGTCCCAAGCTAAGCAACTTAATGCTTGTGTTATGGTAACGAGATGGATGATAAACTACTTATATAATTTTTTTTTGTTGTAAATACATACATATTATAGATAGAAAACACCCAGACCCGGAACAAATACTTGTAGGTCGTACAAATATTTCTTCCATGCGGTAATCGAACCCGACATGCTGCACAGGAGTCGATCGCTCAACCACTGCGCTTAATTACCTCCCCTGTGATAGTGGGATGCCCAACTCAGCGGTGGGTCATTAATGGGCCGAGTGGTAGTAGATCGAGATTGGGGCCAAGGATGGAATGGGTTGGTGACATTCTGTATTCTAAATCCGTTTACGTAGGAACAATGCTCGATATGCATGTAAATTCAAATGTATTCAATGTAATAATTTTTTTGTTAATTTAATTTGATGTTTGTCTATATGCTGAGCCCAACGTAAACTTCAAGACTCTTCTCTACGAGTGAAACTCTACAACAGTATCTAATTTGACTATTCAAAAAGATTGTGGTATCCAAAAGTTAAGGAGTTTTTTTTGTTTTACTCGAGAAATATCAAGATAGAATAGGTTATCAGCTGAATTATCCACTCGCTAAGTTTTCGTTATTAATTGTGAAAAATATATACCGCTACATTTACTTTGGGCTTTAGTTTGGTTGAATATTTTCAAATTAAATTATATTGTATATTGATAAATTTTAGTTAAATAATTCGACTGTTCCGAATATTATGGACCTATCTGCAATACTGCTTTGAAACCATTTTGAACTCTATTCTTCATTTAAATAATATATTCTGAAGTTCAAAATGGTCTCAAAGCATTATTGCAGATAGGTCTTTATTCTTCGAAATATTCGAATTATTATTTATACTATGTTCTGTAAATACAAAAAATGTGTCATAGATTTTTTTAAGTATGTCCATAGATTAGCATAGGTATCTCTTTTTTAATGGAGATGGCTCTGAAAGCTTTTAAGCCTCACACATTACGAAGATTTAATACTGGTAACTTTTAAACTAATGATCATAAATGCAAAAGTGGACTACTTAATGTCTTGTTATATCACAAATAGCAATAATTAGTGTTACAGCATTTAGTGTACGCCATTTCGCATTTGAGCACGCTGGGGTCTCATTACGCCACGCTCCGATTTCCGCACGAATATTCAAATGTGCTAAGATTCAAAGGCTTCCGATTTTGCTGTCTATATTTTAATTAGGTTCGTATATGACCAATTACCGAGTCAGGCCGCCTGCAGCTTGATGGAGGGAATCATATTAATCTTAATATGATTCCCTCCATCAAGCTGCAGGCGACGAAACCATCTAGTTTCGTAACAAGTTTTTCTTTTATAGCGTTTTATGGGATTCATGAGTAGATATCGTACATTTCATAACCAATACGAACGTAGCTCACTCACACTAACACGCGGGTGGCGAGGGGCGTGACCTGTGAAAGGTTGGGAGCAGCTGGATGCGTTAAGCTGAAGACAGGGTGTTATGGCATTTTTAGGGGAGGCCTATGTCCAGCAGTGGGTAATGATGAGGCCAATAACTAATTGAACGCCGAAGTCTATTTTATTTTTGTCTGTATATTTGATATGTAAACGAGGAAATCTGAGCGTGTCGCATTTATGCAGTTTTGCCCTGTTTAGTTTTAATGTCTTTGTAAATTTATTCTTCTGTGGATATTATGATCATAATATAATGTAATCTACATTTAATGGTAATAGTTTTACTGGTGATACACATGTATTGATTAAATAATTATATTAAATATATGATTTTGAACGCAGTATATATTTTTTGTTTAACTTTACCATTTTATTTATTGTCACAAATACCTAATGAAAAATTCAACCGCAAGAGAAGGGAAGATTGATAGGAATCCCTGTGACAACCCGTTTGGCCAGCGTGGCACAGGGATTGGAGGAGGTCCGATTTAGCAGTGGGTTTTAGGCGCAAAGGGATGATCATCCAGCCAGACGAGGTGTCATGTCTGGCTAGGGGTCGCAGCACCTATTCCCCCCCATAGTTGTAGTCGGGGATATCTTAACCTTGCGAATTGCTCTTGAAATTTCGCTATCGCTGTGTAGGACTTTTTCGTGATTATCGCATTTGTAGGCGATATTTCTTGATGCAATTAGTTCAGATTTTTCGGGTAAATTGTGTAAAGTATGTAGCATGCGGTCGCTACAGGGTCATGTATGGTATGGAGTAATGTCGTGTGCTGCCGCAGCTGGTGACCAAAATAAAAAAGAGTGCAGACTGCAACTTTGCCAGCAGTAAGTAAGTACAATCAACGTTTTCGTATACCCATTTTGTTACACCCAGTGCCGGATTAACCACGTAGCAAGAGTATCAATTGCTACGGGGCCCGCGCGAAAGGGGGCCCCGCATATTTAAACCCACTCATCTCTGCCTGAGCGTAAGTTTTTGAGTGAAACTTATTAAGATGTGGTATGTATAATTTTTTTTTCCGTGTGGTGACGGATTTAGAATACGCAGTGTCACCAACCCATACCATCCCGAGGGTGTCGTAAGAGGCGACTAAGGGAACAAAAGAGGCAAATCACCCAGCCGCAAGAGAAGGAAAACTTGATACAAACCCTGTGCCAACCCGTCTTGCCAACGTGGCACAGTAGGCTAATTTAGCTCCATGAATTTGGAGGAGGCCCAACTCAGTAGTGGGTCATTCATGGGCTGAAACGATGTATTAATTACCCACAAGATTGTAATTTGAGTATTGAATTGTATTTTTACCACTTTATACTTACTTGACAACCCATAGCAGATCAAGGGCTCTTTCAAAGAATTTGCTATGGGCCCCGCGCTTGCTAATCCGGCACTGGCTAATTGCAACCCGAGGAAAAGCGCGAATTTATCATGAAGCTAAGAATATATTGATTTTAGTCATAAGGTGCAGCTTAATGGGTTTACCAATTACATTAATGTGCCAGATATAAGGAAGGGCCTTTCTTATTACCGATACGTGTACGCTTTATTATTTGATACGTAGGTAAACACATCATTGCTGCCCGGCCATTGGCGGCTAGCCAAGGCGCCAAACGGCGAGGAAACGTCCTTGCAGTTAGGGCTGTACATGTGGTGACGAATTTAGAATACATGGTGTCACCACACGCAAGAAAAGGAAAACTTGATACGAAACCCTGTGCCAACCCATCTGGCCAGAGTGGCACAATAGGCTAATTATCTTCCATGTGATTGGAGGAGGCCCGTCTTTTTATAATGTAAGAGCAGGCATATGACTGCATTCCGCCTGATGTTAAGTGGAAATGCAATCCAGAAGTGGGGATACCTAGTGCTAAAGGGGCTGTCCATTAATCACGTGATGTTTTTTTAACATTTTTTGAGCCCTCCCTCCCCCTTGGTGATACGTAGTGAGGTTTAAGACACCCACCCATCAAAATTCACGTGTATTTTTAGTACGTACAAAGCAGCTTAAACACGACTTTACACGACGCTTTTCGGTTCAGAAAAGACGCGTTTGAAGAAAAATTAAATACACGTGATATCTTACTATACCCCCCTACCCCTTGGTGATGTTTCGTGATTTTTGCCGAACCCCTCCCTCCCCCTTTCGAACCTCACGTGATTAATGGACAGCCCCGAACTATACGTATATCACTAGCCATCCTTAAGGTCTGGGCAAACAGCGGACGGGGCGGGACGGCGACGCGACGCTGGCGGGACGTGAAGAGTTGTACTGTATTAGTTAATGTAGAATAGGTCACATAGAAGAGTCGCGCTCGGCGCGAGAGTAGCGGTCGCGTCGCGTCGGCTCTGTGTGACATATTCTACATTAACTAATACAGTACAACTCTTCACGTCCCGCCAGCGTCGCGTCGCCGTCCCGCCCCGTCCGCTGTTTGCCCAGACCTTTACCCGGCCGGCCCGCAAGATGCCTCTTCACGCTTCGTATGTAAGACCCCTTATTGCAGATGGGTGGAAAAACGTGTGCAAGGACCCATCTGCAGAAGCTGAACAGTTAAATCTACCGCTTATAATTTTGTTCCTTAGGGTTTTAACTTCATTGTGAAATAATCACGAAAACCTATTACATCATTATCTATAGGCTTGATAGGGGTACCCGCTTCCTATCGACCAGGCCATGCAAGTTTCTAAAACATTTGTCGGAACTTGGAAGCGAAAAATTTTTTTTATTGTCGTGTCGTTGTCGGTTTGTGTAAAGTAAAGCATCAAACTGCAGTGTTTCGGGTATTCCACTTAAACCGCACCTAATGCAGAAGCTTTTACAAAAGGCAATCAATTCAACGTGGCATTGTATTTCTATTACATAATTAACTTCTTGTCTTCTTTTCTTTTCTTTTCATTCTATATCTATATCTTTTCACTTCTATGCAGTCTACTTACTAATAACTGAGTCCCTTCATCCCTCGTCACTTCAACATTGGACCTCTTCCCAACAAAAATAAAAAAATGGTTACCCTATTTGGCGCATTTTATTTACCACCGCATGCGGCAAGAAACAGTGTACTTAGTTGCGTTCTAAGTTGCTATTTTACTATGTAACGACAGGACTCTTTAATAATAGAGATCAATAACGTCCTGCACCACTATGATCAGATATTTTCGAAACTCTACCGATAGTTTTGGTGGTAAACTATATTACTTTACATTAAATATTGTTTATCAATGTGTTGACAATAAAATGTGTAAGTGTCGATTGGGTCCTATGCAAAACAGGAGGCGACTAGGAGCACAAGAGACAGATTAGCTAGCCGCAAAAGAAGGAAAACTTGAAACAAACCCTGTGCTAACCCGTCTTGCCAGCGTGGCACAGTAGGCTAATTTCCCTGTGTCAACTTGGAGGAGGCCCGACTCAGTAGTGGATCATTTACGGGCTGAAATGATGATGACACTCTCTTACGTTCTCTTTCGGTTAGGTTTTCAGCCTTGTTATTTCATTTTGTCAGCTCTTACGACACCTCCAGGATGAAATGGGGTGGTGACACTATGTATTCTAAATCCGTCACCACATATTCAATTACCGTGCAGAGTAACATCTGTGCAAGACTGCGACATCATTCCAAGAAATATCGGCTACAAATGCGAGAGTTACCAAAAAGTCCTACATCGCGACAGCGAAGTTTACACAGCAATTTGCACGGTTAAGAAATTTCCGATCACAATTATAAGGGGGACAGGGGCCTAGGCCCCCTACCAGACATACCACGTGGGCTGGCTGGATGATCATCCCTTTGCCTCTAAAATGAAGTAGCGACCAGCAACCAAACCAGACGCGATAATTGAGTATGATAGAATAGTCTTTATTGTTCACAAATAAAAAAGGATAATGCAATGTTACAAATCAGACAAATACAAAAAGTAATTGTACAATGGGCCGTCATGTCTCCAAGCGAGAATTGATTGTAAAATAAGCCTGTAGTAAGTATTCACCTCGTAATGCGTTGAAAACCTTAAATATTTCATTTTACTAGAAACAATGATAAATATTCAACGTTTCAAATAAAGCGAGGACAAATGGTGCTTTATGAAAATGAATATGACTCAAGTGCTTTCAGCGAATATTTCACTAACAATGTGCCTACACCTCCAAAGAATACAACTGTAACGACCAGCAAGCTACATACTTTACACAATTTACCCGAAAAAAACTATCAACATGAAAAAATATCGCCTACAAATGCGAGAATTACCAAAAAGTCCTACACCGTGATAGAGAAGTTAAAAGAGCAATTCGCACGGTTAACATATCTCCGGCTACAGTTATCGGGGATAAGCACCGCGACACCTGCCAGACATACCACCTCGTCTGGCTGGATGATCATCCCTTTGCGCCTAAACTACATTAGGGTGTAACAAAACCCAATAACCATCACAAGATAGGTCTGCGTTCTAAATGATTTGAATTGGCATTGGGCAAACAAAGAGAAGTGTCGGTATCCGCATAAAAGAACATAGTTATAGCTGACATGAAAAACAGACCCTCAACCAAGTCTGCAGTTTGTGAGCACACGTTCAACAAAACCAACCACTGCATTCACTTTGATAGACCTCAAATCCTTGCCAAGGAAAATCATTACATTCCAAGAATGATCTGCTAGGCTATTGAGATTAAAAAACATCCAATTTCAATAGATTAAAAAACATCCAAATTTCAATAGATAGGATGGTTGGCAAGTACCACCTGCCTGGGATCCAGTCATTAAATTGATCAAATCTCAAGCAAAATACTCATCTGCAAGACCTCTGGACACCGTGAGCGATTTCTGCGTGCACATGGAACGTTATCAATAAAACAAAATTTTAGGCGGTAGATTTCAACTGTTTCTTTGTACTTTTGAAGACAACTGTCATCTAGTCTCTCCCGCGACCACGGCTGCTGCAAAGTATTCGAAACGTCGGGAATTAAATAATGTAATATACACGCGATAAATCCGTTATACAGTGTTTAATTTCAATAACCAGCTGTCGTTACAATCAACCTCCAAGCTTAGTATTATAGACGCGCGAGTTCATTATTTATTTATAATTAGCTATGGTAATGTCGATAATAACTACCGATTTAGTTAACAGCTGTCGATTTGGTATACCTTAGGTAATTTTGCAAATTATGAAATAAAATAAATGTCCTAATTAATTATTTATTTAGGCTCCGATGGACATGAACTGGCGCGCCTATAATAGAAGTAGTTCCATTATGTGCGTTGGGTTCGCTGAGCTTATTTATCAAATTTTGGATCGAAATTCCACGAAACATAAGTTGCTCACCTTTTTCTGAAATTTTCCACACACCGAGATACTTATTTACAAAACTAACTTTTGCCCGCGACTTCGTCCGCGTGGAATAATGACTTCCGGAAAAATATAATTTATCCCCGTTTTCTCCCCGTTCGGAGGGAATTTCCAATAATCCTCTCTTAGTGGTAGCCTACTCCTCACAACAAACACACAGGCCAAATTTCAGCTCTCTACTGCCATTAGTTTCGGCTGTGCGTTGTCTGTCAGTCACTCAGTAACGGAAGAGTTTTATTTATATAGATATAGATAGCTGTGCCCGCAACTCCGTCAGTGTGTAATTCCTTGTGTATTATTAAGTTAATGTATTGGTAATATTGTTTAGATCACGTTCACATGAGGCTTAAGTACCTATACAACGAAAATACTTCAGCGCAAATCTTCCGGGTAAACTATCCTACTTCACATAAAACTAAATACCTATAACATAATTAATAATACCTACTTATACCTTTAATTAATAAAAGTACCTACGCTTATACTTACTTATTATTATTATTAAAAAAAACTGAACATAAATTAAAAAACCAAAACTTACCTACTACTAACTAACTACTACTAACCTATTACTACTTCACCTAAAAAGAAATAAAACGTTAACTATTAATAATTTGTAATTTGAACGCCACCAAAATAACTAATACCTATTTTATGAAATAACAACAAAAGAAAATTAAATAAACTAAATTATTGTAAAGACTAAAAGTCGCGCTGATAAACAATATTGCCTGTCAATAAGGGCGAATACTCGGAACGTCTACTCGCATCATCAGCCAAATCCAAATATTGTATGAAGTTCGCGTTTGGATCCCCCGCCCTTTTAAACCTGCCGATGCGACGGTTACACAAAAATAATCCTTAAAGCATGATTCAGTAATCACGCGCGACGGTTTATTAGCGTATTTCATGAATAACTTTGGTGTTTCTGTACCGATTTCTATGATTATTTTTTTATTAAATAGGTAATAATGTTAACATTTATTAATTAGGGATGATTGAGAGTGTTATAAACGTAAGAGTAGACAAATATAATCAGAAAGCTCTGAACTGCTAAGCTATGGGGAGTTACACGTGTTATTGTGAGTCAACCATAAAAGATAGACATTTGCTGTCGTGGAATATTTTTTATATAATTTTAAGGAGAACATTTCCGTCATACATGATTTCTGTGTAGCTTTAACTATTAAGGCTGCACACGCGACGAAAGCTTAAAAAATGGAGTAAGTTCTCCTGTTTTCCCAACATTTCCCTTCACTGCTCTGCTCCTATTGATCGTAGCGTGTTGAAAAGTATACTATAACCTGCCCAGGAGTATGAAGAACAATTGTACCAAGTTTTGTTGAAATCCGTCGAGTGGTTTTTGTTTCTATAACGAACATACAGACAGACAGACAGACAGACAAAAATTTTACTGATTGCATTTTTGGCGTCAGTATCGAACACATAACCGCTTTAGCACCCGCTGATAGTTATTTTGGAAAAATATTTCATGTACAGAATTGACCTCTCTACAGATTTATTATAAGTATAGATAGATATAGATAGAAGATAGATGAGATGTCATTAGTAATACCGATCCTTTCGTTACGGATAAACAAACCTAAAATACTAAATGTGTTACCCTCTATCTGCCACGGAATTTTTTACTCGAGCAAGCTCTTGCTTGGCTGTGCCATTGAAGGAGAGTAGGAACTGGACCCTTGATTTTTAATCCACTTTGAGCTCGTTGTACTTTATAGCTTCTCTGTGGATTAAAATTCTTGTGTTAATGTTTTTATAATTTGACAATTGTTTCGAATAAAAAACATTTCGATTTTTGTATTTTTCCATGGCCTCGTTGATAGAGCAGTTGTGACCAGAGCACGCAACACTGGCCATTGGAAAAAACATTGAAAGGCTCTGTTCATTAAGGCAATGCGGAAACCGCTGTCAACTCGTGGTGGTCATGGTCACCTCTGGTGTTTTCATCTCAGGACCTACTCTCCATCAGGGGGAGGCGGCGATCTGCTGCCCCGGCTCAGAGGCCCAGATCGGGGTTGTCAGCTCTCTTAAACGCAGTATATCCGGGCAAGCGAGCGTCTTCGGGTGCTAATAAAGCTGCAAACCTCCCCGTTTTCCAATCTCGTTGGCAACTACTGGACAAACGCTAATCATTAAGTTAGACCAGCTTCTCAGTTTTCACGCTGTCTGGCTATTGACTACGTGTATCGACTGATATAGATGGTAGAAAGGCAGCCGAAACCGACGGTGGCCTCCGAAGCACCGAGGAGGACAGATGTTAGAAATTATGGACACCCATCCAGCAGAGCAGAGGTTGCTTAACCTGCAGATACAAAGCGTACCGCACTATCCGCTGGACTACTTCAATACCGCAATAAACACAAAAAATGGCGCCACCGAACGCATGTCTCGCATAATTAAAAAAACAAAATTATTCCACCCTCCCGTGATTACGACACCACCCACCCCAACCCCCCTATTTCTTCACACAACGGTCAGTCCTAACACAACAGCCTTATAAGACATATCGTAGCCTTAGAAACTGAGTACAAAACAATAATAAACAACATGATTTTTGACTAAAATCGCATTAAATACTCGGTTTAATCAGTTGGTTTCGCCAAAACAATTAATTTTTAATTGAATAGTCACAGTTTTGCCAGTTTATAATGAACATGGCTGAAAAAGTGAAATATAACCTTCATTCGTTTTTTCTCAAGGAAAACGTTTTTAATCTATAGCCATTAATTTTCGTGCGTGGAATTAAAATAAAAAAATGACGGTGGCGGTGTGTTTTCGCGCCAGAAAATTAAAAATGGTGGCGATTTCCGTTATCTATTACGTGTTTAAAATAAAATTGAAATGATGACGTTATTTTGAAAGTGTACCAAATGGATTTTTAGCAAAAATGTGAACTGTGTGTATTTTGTGATTATTATAACTATTGACAGTGTGTGTTATTATAATGTTATTGCATTTGACCTTATTTTTAGGTTAGTATTTTTATCTTATTATTCTTTAGTAGCTAAAGTCCTATTAAAAGTACCCACACATCTTTATCTCGACTATGACACGACTATGACCTTCTGGCTTCCTCCAATTTATGGAGGATATAACCTATAGGTACAATTAAATACTATGCCACGCTGCCTGGCTAGACGGGTTGGCTTGGCAAGTTAATGTTATATGTGTAATCAAAAGTACTGTCTTCAAATATATTTATGCGTTACTACCTTTAATAATTTTTGAAGAAAAAATCAGACTTAGTAGTATAGCTGGCAGAGGGTTGCAGCGCCTATCCCCCGATGAATGTAAATTTCGCTATCGCGGTGTAGGACTTTTTGGTAATTCTCGTATTTGTAGACGATACTTCTTAACGTTGATAGTGGAGATTTGACCATGCAGTCCACGCTAGCCACATATTTTGATAATTATTATTTTGCCAATGATAACTAAACATATTTACAATCACGTTTGTTCTCACAAACGTCCATCAATTGTACATCGCGAAAACAACAAATTGCCTACATGCAGTGACTGCGTAGGACTCAACCTACGCTTTCCTTTCATTTTCAACCCAAATATGCACACTGTTGGGTCAAGGGCATCCGAACACAATGAAGAGCTCCTAAGCCTATATTAACTTTCAAATTGTTCATTTATTCAATGAAATAAACTCTATACCACTGCGTTCTGCTAGGCCACTGATACTGCTAAATTTCACAGTGTTTCTATGTCAATTCTGCTGATTGACACCTAAATGGCCCTCGGAGATCAGGATCCCCGACATGAAGCAGGCCTCAGGGCAAGTGATTACCGCCGCTCATGGACGTTTAAAACACCAGTAGACACGTATCTTAGAGAGGATCTTAGGACCGTATAGGTCAGCGCGAATGGAATGTGTTTTGCTGGAGGCAAGAGGAAGTGCGTCCACCGTATGCTCCCTCTGATGGAGCTCAGACCCCATAATTTCTCCATGCGGTCAAGCCATGAACTACCCATGAAAAGTTAGCCTACACCTATTTTATTACTTACAACACGACAACATCATTACGGAATGGGGTATTGACACGGCCTTTCATCTACACACAAATGAAAAGGTTTAAATATATTTTTGTAAAACCGTTCCCTAGTCCATGTTTTGTGCCGGTAATTTCTAAGGGCCTTGGGTCGTGTCAAGAGGCCATTGCAAACCTTTGCCGTAGAACAATTTCGTAAAAACAGCCCCTTCAAAAGATCTATGTCATCTTGATAACAGCATATTAATTCCCGAATAGCCGCGGGCAGTGGTAGCATATGATCACTCGTTTCGATTTGAATATGATGAACCTTAGAAGCGAAGGCGGTTTTGCTTAAAATAGGCATTTGAAATAAGCCTATTGAAATTAAACATTTGAAGGTATAAGGGAATAACTGCTGGACATAGGCCTCTCCCAAGGATTTCCACAAAAACCGGTCCTGAGCCGCCGTATCCATCCATTTCCGGTGACCTTAATCAGGTCGTGGGTCCACCGTGTGGGAAGCATATAAGTACTGCGATTTCAGGAACGCGGTCGCTACTCGAGCACTTTTCCGCCCCATCATGCGTCAGTCCTGCGAGCTATGTGCCCTACCCATTTCCACTTAAGTTTGTTAATCCAGTGGGCTGTGTTGGTAACTCTGGAGTAATAACGTAATATACCCGCGGTAAATCCGCTAAAAAGCATTCAATTTCAGTGTGTAGTTATACGTGTGGTGACAGATTTAGAATAAATAGTGTACCCAATCTGAGGGTGTCGAAAGAGCCGCCAAATGGAAATAAGAACCGGCCTAACCTAGCCGCAAGAGAAGAAAACTTGATACGAAACACTCTGTTATGGTTGCGTTGTGAAACGTTGGATGAAGAATTAAAATCACTACATAGTATAAAACAAAGTCGCCGTCGTCTGTTCGTAATCTTTAAAACTACGCAAAGGATTTTGAAGTGTGTAATACATGCATATTTACACCCGTGCGGAGCCGGGCCGGGTCACTAGTAAATAAATAGTTAAATTTTATAAATAGTTAAGTTAAATACCAACTCCAATTCATCTGGCGAGCGTGTCTCTGTAGAATCTTATGAGATTATCAAAGGACTTTTTTATAAATTACCCACTGCTACCTCCTCCAAATTCATGCAGGGAAATTAGCCAACTGTGCCACGCATCAAGGTTTCCTTCTCTTGCAGCTAGGTGATCTGCTTCTTGCGTTCCTTTACGACAGCCTCAGGATGATATTAGTTGCTGACCTTGCGTATTCTAAAGCCACACGGACATGCATATTTAAACAGGGTTGATACGACATAGAGGCATTTTTTTAACTGTTTATACTAGGTATCATTTCCAGGCTCTGTACCAAAAATCAATTAAATTGGACCAATAGTTTACACGCAAATGGCTTTTTTAAATTTTTGCCTCATTTGAACATGATGTATCTTTCCTAACAGATGTTTATCCCTAATGCATCGTTTATTAACCTTAGGGGCTGTCCATTAATCACGTGATGTTTTTTTAACATTTTTTAACCCCTCCCTCCCCCTTGGCGATACCTGGTGAGGTTTAAAACTACCCCTCCACCCCCATGATAAATCACGTGTATTTCTTTTGTACCGTTTCGAATTCATACTAATCACATATAGTATACGTAGTGTAATTTAATGCCCCTCTGTCATATCAACTCTGTATACCTGTACTATTTAACAAAGGATATATATGTAAATGTTTTCAGGTTCACTTTCCGAGTCAGTCATCCTCTGCCGCATTCCACGTGTATCGCGTTTCATAATTTATTCTAATATGCAAAATAAGCCCTTAGGTATAACCTACCATGCCTGACTGCCCCTGAAATGAGCCTTGGACTCTCATGAATAACTATTACTTCATTTTATATTTGCTACATAACCTATTAACCACCTATTACCGCGCTTGTACTCTCTGAAAGGTTAAGCAGATGTCTCTTCTCTTTTTGATGTTGCGAAACTCATATCATAATGCGTCGTGGCAAAAAATGAGAAGGAATTAAAGACAGAGAACGTAGCCACAAGAGAAAACCTTGTACAAACCCTGTGCCAAGCAGTCTGGCGGCCTTCGTTAACAGTGGGTAAATTATGAGCGGATTTAGCAGCTTACCATCAATCAAGGGAAGAAGGGGGAAAATCTAATTATTTATTTAACAACATGTTTTCAAGCAGGCGCGTGGATTTCTAGCAATTAAACTACTGCCTAAGTCAAGGTCATCGTTCAAGTTATTTGCCGTGTATTATTTCACGCACTCAAATGAGATAGGTAATCCTTCTCGCGAACTTGCTGTCACTATGCTATTTAGTGCGTTTTGTACACAAGACCAATAATTTGAAAAAAAGCAAGTACCGAGTTTCTTGCCGGCTCTTCACTGTAGAGCAGGTTTCCGAACCGGTGGTAGTTTCAGCATGAATGTGGGTGGTTGCAAGGGTTGTGGGAGATCAAAGGCGATGGATGGATTGTAAGAATGAGGAATTGTGTCTGAAAGGTGTGACTGTAGTTATGACGGCTGATAGGTGTGTATGGAGACTACTACCTAGCGTGGGACAGGGGCCTTATAATGATAACGGTAAGTTTAAATATGACGATTTATAAGAGTTTTGTGATCAAACCTACGTAAATAAAGTTCCTTTTGAGTTTGAGTTCACCCGCCAACGTTTAGAGAAATTGAGGTAATAGGGTGCCTCAATTTCTCTGAACTTTCATAAATTTAATTTCGCGTAACAGCAGATAGTGTGATTAATGGTTCGCTCTTTAATATAATAGAGTGGCTTCGATGCTTGATGTATCGATGTGGGTATATAGGTTGGAACAGAAATACCGTAATTCTCAACTTCCTTTTTCGTAGTCATCTCAACATATTATATGCTCCATATAGACCAGGGCTTTGTGGATAAATGTTATAATCGGGCTGCTAGATTGACGTAAGAGCCATCAAAAGGAAATGATAATCCCGAAAAGAGCCACAAGAGAAGGAAATCTTGATGGGAATCCCGTTTTTTTTTGTTTCGCTGGGGAAATGCTCTATGCATACCGCCGCACTTCGGGGTAGGAGACGGCGATTATGTGGGACTCTGAACTCGTCAACCCACTAAACCCCAGCGGGATACCCTCACACGACACGCTTTTGGGCGCCACAGCTGATTTTTGAGCTCATTTATTAGATACTATTTAGCAAAAAAAAACCACTACCGAGTTCTTGCCGTCTCTTTTCTGTAGAACTTCGTACCGGAATTTTATGGAATTTCGTACCGATGATAAATGTATGTTTGACTATTTAAAAGAGCTCACATGAGCCAACTGCCTTATTGCTCTAGGGGTTGGATGCACCGCTATTGGATAACAGGATCCTTAATTTAAAGTTGGTATTGTTTTGTGGTTTAAATAGAAAAATAATTGCTAACCTTCTTGGGTTCAAATGCTTAATTTGCGAGAAAGGCTTTAGAGAGTAATTTGCCCGTCTATTAGGGTCGTTGATGACAAGCGTGGGGCGCCACCTAATCAGATTTTGATGACTCAGCAACCCTCACGCGCCAGTCACTGAACCACTGTACTTCAGTGCGTCACTGACTAGTCAGCTAATCGAGGCTTTTCAAAACTCTACCTACGGATTGCTCACGTAGAACTATTACACTTCCCCACTGCACGCGAAATAACGCGTGTTGTAAAAATCAACAATACCCAGCCCTTGGTGGTAGCTGGTCACACTTAGGTCACACTTAGGTCCGGCGCCAAGCAGTTATACTCGTACTGTGTTCCGTCGTGTGTATGTGAGAGACGGTGCCCGATAGGGCATTTCCTTAAATTGCCCTAGGGCCAAAGGCGTTCACAAGTCACTAATAATAAAAACGTCAATTTTCGCCATTATAATAGCTTTTTGAAGCAAGTTACCAGGTCACACAGCGATTGTACTCCGACCTGCGAGACATTTACTGGGGCACCTGGGAATGATTTTGTTAGAGCAGCTAACAGTTTTCACACCACCGACGTTTATCGACTGCCTCACTGCCTAAATTGACGGCTCTACGTATTGTGAAAAGCTTGCGGGAGAGCAGTTGTTAATATCTGGTACTCATCCAACAAGGAACTGAGCCAAATTAACCTTTTAATGACCTTGTAGCGACCGCATGCTACATACTTTACACAGTTGACCCTAAAAATCTGAACTAATTGCATCAAGAAATATCGCCTACAAATGCGAAATTTCAACAGCAATTCGCATAGTTTAGAATTCCCCGACTACAACTATCGGCGGATAGGCGGTGCGACCCCTAGCCAGACATACCACCTTGTTTGGCTGGATGATCATCCCTTTGCGCCTAAAATCTCAGCAATAAATTCATTGATATTGATATATTTCACCACATATTATCCACTAATAAAAAAAATTTCTCGAATCATCTAGATATACATAAAAAAAAACAAAAATAAAACACAAAGCCGACGACATTTTCCTGTTGTTTTACTTTTGGAATTTCTGTATAAATTGATTAAGTGTTCCAAAGATTTGCCAGGGGGAGGCCTATGTTCAGCAGTGGACTTCTGTGGCTGATAGATAGATTTGCCACTGTGATGCATGCCTTTATCTGTGTAATTGAAATGTCATAATATGTATGTTATCGGCGTGTGTTAATAAATAAACTTAAACTGCAGATTAACTGCGTTTGGCACTACTATCTAGGTGAGGAATTCTTGCCAATAAAAGATCTTTGTAAATCCCTATATCTTCTCTGCCTCTATTTCGCGAATTACTTACACTGTAATCCAATCGTTACAATGTAGTGAAATTGAGACGGCGACGGGCCCGCGCAAGGGCAATGGGCGTCCTTGGGTCAGTTTCCCTAAATACCGCCCCTATCGCCCAACCAAATCTGGCCATCTGTGTCACGGACGACGCACGCACCGAGGACCAAGTCTTCGATAAGGATGTTCTCATTAAACTTTTCCTGATGATGTGTTTTAGAATATTTTATGCCAAGCTTAAACTTTGCACGTAAATCCAAAATACGACACATGCAGTAAAAAGGCGCTCTACCAGGTCAACGTGAGGGACATTGCCACTGGGGGCACTCGGGTGTATTGCGTAACCCGGGGCATATCCGATGACCCTATAAACGAGGGACGACGGAATGCATGCGTACGAATTGCTCTGTAAACTTCGCTATCGTGGTGTAGGACTTTTTGGTAATTTTCGCATTTGTGGGCCATTTTTTTTTGTTGATCGTTCAGATTTTACGGTTTACATGCGCAATAGTCGCAAAGGGCCAAACGTCAGCCAGATCTAGTCAACAATAGTAACCTTTTAATGCCCGAGCCAACTGGCAACGGCACCTGTTCACAAGAATGACGCATGTGGCAGCCATCGCCCTCCTCAACCATATTGCAGAGAAAAGAACGACCCGCCGCACGACGCCACCACTGCCATGAGTATTAAAGTGAGCATGATAAGTCGAGCACCAAGGAACTGAATATTAAAAAAAATGCGTTCGTTAGACCGTTAGCGCACATGGATAACCACGTGAACTACCAGCATCAAGGCACATGGCACCCTGACTTTTATGGGTCCACGACATTTGAATCACCTCTGGTCTTGCAAACGTCCATAAGCGTTGGTGACCGCTCACCATCAGACGAGCCCCCATAAGCGTTACCCTACTGGTATAAATATAGCAATTCACAGAAACCAATATTGCTGAGAAATATTTCTCTTCAAATACATACAGCGTACGTTATAGAACTAGTTAGTTTCATAGTAAACACTTGACCTCGGTCAAAATGGGTCACAATTAATGGTGAATGCATATTTCAGAGTTGTTAACGTTAATATAATATGTATTGAAAAACACCGCCAACTGAAGAAAGAATATTTTGGTCATGTTTCGTGGTAAAGATTGTAGTGTTTCGAGAGCTGCACTATAAATAAATAAATATCCTTGAACATTTCACACAACGCCATCTCGTCCCAAGCTAAGCAACTTAATGCTTGTGTTATGGTAACGAGATGGATGATAAACTACTTATATACATTATTATTTTTTTGTAAATACATACGTATTATAGATAGAAATGACACCCAGACTCCGAGCCAGTGCCTCTCGTTTAGACAAAGACACTTGCCTGACCCCGGAATCGAACCCGGGACCCGTTGATCCAAAGGCGGGACATCTAACCACTAGACCAACGAGGCAGTCACTATTCATCCGTGTGTTGACGGATTTAGAATACATAATGTCACCAACCCATACCATCTTGAGGGTGTCGTAAGAGGCGACTAAAAGAACGCAAGAGGCAGATAACCTAGCCGCAAGAGAAGGAAAACTTGATACAAACCCTGTGCCAACCTGTCTTGCCAGCGTGTTATAGTAGGCTAATTTCCCTCCAAGTATTTGGAGGAGGCCCGACTCAGTAGTAGGTCATTCATGGGCTGAAACAACTATTATATAGACTACAGGATATAACGAAAGTGTGTAAGCCGTGTGTCTTTGTTTAAACACACTGCCTTAATGGTAGGAATGCGCGGCCTTTGGATGACGTGGTCCCGAGTTTGATTCCTGGGCCGGGCAAGTGTCTTTGTGTAAACCAGAGGCAGTTGCTCTTATAGTCTGGGTGTCATTTGTATTCGTGAATTTTGTGTTTGTATACTGCCCCGCGATACAGGTGATACCTAGAGCAAGGCTTTCTTAAAAAAATACAAAGTGTCACCTCCCCATTCCATCCTGCGGGTAAACCGCCGATAAACCGAAATGACAACGCCAAATATCTGGCCGCAAGAGAAGGAAAACTTCATAGAAACTCTGTACCAACACGTCTTGCTAGTATGCTACAGGAGGTTAATTTCTCTCCATGAATTGGGAGGAGGCCCGACTCAGCCGTGGGTCATTTATGCGCTGAGTAGTAGTATTCAAATCAAATCAAATCAAAACTCATTTAATCAAGAGAAAGGCTCATTAGAGCTTTTCTTTTGACAGGTCAAACAAAACAATAAAATTTACCATTTAAAATTAATTATTTACCATCTACCACCGGTTCGGAATGCACCTCTACAGAAAAGAGCCGGCAAGAAACTCTGTAGTTGCTCTTTTTAGATCGCCATTTGGGTACAAGACTGGTTATACGTAAGACAGATTTGTGAGAACAAACTCGCGCAATAGTTCCAAACGGCCAAACATCAGCCAGATCTAGTCGACAATAGTAACCTTGTAATGCCCAAGCCAACCGACCCCCAGCAACGGCACCTGTTCACAAGCATGACGCATGCGGCAGCCATCGCCCTCTTCAACCATATTGCAGGGAAGAGAACGACCCGCCGCATATTATATTGGAAGACAATGCTTGAGCATTTCAATGGATGGTGTTTGTACGCTGAAATTATGATGCCTCTACAAAAAATATCTCAGCTAGTTATGGTGCACAAACTTTAGCTTAAAACTATGCGAAGCATTATGTAATTGAATATTCCAACTTTAATAGTTTGCAGAAACGGAATAATGCGTAGAAATTTATAGGGCAGTAAACTCATACTGGGTACTAAGCTGGAATTGTGTCAGACATCTCATTTGAGTTACCGTAATTGCCAAATATATATTATATATATATATATATATATATATATTTATTTTTTATTTTTAAATGAATAAATATCCTTGGACATTTCACACAACGCCATCTCGTCCCAAGCTAAGCAACTTAATGCTTGTGTTATGGTAACGAGATGGATGATAAACTACTTATATACATTTTTGTTTGTAAATACATACATATTATAGATAGAAAGGACACCCAGACTCCGTGCCAGTGCCTCTGGTTTAGACAAAGACACTTGCCCGACCCCAGAATCGAACCCGGGACTCGTTGATCCAAAGGCGGCACATCTAACCACTAGACCAACGAGGCAGTCAAATATGGTAATATGATTCAAATAGGAGGACCTTGAAACTACCCCTGCCATCCTGAGATTTTACTACCCCTAATACTCAGCCCATAAATGACCCACTACTGAGTCGGGCCTCCTCCAATTACATCGAGGGCAATTAGCCTACTGTGCCACGCTGGTTATACGGGTTGTCACAGGATTTCGTTTCAAGTTATACTTCTCTTGCGGTTAGCTCTTCGGCCTTGTCATTTCCTTTCGTCGGCTCTTACGACACACTCAGGCTGGAATGGGGTGGTGACAATATGTATTCTAATTCCGTCAGCATACGGTTGAGGGTCTAGTAATAGGCAACTTACACACGAGAGAAACAATCTAGCCTCAAGAGACGGCGTGATACAACCTTGCGCCAACCCGTCTAGCCAGCGTGGTCATTGATGGGTTGAAATGTGAGCCGTGTGTCGACCAAATAAGGCTTATAATTCATCTACTTGGTCGTATCAAATGATTTAAAAGAAATACTTTTAAACAATGTTTGTTACAACCTGTATAATTAAACATTACTAGTAAATGTAAAAACCTCGGTTAATGTTACGGTAACCTGGTTGGGATCTGAACCATGGCACTTAGATGCGCAAGCGCCGCATGCGCTTATTATGAGCCACATTGGATTTACTTGTAATTATAACACAGGTCTGAATCGCGGTAGAAATTTGAAGGCCTTTATTTGTTATAACTAGCTGCGCCCCGCGGTTTTACTCGCGTGGTGATGGAATTTGACACCTCACACAATATCTTTATAAATTACCTCTGCTTTATATAATAGCTTAAGTATTATTCTGATGTTTATGCTAGGTATATTATTGTAAAGTTTCATTATAATCCACTCAGTAGTTTTTACGTGACAAACATACATCCATCAATATTAGTCATCATTTCAGCCAAAAGACATCCACTGCCGGACATAGGCCTCCCCCAAGGATCTCCACAAAGGCCGGGTCCTAGGCCGCCCGCATCCACTGCTTTTGCAGTGGATGCGGGCGGCATTTGCAGCACTGCGTCTTCCGGAACGCGGTCGCCACTCGAGGACTTTTCTGCCCCATCAGGCGTCGGTCCTGCGAGCTATGTGCCCTGCCCACTGCCACTTAAGTTTTGCAATCCGTTGGGCTATGTCGGTGACCCTGGTTTTCCTGCGTATCTCCTCATTTCTGATTCGATCTCGCAGGGAAACTCCGAGCATAGCCCTCTCAATTGCCCTTTGGGTGACTTTGAGCCTTCTAATGGAGCCCATAGTGAGCGACCACGTCTCTGTTCCATATGTCATCACATTGGTTGAAGACTTTTGTCTTCAGACACTGCGGTATTGTGGACGAGAAGATCTTTCGCAGCTTCAATATTCGTAGGATGTGCGAATTCTACAAGCCGTGGTAGACTATAATTATTATAATAAATACCTTGGGAAATGATTGAGCTCCCAAACAAGCTTAAATCCCCATGTCCTTCTACGACACCTGCACCAGAATTCACGAAAAGCTGTTGAGCGGATTCATCGTGAAAGCGTAACCCACCGACAGACATTCTTTCTTACAATAAATAAAAAAACAACGAAAATTGTAAAAATATCTGAAGGCCGAACAGATTTTTGACAAACATACGCTTCTAAAACACCCTCGATTAAGACAACCTTCAAACAAAAATACTATATCAAATTCTATTCAGCCGTTCAGAAGCTATGACGCTACGCCATAATAATTATGGACGCTATTTTATTTTTAATAGTGGTTGCCCAGCGGTCGAAATTGAACCTTAATGAATTTAAAATATAGTTTTAGTCTTAGTTTGACCACAGACTTTAACAATAAACAAAAGTGTATCTAAGCGCGTGTGTGGGCAAAGACATCGTAGTGTGTGTAATATTTTTTATTGGTTTAAGCCTTGTACCAATAAAACCTTAAACTTTAAGGGATAATAAAAAAAATATTAGCATTCTGCACTATTTCTCTAGTTAAACTCTATGTGTGGGAAACATCATACTGTTCCGTCCGAGCAATTCTAAAAAGTTACCAAGATTGTCCCTCACGGATTAATATATAGATTTCTGTTCACAGATTAAGAACATGCCTGCATAACCATGGCTTTGAAGCTAAAATACACGGACGAATACGGAATCGTCCACATAAACATGAGCCCGACAACGACCCCGAAGCCCGATGACCCCAAGGAAGACATAACCGACCCCAAATTCGACACAATCAACAACAGATTCGCGCAGTACGACCTCTTTGGGGGCAAATATGATGTCGAGGGTGGGGACATCCCACCGTCGCTCTTCCGCAGCCGCTACAACAGCATTGAAGAGGAGTTAGCCAACACGCCTTATGCATTCACCGCGGAACGCTCATTGCGACTCAACAGCGCTGACAAGCTAGACATCACAATCGATACGCGAACCGATATCTCGAACGATCTAGAGGACGATCGATTTTTCAATAGGAAACTGAGTGTGGAATGCGATGATTCGTTATTCGGACCCCAAATCGATTTTAAAGTGAACGATACGCCCGCGTTTACAGTGACTCAGTTGATTCATGCTCAGGATCGATATTTCGATTTGTCGACCCGATCTGTGGATAGTTCGTGCAGTGTAGTGCGAGTGCCAAGTACTAAGGGCGGGAGAGATGAAGCCTTTCGAGTGCTGCGAGATCTGAAGGATAAGGAGGCGGGGAAACCGTGAGTTTTCTTTTTTTACACTATATATAAGTGTAATGTATGTTTCTTATTTTTATATGTTTTATCTTCTTATTTCTGTGTAAATGAATTTAGTATGTTAGATTAGCGTCCTTGTTTTGCTAATATTTTGTCAACAAATTTTATTTAAGTAGTAAGTTAAAATGAAAGAGTAAGATGTTAGACTATTGTAAGTATAGGCCGAAAAGTTATCTTTAAGTATAATGATTTGACTTTAAAGCGTTTTTTTTTATTAAATTAATCTAGATATGAGAGTGATGTCAAATAGTCAGGTTAATAGTATTTTTTACCGAAAGCCACTCCACGGAGAAGAGCCGGCTGCAAATTTCGTGGTTTGCTCTGTTAACGCCCAGGATGATTCATAAAACGATTCTTTTAATAATTTATTTTTATAGAAAAAAACAAAGCTTTTTTTTGTAACCGGACAGCGTAACTTTTTAAAAACAAGGAAACGAAGCCACACTCTCAACCACATTCATATTATGTGTAACAATTTAGCCTCTGTTTTTAAGATAAAACTTATGTAATAACTTTTTAGTGAGTCTTTATGTAAATTGTGTTGCAAGCATATTTTAAATTAACCCGTACAGCTACTTATCTAACTGACCGTCACAAACCCGTGCCATGCTGAGGGTGTTGTAAGGGGTTAAGCAACTGATTAAGCAAAAGCCCAGCCGCTGAATCCGAAAGACTAAACATAAAACCCCTTTTTTAGTTTCGTTTTATACATGCTGATGGACACACATAAGCCCAATGGTATGCCCTGATGTGTCTCGTTTTGGATGCCACAGGTTCGCAGTCTATTGCAGTGGCCTGTTGATACAAAAATCTGTGTTCTTTTTTGATGACTTGAATGCCTTTGACCCTAGGCTTGCGTGATGAAAAGCAACGCCAGGGCCTAAGATGGAGCAGGCAATTCAAGGGAATGCCCTGTCGGGCACCGGCTCTCACGAACACGCGACGAAACACAGTAAAACTGCTTGGCTTAGATGCGAGGGTGGTAGCTAGCCGCGCGACCAAGCGTGCTGGGTTTTTTGACTTTTACAACACACGTTATTTCCCAGCGTCCGGTGGGGAAGTTTTATATTCTGCCCCGTCCCCACACAGGGTAAATCTCTTATTCAAATATCTCTTGGAACTGTCCATGTGGAACGCTCCACAACTCGTCCAGCATACCAAAGGAAAAGATATTTGGAAAACCAAACGAAATCCGTCTGACCAATGTGGGCAGCTGATTTTCTCCATAAAAAGGGGAGGCCAGGCTGGGTAAATCGTCTTTTGTTATTACAGTAGATACCGGTAGTACAATTATGCTCTACAATTCAAAGTAAAAGTATATTTGAATAATGTATTTTTTAAATTTAATTTGACCTACTATTTACATTCACAATTTCTCTTGATGCAGCAAAATAAAACGGGTTGTACAGTGTTAAAAATTGGCAGATATCTATTTATTAAGCAAAATATTTACCAAAGTGTTTCTAACGACACACTCTAGATGGAATGATCACACTGTGAAATCCGTCGGCACATCTGATGATAGTGATCTTAGAGTGTTTGCCAATAATATCTGCATTACCACGTTTTCACGAGGAAGACATCCGAAAAACACATCCTACAGTGACTTTAATCATTTGACTGCCTCGTTGGTCTAGGGGTCAGATGAGCCGCATTTGGATCAAGGGATCCCCGGTTCGATTTCTACCGCCACCGCTAGAAAAAAAGAGAAGCTTCTGTCTTCACTTGTTCTTGGCTTGTCTTCTTAGCAGTGGTCGCGTTCCGAACTGGTGGTAGACGGTCAAATAATGAATTAAACATATAAATATTATTATCAACAATATTTTGACAATTTGTAGGTCCATCATGACGTATAAATGATTTGAATGTCCTCACCTTATGTATCTACATTATAATTAAAAAAACTGCATGTTTAATAGTCATATTTAAAATTACCATTATCATTTTTCGGCGCCTTTTCCATACACTCCTTTTGGCCGTAATATCTACATTTACAATTCTATATATTGATTTCGAAGGCAGTTATCATTTTTTGTGTTTTGTTACAGCTTCACTCATGCTCCTTTGGGTTATTCTGATCCTTCAAGACTTATGATGCCATAAACAGACATTCAAGTATATTTTATGGAGTGCTTAAAATGGAGTATCGGAGCAAGGATTCTATCACCAGACAAGCGAAGCCGAAGGGCGTTGCAACTCAACTAACAAAATTACTTTTTAGTTTAAAAACGTTTAGTTGCTCCCACAATAGTTGTTTTGCCATTTATATAAAAGTTATTCCGTCTGCGACCAACCTACGCTTAACTCTGAGGTTACGATGCTAAACAATTATCTAATTGATAGAGCTCTTTTTTGGAGTCGAAGATAAACTTTATTATCAGGCCTTAATAAGTTACCCAGAGTCGATGAGGTGGACCTCCTCCAAATTCATAGAGAGGATTTTCGATTTGAAAGAAAAAACTTAATGAAATTAATTTAAAATTAAACACTTTTTAACGGATTTATCGCGTGTATATTACATTATTTAATTCCCGACGTTTCGAATGCTTTGCAGCAGTCGTGGTCGCGGGAGAGACTAGATGACAGTTGTCTTCAAAAGTACAAAGAAACAGTTAAAATCTACCGCCTATGTTTAGTTTCAATGTGTAATAATCGCGAAAACCTAAGAAATCATTAAATTAATTTAAGTTTCATTAAGACAATGTTGCGAATATATTGCCCAATATCAGGGGTACAATAAACAGGAACTGTCTATAATATATTCACACACCGCTGTACATAACTATAATAGGTTATTTTTATCATCTATGCTACTAGGACGTATTTTTTTATTATAAACTTCCCTCCATAAACTTGGAGGAGATATATTAATTACTAACTACTATGTGTTTAGATATAGTCTATATAACTTAGTAAATTTATTACTACTACTACTCAACCCATAAATGACCCACGTTTGAGTCGGGTCTCCCACCATAATGGAAAAGGTAATTAGCCTACTGTGCCACGTTGGCCAGACTTAATTTCAAGATTTCCTTCTCTTGCGGCTAAGTTATTTTTTCATTTTGTCGACTCTTACGACACCCTCAGGATGGAATGGGGTGAGGATACTATGTATTCTCAATGCGTCACCCCACGGGCTCCGGAAATTTATTACTAAGCTAAACTTAATGTTACATATTATAAGTTGACAATTGTCAAGTTTGAAATGTTGAAACTTGAAATCGTATTTGAATTCAATAGCAAATGTTACAACACTATTAATAAGGTGACAAGTAGGTTCCTACTGTACGATCTCTCTTTACACTTGAGCAATATAAATCTGTGAAAATAAAAATTAATTGCTGGTCGTTAGTCTCGCTAAATCTCGAGAATGGCTGGACTGATTTGGCTTATTTTGGTCTTTTTGAAGTCCAGGGATGGTTTAAAGGGTGAAGTGTAGAAGTGTAGAAAATATGGAAATGCTCGGAATTAAATAAGAACAATAAAATTGCTTTTCCTTTGACGTGACGCTTGACTATTCCTTTTGTTTGTTCCAAGTTTATTTTATACAAAAGTTTAGGTCTTTTAGTTATTGATTGAGGCAGTACGAAGTCTGCCGGGTCAGCAGGTAGAAAATAAAAGTTTGATTTATCACGTTTATGGTAGAGCGAGGCAACACGGGTTAGATAATGTGATTGAAGGAAAATAACTACAGTGTATTTGACATTTGTATCAGCCAACCCGTCTTGCCAGCGTGGTACAGTAGGCTGATTTCCCTCCTATTTGGAGGAGGCCAGACTCAGTAGAGAGTCTTATAGGGGATGAAATGATGATGATGATAAGCAGGAACCCTTAACAGGAGGGCAACATTATTTATGACTGATTTTACTACGAAACACCATACCCCAAACATTACTGTTTTCAAGACATTAGTTCTCTTCCCTGCAATATGGTTGAGGAGGGCGATGGCTGCCATATGTGTCATGCTTGTGAACAGGTGCCATTGCTGGGAGTCGGATGGCTCGGGCATTAGAAGGTTACTATTGTTGACTAGATCTGGCTGAGGTCTGGCCCTTTGCGACTCTTGCGCGAGGTTGCTCTCACAAATCTGTCTTATCCATGCCTTGTACCTAAAAATGGCCATCTAAAAAGAGCAACTACAGAGTTTCTTGCCGTTTCTTCTCTGTAGCGCTGCATTCCCAACCGGTAGTAGATGGTAAAAAATCAATCTTAAATTGTAAATTTCAGGTTTTAATATAGGTATTGTTAGACTTGTCAAAAGAGCTCTAATGAGCTAACTGGATTAAATGAGCTTTGATTTTTAGTCGCTAGACAAGTTTTTGAGCGGCGACCTTAACTCGGCAAGCGTAGGTCCCTTTGCTGGATGGGTAGGGGCACCTGGATGCATCAAGGTAAAGACAGGGCGCCATGGTGCTCTTTAGAGGAGGCCTACGACCTGCACTGGACTAAAGTGGGCTGAGGTGTGTTACCAATCTTTCCTTCTCTTCTATCTGTCTTGCGTTGCTTTGGCCGCTTCTTATGACACCCTCAAGATGGAATAGGGTGACAATATGTATCCTAAATCCGTCACCACATAGACATTAGATTGACTGATAAATTATAATAGGCTCTCTAATTAAGAAAATATGTAATCGGATATTACAATCTGTGTTGTTTGCAAATAAATGCTGTGAAAGTTATGTTTAGGTAACGTCTTGCTTACACGCATTGTGCGCGTTTGCGCTCTTATCAGGCACTAGTTGTTCCCATGACTTTGCTTTCGATTCAAAGGGATATTTATGGCAAATTATATCGATCGGAAGGCTGCTCTACAGAGAAGATCCAGTGGGAAATGCTGTAGTTGCTTTTTAAAATCATAAACACAGAGAAAGCCCGCTCAGTCGTCACAAAGGGCAAAACTTCTGCAAAATTCTGTCAGAATTTAGAACTGCATGCCTGAGCTGACAGAGCCCCAGCAACGGCACCTGTTCCATTGAGGCATGTGATAGCCATCGCCCTCCTCAGCCATATTGCAGGGAAGAGGGCGACCCGCCACACAACACCGTCACTGCCAATCATAAATTTAGTTCACTCAATAAACCACATATTGTGCTTAACTTATCTTTCATTGATATTACCATTGATATGAACACTGTACGGCAACAAGTCCCGTACAATATGAATTAGAACAAGTAAATAATTGACGTTGCCAGTGGCCACAAGGAAGTCACCAAAACGGTCTCAATTACATAACAACCAGCAACACTCGGAAATTACCGAACAAACAACGAAAAAAGACAAAATAGAATTGTTTTTGTTATAATCGCGAAACGCTATTCAAGATTCGCGGCGCTGACATAGGTATCTTCACGCTAGCTCTGACAGTATCGGCAGTAATCGCGTGCCATTTTATCAATCCTCGTCTCCTATTCACAACCCATAAAAGATGCAGTCCTGGTTCATGGCTCTTTAATTACGTGAAGGGAAATTAGCCCACTGTGCCGCGCTGGCCATCAGACGGGTTGTCGGACGACCAGCAGATCATTTACTACGTTGAAAGGAGTGGTTATGTAGTTATTTCGATTATAAATATTGTCGCCAACGCATTTCACTTCAGCATGAGGTTATCGGCCTTGTCGGCTCTTACCACACCCTCAGAATTGAATGGGCTGGTGATACTGTGTATTCTAAATCCACACATCCACACGCCACATACAAGAGGCCAAAAATAGGCAGCCTTTCTTCTTTCTCTTGTCACGTTTTGTCAGCATTCCGCCCTTGAGGTACCATAAAACGTATGTATCCGCAAACGAGTGTTTGTGCCAGAATTAGCTTAAATGCAATTAAAAATATTTCTTTCATTCATTTAATCTTCGTTTTTTTAATAGTTATGTGATTGTTTGCTTGTTATTTTTTATTTATCTTGCATATCCTTAAGTTTAGTTCAGGCTAAACGCAACAGCCATTATTTAATCTCGTAGACATGACAACATTAAATTTGTTTTCTAACACAAATTTAACAAAGACAGATAATTTCAATTGTCTTTTTTTTCAGGAAACGCGACAAAGGTCGCCAATAAATTGTTATTGCGGTTCATTTAGTTTTAATAAAGCGGTTTTTATTTTATAATAATAACATCAACCGCTAGGCTTTATTGACAACGGTTTTTGTGGGAATTGAATAGATGAATTTATGAGATGTTGACAATGAAGAGCGACAAATAAAAGACGATAAAAAATGTTTCAGACAATTACAATAAGGTCGATGTTTAAAAATATTATTACAATATAATGACGGACAAACATTGACCGTTTGGGGACTGAATTAGAATCCCGTTCCACCCTAAGCGTGTCGTTAGAGCCGACAAAAGGACAACTTGATACGAAACCCGGTGGCTGTGTTACCTTTCGGGATGGAATGAGGTGGTGACACTATATATTCTAAATCCGTCATCACATTGATACACTGAGTAGGTATTCAGGGCGGACTAGCATATAGCGCTTTTGAGCCAATAACTTAAAAACACAGCTGCTCAGGCGAAGTCAATGACACTGACATTGCCCAGTTAGGAGAGACCGCTTATATTGGCGACTAACGCCTTTCCGAGATATTCGTTTTATGTTTGGATTTGTCGTGATGTGTTTGTGTGCTTATATTTTATTGTCATCATCATTGCTGCCCCTAAATGACCCACCATCGGGTCAATACAATTTGGACTTTGGAAAGTTTGGAATTTGGAGGGAGGAAAGCATACAAGTACCAAGCTGGCTGGCTAGGCTGGTGCAGGGTTTAAAAAAAAACGAAATCCCTTCACTAGCTATAACTTGTATAGCGGGGACAGCTTACAAACATGTAATTCTCGAACACAAATGACACCCAAACTCAGAGCAAGTGCCTCTGGTTTACACAAAGACACTTGCCCGACCCTGGAATCGAACCCGGGACCTGTTGATCTACAGGTGCTGCTGGATCAGATGACTGTGAAATATAACCTCCTCCTTGATTAGGGGGAGTACGCAGGTCCTGGCTGTGATTTTACCATCAACTTGCGGCACGATTTTAGGACTCAACTTATGAAAAAAAAAGCTACAAAATTATCACTCTATAATATATTATTTCATTTATAATCCGGTTAGTCCTTGACGAGTACACAGTGTCACCTTTCGATTCTACCCTGAGGGTGTCATAAGAAGTGACAGAATTAGCCGCAAGGCAGGAAAACTTGATACGAAACCCTGTGCCATCTCGTCTGGCCAGCGGGGCACGGTAGGCTTCCATGTAAACTGACTCCGCTGTGAGTCATCTATGAGCTGAATAGTATAAGCCGGTTTACCTTTTTTTTTATAAACTAAGCTCCTGCTTAGTACATGTACATGTAATTTTAGATTTGGACAAAGACACTTGCCAGACCCAGGAATCGAACCTGGGACCCGTTTTTCCAAAGGCGGCACATCTAACCCCTACACCAACAAGGCATTCAAGTCAACCTTAAGCCTTTAAAACGCCTGTTAATTAATCTAGCATATTCCATTTGTAATCAGTGACATCCCTCACATTTTTACATTTCACGTAAAACATGACAGAATGGGGTTGAAATATTTAAAACAGTTCCGCAGTGGCTTTTGTTATATGATGACATTTCACTTCAGTATTCGCATTCGGTATTGCTATTCGTGTTTGATATTTTTGTTTGCCTTATTTGACAAATAACTATTTTGACTTTCTATTTTCAACCCCGTGCCTATTACTTGTAACATGTTTTTTTTAAATATCCTTGGACATTTCACACAATTTGCGGGAGCTGTTTACATTAATGTTATTCGTGAACACAAATGACACCCAGACTACGTGCCGACAGACTCGACCCAGGAATCGAACCGGAGTTCCGTGACCCCAAGGCGGGGCAATTCGTAATCGTCGTTACACCCCACAATGACTACTGGGTCGGGCCTCCTCCAAATTCATGGAGGGAATTTAGCCTACTGTGCCACGCTGGCAAGACGGATAGGCCCAGGTTTTGTATCAAGTTTCCCTTCTCTTGCGGCTAGGTGATTTGCCGCTTACGACACCCTCGGGATAGCATAGGTTGGTGACACTGTGTATCCTAAATCCGTAACACACGGAACAGTAAGAGTAAAATGTTCGTGGTACAAGAAATAGGAACATTTTGACAAGAATACCATCAATTGCATAATCAAATCAGTGACTTAATAAAATTTATTAATACGTTATGTTTCGTTTTAGGTGCAAATAAATGTTTTGTAAAGGAGTCAGATTGCAACAAATCGTCTAGATACTGTTACAAATCGACTTACATAGTTTTAAATTATTCCAAATTTAAAACCAAACTGAATACTGACCTCATTTCTAAATCGTTTATAAATGGCGGCATTATGCGATAACAAACTAAATACATACAACAAAATAAGAACTTCCTTTCTCGCGATTGATAAAATACAACTTTAATATATTTTAAAATGATATCCATTTCAAATACTACTATTTGAAATCGAGATCGTGTTTCAAGCAAAGTATTTACAATCTACAAAATACATTTTGAATGTACTTTAATAACCTTAAATAGTGTAATTGGCAGCAAAAAGCAAGGTTTGTGTCGGTAACAAAAACCGCTGACGTGCGGGGCTACCGCCTGTGACATTGTCAAGGCCTTGGCGCCCATTCTGGAACCTTCGACATTATGTCACAGCTGCTAAATCATCTTTTTTCATACCAGCATAGTGGTTCTCATAGTGGTTGTTGATCTAGGGGTCAGATGTGCCGTCTTTAGATCAACGGGTTCCCGGTTCAATTCCGGGGTTGGACAAGTGTATTTGTGCAAAGCAGAGGCACTTGCTCTGAGTCCAGGTGTCATCTAAATCCTTGAATTACTTGTTTGTAAACGACTTCCAGCGATACAGGCAAAACCTAGGGCAGGAGATACGTTTATAAAAATGTTTATCGTCGCCTATGGAATACCAGAGAGCTCACTCACGGGTCACCGATCCCGTAATAGTTAAAAGGTTGATGAAAGGACTTCCACCTTATAAAATATCTCAGCCATAAAATCCAGAAGACTCTATTAGGAAGCATTGTTTTCCCCGTGTGGAGACAGGGCAGAATATAAAACTTTCCCACCGCACGCCGGGAAATAACGCGTGTTGTAAAATCCAGCACGCTTGGTGGTAGGATCAAATGGTCCACCCGGCTAGCTATCAACCTCACATCTAAGTCAGTCAGGAGCCAAGCAGTTTTACTGTGTTCCGTCGTGTGTTTATGAAAGCCGGTGCCTGACAGGGTATTTTCTTGAATTGCCTGCTCCATCTTAGGGTTCGGCTAGCTACCCTCACATCTAAGTCCGGCGCCAAGCAGTTTTACTGTGTTCCGTCGTGTGTTTATGAAAGCCGGTGCCCGACAGGGTATTTCCTTGAATTGCCTGTTCCATCTTAGACCCTGAGGTTGCATTCCATCACGCAAGCCTAAGGTCAAAAGTAAAAAATAATTGGAGTGGATATCCCAGTTTTTCCTTCTACCACAATGTACCTTTAATTTGTACAAAAAAATGGAAATATCGTATACTTGTTCGTTAATTAAAGAACCCTTACTCTATTACTACTATTCAGCCCATAAAGGGACCACTGCTGAATCGGGCCTCCTCCAAGTACATGGAGGGTTTCCTACTGTGCCACACGGATTTCCTTTGTCATTTCTTACGAAACCCTCAGGATGGAATGGTATGGTGACACTGTGCATTCTAAATCCGTCACAACACGGACCAACCGGAACTTCTACTCGCATTTGACTAAATTACGATGATTCGAGAATTATACCCCATTCTCTTAGGTCTGTTAGACACTGTTTACAACAGTTTTTGTAGAGTTTCAGTGTCTAAGTTGTATAATTACGCTAAGGTTTTTGTATGGTAGTAGGTAGAGGTATAGCACTCTGAACAGATTGCCCGCGTAGGCTTTATAACCAGTGCTTTGCGAATCGCCGAGGTTACCGAGGGATAATACAGTTACTGCATTGTAATGATGAAAGAATATTTGAAGTAGATTTTGATTTTAGTCGTTACAAACATACAAAAAATTATGGTAATAATATAAAACTAAAATACATATTTACTTGCATGTTTTTATTTATCCATCGTCGACGTCTTTTCAGCCCATACATGACCCACTACTGCGTCGGGCCTTCTCTAAATACGTAAAGGGAAATAAGCTACCTGTGCCACACTGGCCCCGGCCACACTGGCCCAGCGGGCAGTGTAGATGTGCGGATAGATTTTGGTCCTCGTCATTTATTTTTGTCGGTTCTTACGACACCCTCAGGGTGGAATGGGGTGTTGATACCATGTATTCTAAATCTGTCACTTAACGGATCTGTATCTTGCGTTCCGTTATTTTTCTCGTAAGATACCTTCAGGATAGAATGGGTTGTTGACTTTGTTATATATGTCGGAGAATTAACTGTTTAATTAAACCTTTTAATTTGAGCAGCGGGTTCAAGGTTAACTACACTCAAGGCAACCACTGTTTCTATCATAATACGCGATCCACCGCGATCGCGTTCCTTTTATAAGTTTTTGCCGAACGTCAAGATGGCGCCTCGACCCCGCTCGAGGACTACCCTCCGGTCTGACAATGTAAAATAATATAACGTCTTCTTTTAAAAAGAAAACAAACTAAATTGAATAGAAAAATCTAACAAATAAAACTAATTAAAATTAACATTTAACAAAGTATTTTCTAGGCTAATTGATATCGTCTATATGTATGTAACCAGCAATCATCTCCATTCTGACTACTTCCTCCGACATATATAATGATATAAAATGATGTAAAACTCTTAAAAATCGTCATATTTACAATAACCATTACTTATCATCTTACGGCCCCAGTCCCATGTTAGGTGGTAGTCTCCACACACACCTATCAGTCGTCATACCTACATTCACATCTTTCTTAAACAACTCCTCACTCCTACAATCTATCCATCTCCCTTGATCGCTGTCCTGATTGTGTTCTTTTATTTAAACCCCAACGAACAGAACTTTGCAGTGTCCGTGGGTGTATCCGCGATATCGACATCATTTACCGCGATGTGCAAGGATCGTGAAAATCCAAGATATCTTTTTGTGTTTCAAAACTATCTTGTTGATGAAACGTACACAGGGCTCCAGAAAAGTTACAAGCAGCAAATCGAATTGTTACTGTCATTAAAATCACCCACTCACACAGACACGAGCCAAGGTATACATCGGTGAATCAAAAAATTCTTGGAATCAATATTAAAAAATGCAAAGATTTAAATAATAATATTTTATTTTTCTACATAATCTCCCTCCAATGCAATGCACTTAGAATAACGCGTTTCTAACTTCCTTATTCCTTGTGAAAAAAAATTATTTTCTTGACTCTCGAAAAAGTCCTCTACGGCAGCTATAACCGCGTCATTATCGTGAAATTTTGTTCCACGAATTTCCTCTTTTAATTTTGGAAATAAGTGAAAATCACTTGGGGCTAAGTCCGGAGAATATGGTGGGTGGTCAAGGAGATTGAAGCCAGCACAGCGGATTGCGTTGAGCGCAACTTCCGATCGATGGGCAGGAGCGTTATCTTGAAGGAACAACACGCCCAACGACAGTTTTCCACGACGTTTTTCTTTAATCGCTTCACGCACTTTCGGTATTAAATTTGCATAATAGGGTCCAGTTATCGTCTGGCCTTTTGGCATGTAATCAATAAAAAGGATTCCTTCACTACCCCAGAACACAGAGGCCATAACTTTGCCAGCGGAAGGAGCAACTCGAAATTTCTTAATGGATGGAGAGGATGGTCGTTTCCAAGACATGCTTTGTCTTTTAGTTTCAGGATCAAAATGGTGGACCCACGTTTCATCCATGGTGACAAGACGACGGCAAAAATTATCCGAATCACGCTGGAACATTTCGAGATTACGCTTGGAAATTTCCAAACGTCGCTTTTTGTTTTCGTCGGTTAACATTCGTGGCACCCATCTTGCAGACACTTTTTTGAACCCCAGTGAATCAATTAAAATGGATTGAACGCTACCAAAAGATATCTTTAGGATCTCAGCTATATGTTTTATAGTCATTCTTCTGTCTTCCAAAACCAGATTCTCAACCTTTTTGACATTTTCTTCTGTAACGGAGGTTGAAGGCCGCCCAGAACGCGGGTCATCTTTACAGCTTGATCTACCTCTTTTAAATTCAGCCACCCAGTACGCAACCGTAGAATAGGGTACAGCATCACCCCCTAATGTCTGCTGAATGTCCAAAAAAATTTCCTTCGTAGACATTTTTTTCAAACTGAGATATTTTATCACCGCACGTAACTCACTTTTATCCATAATTTTGACTTTTTAGCAACTCGTTGCACAAAAAAATTTATTACATGCGAACGAACTGACAAAAACAAGTGACAGTCTGCATAAATATAGTGTGATAGACACTCTTTAATTTGAATATCGAACTTGATCCAAAAAGGTTTCATATATATGCACTTCTAAGAACTTTTTGATTCACCCTCGTAGTTACAATCCTGAATACATAAATATTTATTTGTATTTAAAAATAGAACACACGGCAACAGTTCGTAGATTCTTTATTTTAATTTCAACTTTGTTCCAATTATCGTTTAATTTTAGCATACATAGTCTGAATAAGTCTTTCTAGTGGGATACTACGTAAGTAACTAGTGAGGCAAACAATGCTGTACCTTGTACGGGACAGAATTTTGTACATGTATAAATAAATGTATCCAGTGGGGCAGCCAGTAGGTAAGCGATGGTAATTCGCTATAAATAAATAAATAAATATACTTGGACATTTTACACAACGCCATCTCGTCCCAAGCTAAGCAACTTAATGCTTGTGTTATGGTAACAAGATGGATGATAAACTATTTATATACATTTTTTTTTGTAAATACATACATATTAAGGATAGAAAACACCCAGACCCGGAACAAATACTTGTACAAATATTTCTTCCGTGCGGGGATCGAACCCGTGACATGCTGCGCAGCAGTCAGGCGCTCAACCGATTGTCAACTATGTTTGCGAGTAGAAGAATTGGATAAGAATCTTGATACATCTATTAAGAATCACTGTACTGCTTTTATTATCTTTTTACTGTGGCTGATCTTTTACAATAAGAATTAAAATAGCGGAACGATTTGCGATGCAATTCTTTTGTGTTGACAGGTATTAGAAAACAATATTTGTATACTTTTATTGTGTTGTAGATTGCATAGGAAGATAATTTTTCACCTCCTCCATTGCCGTGGAAGGAAGTTGGCTAACTACTGTGCCAGGTGGTTAGGTTTTTTGTCTTTTTAAGCTAGGTTTCCTGTCTTTCTAGTTTTTTAGCCTGTCTATAACCTCAAGGTTGAATGGTAAACAACGAACTGGCCGACGTCTTTATACCACCTTTAGTGTAACTTTTATCATTCTCTAATTCAACCACGGAGTTTCTTGCTCGCTGTTTCCCGTGGCCTTCCAACCGATGGTTTTATTGGATTAAAAGTTATTTTCATTTTGAATGGGCTAGTTTTAAAATATGTTGAAAAAGTATAATAATACTAACTGATCCCACAAACTTGTTTTGCCAAATAATTAAAGGCCCACCCCCACGCAACCACCCCCACCCCTCCAACAAAAAAAAAGCAATAAATTTTGTAAAAAATAAACAATTATTTTTGCTGGGGTCCACCCTTACAATTAAGGGGGATGAAAAACAGATAGTAGCCGATTCTCAGACCTACCCAATATGCTCACAAAATTTCATGAGAATCGGTCAAGCCGTTTCGGAGGAGTATGGGACCGAACATTGTGAGACGAGAATTTTATATACAGGGTGGTCAAAAAGTCGTGGATCAAACGCAACCAGCGGTTAGATGGGATTATCAGCAGCAAAAAATTGTTCTACGGGAGGTCCCTAAGGTCAACCCCTGCAGAGTTATAATTGATTTTGTGTTTTTATGAGAAATTGTCCTTTTTTTACTAAAACTTGATAAAATTCCACAAAATCTACACCCTGTATCTTTTTAAAATTTTTCAATAGATTAGTACTGATGAGCCCTTTCGTTAGACATGCAAATTATGGTAGTTTATTGGGTGTGTTAAAGATAACATTAAGTTTTCCGAAAGACATAATTTTTAAATCAAAACTTGTTAATTACTTCGGACCCCACTGTGAAAAAAAAATACTCTACAGAAAAGTGCCACTGTATGACAATTTTTGGCGCATTTAATAAGGATTCTAAAAAGGTATTACACATGGCTATGCGTGGCTTCGATATCTTTCAAGGACGATCTTTCGTAGCAAGGCCAGAGTTAATTCATACATAAAACTCGGTTAGGCCTACTATAGGTAGGCCTAACCATATTGAAGGTGTCGTAAGAGGCGACTAAAAGAACGCATTAGGCAGATCACCTAGCCGCAACAGAAGGAAAACTTGAAGCAAACCCTGTGTTAACCCGTCTTGGCTGCATGGCACAGTAGGCTAATCTCCCAACATGAACTTAGAGGAGGCCCGACTCAGTAGTGGGTCATTTATGGGCTGAAACGACGATAAAGACCCTGTAGTCCGGAAAACAATCACGCTTAGGTAAGGTTAGGTTAGTAGGCCTAACCGGGTTTTATGTATGAATTAACTCTGGCCTTGCTACGAAAGATCGTCCTTGAAAGATATCAAACCCACGCATAGCCATGTGTAATACCTTTTTAGAATCCCTATTAAATGCGCCAAAAATTGTGATACAGTGGCACTTTTCTATAGAGTATTTTTTTTTCACAGTGGGGTCCGAAGTAAGTAACAAGTTTTAATTTAAAAATTATGTCTTTCGGAAAACTTAATGTTATCTTTAACACACCCAATAAACTACCATAATTTGGATGTCTAACGAAAGGGCTCATCAGTACTAATCTATTGAAAAATTTTAAAAAGATACAGGGTGTAGATTTTGTGGAATTTTATCAAGTTTTAGTAAAAAAAAGACAATTTCTCATAAAAACACAAAATCTATTGTAACTCTGCAGGGGTTGACCCTAAGGACCTCCCGTAGAACAATTTTTTGCTGCTGATGGCCCCATCTAACCACTGGTTTCGTTTGATCCACGACTTTTTGACCACCCTGTATAAGATTTTTAACTATATGTATAGTTCGATGAGTAAATAATAATGAAGTTGGCAATTTTTATCCTGACATTTAAGTCGTTAAGGCATCAAGTTTTCGTTGAACTCTTTATAGCTTTTCTTTTCGTATGGGTGATTTCTTAAAACATAGAATTCTGTTATAGTTAGATACTATCAAATAATGTAATATTTCCGTCGGATGTTAGTATGCGTAATACAACTAACCTGCGCAGCTTTCGTATCTTCAAGGCTTCAAGGCATACAGTACGTAATATACCTCTTACCAACAGACAGCACTACTACTCAGCCCATGCATGACCCACTGCTGAGTCGTGCCTCCACCATTTACGTGGGGGGTGATTAGACTACTGTACCACGCTATGCCAGGTTAAAACAGGGTTTCTAATCAGCCCCCTTGACTTTTTTTTTAAATGATTTATTCCATAAATTTTACATATGTATCACAATGCATCCTTCTGCCAAACTGCACCTTGCCGTGGTGGCTGGGGCTCCAGGGACTCCTCTGTCCTCAGAGTTGCCCTGTGAGTCCTGAACCGCTGCGGTGCACCAACGCCCTTGGGTTGTCGCTAACCCGAGGGCTGACGGGCCTTCTTCTGCGAGGCCGTTATGTCGCAGAAGGGGGCTGCGGGGCGGGTCGCAAAGGAGGGAGCTCCGGCTGATCCGCGCCACGGACGGAGGCAGGGGTGGAGGGGGGTTGTGACGATGAGAACCCCTTCTGCCCTCGCCTGAGAGGCCGGTGGTGGGTCGGGGGAACCGCCACCGTCCCAGTGTACCGGGACGCCCTCTCTGACAGTCGCTTATACGCGTTGCGAGCACCGCGCCGGGGCGTCACAGTAGAATACGTTTACGCGAACTTGTGGCGCCCTAAGCACGCCGTGTAGGCATACAGGGTATACCGCTGGGGTTTTAGTGGGTAGACGACTCTTGGGTAGACGACCCTTGTCGGAGTCCCACATAATCACCGACCTCTCCCACGGGGGGCGGTGGTATGCATAAAGCATTTCCCGAGCGACAACAAAACAAAGGGTTTCTTATCACGTTTTCGTTTTGTTACGGCTATGTTATCGGCCTTGTCATTTCCTTTTGTCGGCTCTTACGACACTCTAAGGATGGAATGGGGTTATGGCTAACTAGTGGATAATTTAGTTTTAGGCAAAATTGTGTTTCAAGACGATGTGAATCAACGCTTACCTACTTTACCTTTTTAATGGAGACGCAAGAGTGTTTTTTAATAAAAAAAGTTCTTTGTTCGTCTTGAAACTGAAATTCATAATTATTCAGTTTTAAATTCAGACTTGTGTGTTAAACTCAAATCAAAATTATTTTCATCAAGTCATCTGATTTGAGTTCTTACACGTAAAACAAATAAATCACTTAATATTTACCATTTACAGGTCGGAATGCCGCTCTACAGAGAAGTTTCATTTCGTTTCAGGCCTTAAATGACCCACTACTGACTCGGGCCTCCTCCAAACTCATGGAGGGAAATAAACCCACTTTGCAGTCGCTGTACTAATATTCGTGAGAGCAAAATTGCGCATAGACGCAAAGGGCCAAACATAAGCAGTTCACAAAAGAACCTACCATTGCTAGTAATTAATAAATAATTACCCAACCGGAGTTGAACCCACGCCTCTCAATCAGTTACATTGCATACACATTGAGTACAGGGATCTTCAGCCTACGTTGGAGTGTACATTAGTGTCGCAATCTCGCCAATAATACTACAACTCAGCGCATAAATGCCACACTGCCAAGCCTTTTTTAAAAAGAGGGGTGTTATAAGTTTGACGTGTCTGTCTGTGGCTCCGTAGCTCGCGAACGGATGAAGCGATTTCAATACAGTTTTTTTTATATGATAGACATGTTTGATGAAAATCGGTTGAGTCGTTTAAAAGTTATGGGGGTGAAAGTGGGGAAGAATAAACGAAAGTCTGCAAATATAATCAAGTGGGGTCTCAAATGAAAGCGCATCACGTGCACATTACAAAATAAGATGTTCCATGAAAATCAGTTAAGTCCTGAAAAAACTCTGGGGGTAAAAGGGGGCGGGGGATACCCAATATCTGCAAATATATGTGGTGGGGAGAAAATGAGGATGCGACAAGAATCTATCATCTACATCATAATAAGCGTGTACCTATAAAAAGCAGAAAATAATTTTTTTTTATTAAATTTTTATTAACCAATTATTTGAATGCCTAGGCTTGCGTGATGGAAAGCAACGCCAGGGTCCAAGATGGGGCAGGCAATTCAAGGAAATGCCCTGTCGGGTAACGGCTCTCACATATACACGACGGAACACAGTAAAACTGCTTGGCTTGACTTAGATGTGAGGGTGGTAGCTAGCCGGGCGCTTAGCTTGCTGGGTTTTGTTGACTTTTACAACGCGTGTTTTTTCCCAGCGTGCGATAGGGAAGTTTTCACAATCCTATCACAGGGAAGGTGTGTCACGCTGATCAGACGGGAAAACATTGGAGATCCCGGGGCGGGGTACGGGGATGCCTCGCCCCACACGGGATTTGAAGGGAAGCAACGTCCTGCCGGGTGCTCACGGCAGGACGTCGAATGCTCGTAAGGAGCCTGAGGAGAGGAGGAGGGCCTCCTCGTCTGCGGCGGCGTGGTTCTGCATCAGATCCCACAATGCCGCAACAGGACGCGTTTTGGAGCACCCCGGGGAGGTTTAGTGGGTAGGCCCCCACTATGGGGGAGAGTCCCACATTCCCCTCGCTGGCTATCTCCGTGGCTGGCGAGGAAGTCCATAAAGGATTTTACCCCGGGTGCAAAAAAAAAGGCTTTCGTTGCAAGATTTACTTCTCTTGCGACTAGGTATTCGGTTTTGTCATTTCCATTTATCGGTTCATACGATATCCTCAGGATGGAATGGTGTGGTGACTATGTATACTAAATCCGTCACCACATTGACAATGATAATCCGAGTGTAATACTAGTTAATGTAATTATTTTTAACTTTCCCTACGCTTAGTTTGCCATTTGTGGTCTAGCTACTACTACTGCAACCAACAATCCTCTCAAGTTGATATTATCTCGTTAATTTCGTGAGCTATTGTTTTGGGATTGCCATTCTAAGATTCTTTATAAACCGTTGAGGGTTCACGTGAGTATAACCCCTTCAATCAAGTTCAAAATATGTATTTTATTTTCTAAACACCACCCCAGCACTAGCTAAACCACTTAATTCACGAACTCAAATGACACACAAAGATTTGCCCGACCCGGATTCGAACCGGAGACCGTGCTCCAAAGGCGGCACCCCTAGATCAACAATAAAAATTACATTAAAAGATTCACCAAAACAACTATTACAAAACATAGGTAACTAAATCTATAAACAATTATATCCACAATGACTCAACATTCATAACAAATTACCATCGAGAATACACCCATACGAGCATCGAACCTACACCCGTTTACACGTCATTGTCGTAACATTGAATTAACTGTTACGCCACTGCAGATCCATGGTGCATCCCACAACACGCCAACCTGTCTTTCATTGTTTTAACTCATCTGTATACTACCTTGCTTTTTCTTAATATCCGTGTGGTGACGGATTTAGAATACATAGTGTCACCACCCAATTCCATCCTGAGGGTGTCGTAAGAGCCGACAAAAGGAAATGACAAGGCCGAAAACCTAGCCGCAAGAGAAGAAAAACTTGATACGAAACCCTGTGCCAACCCGTCTGGCCAGGTCAAGGACGGCCTTAGGGGACAGTGGACGTTTTTTGGCTGAAATGATGATGACATAAAATATTCGACGATTTCAGAATCTCTTAATTTTTTATCGGTTAAAAGGTAAAATCGGTTAAAAAGACTTTTAAGTTGTCTCGTCTCATACATCCTAAGTAGGTCGCCTTGCACTGACAAAGCTTTCAAAATGTGGTGGTACTTTTTCCAACAGAAATCTCAGTTTCTCTGTTAAACGGTGGCATTATCTTGTAAAGATAGTGAGTGACAGAGAAATTTAGTGTTATTATGTTCATAATATTGGTTAAGGTGAAAATGATTATAGGAAAAGTTATGAACAGAAATAGTTAGAATTGTACAAACATTTTGAAATCAAACACTTTATAACGGATTTATCGCGTGTATATTACATTATTTAATTCCCGACGTTTCGAAAGCTTCGCAGGAGTCGTGGTCGCGGGAGAGACTAGATGACAGTTGTCTTCAAAAGTACAAAGAAACAGTTAAAATCTACCGCCTATAATTTTTTGCCTATAAATTCGTTATAAATTGTTTAATTTCAATGTGTAATAATCGCGAAAACCTAAGAAATCATCATGTACAAACATTTTTTTTATTTGCTTGGTATTCTACGCGAATACTTGATAAAAAATCGTAAGTCATCAATTTGGATAGACTGACCATTTGAGACAAATACTGCTTTGAAATAAATGCGGCTGAAACCGGGGACTTAAGCTAGTAAATAAAAAACATTAGAGCTTTTTATTCTCAAGAATACAAATCAATGTTGATATCTTGTAAGCTAGAGCAGGTTTTCTAAAAAATAAACATTTTGCATATTTTCTCAGACACATATATTGAACTGCTTTCTTTACCATGGAAGTGGATTAGCGCGGGGTATGCGACCACAAAGGTCTACAACCGGAGCAACATTGGGTGTCGTACCTAACTGCCACTTAACTATATTGCACATTGGGCCTACATTATCTGTGGCGTAAGGAAAAGGAGAATAGCGATGCAGCAATGGTGACGTTGTACATCGCTATTCGTATTTGTATGTATGTCATATTTTTCATTAAGGGCACTATGTGGGTGGAATCCGTGTGGTGACTGGCTTAGAATACAGTCTCTTCTCCACATTCTATCCTTAGGATGTCTGTTCCTTTGGCCCCTTCAATAATATATCTCATTGGCGAAATAATTTGTACGTAGCATTTAGAAAATGTCATATATTGTACACTGTATGTGTGAGCAATGACGCAATGGAGACCTTTATTCGCGGATTTGATTTTTGATTGGCCCTGTCAAGGTCTATCCGTAATTCATTGCGTAAACGTGTAGCGTGTTTATTTATTTATTTAATCCTTTATGTAAAAATTTACATTTCTCTCATCTTGCGAACTTGCTCTCACTATGCTGTTTAGTGCTTTTTGTAAACAAGACCAATAATTTTTAAAAAAGCAACTACAGAGTTTCTTGCCGGATCTTCTCTGTAGAGCAGCCTTCCGAACCGGTGGTAGTTTCGGCATGAATGTGAGTGAACGCATAGATTGTGAGCGATCAGGGGAGATGAAGGGATTGTAGGAGTGAAGAGTTGTGTGTGAAAGGTGTGAATGTAGGTATGACGACTGAGAGGTGTGTGTGGAGACTACCACCTAGTGTGGGACAGGGGCCGTAAGATGATAATGGTGTTTATAAATATGACGATTTATAAGAGTTTTGTGATGAAACCTACGTAAATAAAGTTCCTTTTGAGTTTGAGTTTGAGTTTGATGTCGTCAGAGACGGCAAAAGGAAATGACAAGGCTGAAAGCCTAGCTGCAACAGAAGGAAATCTGGAGACCGAACCCTTTGCCAACCCGTCAGCGTGACACAGTAAGTTATTTGTCCTCCCTGTAATGGGAGGAGGCCCGACTCAGGAGTGGGTCATTTATGGGCTGAGCTATTAGTGGGTGGAAAGTTTAACAAAAATCCATACTAAAAATTGCAATCAAGAGCGTCGCTCATAAACATACACGAATAGCCATGTGCCAGCAAAAATAGTAACATGGAGTAATTATAGGGTTTAAAAAAGGGGAGCAGATTCTTTTTGTTAAAAATGTAGCTCACCAACTGGTGAGGACTGTGTCAGAACTAGAGATAGACATAGAAGCCCCAGGAAATATTGTGAAAATAAAAATTGAATATAATAAATCAGTACGAATATATACTTAAATTCTGCTGGAACGTACCTTATTGTAATTATTTAAAAGATGAATTAAAAATACATTGATTCGTCCCTTGGACTACAAAACATACAACAATTCAAAACAAACAAAAACTAACTCAAAAAAGTTAAATATTTATATTTCTTGTCAGATAGTGATAGATTGAGAAGTATAGAAGAGAAGCAATAATTGAATAATTTGTAATCATAGATTTATAATTTAACTAGCGACCCGCTCCGGCTTCGCACATGTGCAACGATGAACCTTAACAGTGTTGAAAACTTAACAGTGTTTCTCTACAATAATATGCATGTATTGTATGCATATAAACCTTCCTCTTGTATCACTCTGTCTAATAGAAGAAACCGCTTCAAAATCCGTTGCGTAGTTTTAAATATTTAAGCATACATAGGGACGGACAGACGACAGCGACTTTGTTTTATACTATGTAGTGATGATTCGTTTAGAAGTCAGACATCAACTAATAACACGTCTTTGGTATCGACAAAATCGCTTTCGCTCATGACTTACATAGCCGCTCCGCACACCGCAGCGGCCACCAGCGCGTGTCTGGCGAAAGTAAAGTTACGTACGTAGAACAATGGCACGGTGGGCCCGTGAACCGTGACGAGCCCCCCGCTGGGAGTGGGACGCGTGGGCTGACCACTTTTTGGGACAACGTCTCACTTCTATGACCGACACCGAAATTAAGAAGATCCTATATTTAGTTAGTAGGATTTTTATTAATAGTTAAAAGCATGCGTTTCTTCCACCAGGTCTTCTCAGTAGGTGCCGTGTTAGACATGGTCGTATTAAAAAAAATAGGAATTTAAAGTACCAGAATGGTTAAACAAAGAAAGCATTTGCCAAAATAAATTGTTAACCGATTCAGTTTTTTTAGGTTCTAATATAGTTATATGTTTAATCAATATCGCTTGAGCGGTTTCATAGCTTGAAATGGCTCTCTGAAACCTATAATTTATCGGGGTCAATTTTGTTTATTATTTGAAAGGTGTGTTACTTTTAGTAACACATCATTAAAACTAAAATGAAAGAAATTCGAAGTACGTAGTGGCTGAAGACAAAAGTATTCGATCAACGGAGAGGGCTATGCTCTGAGTTTGCCTGCGAGATCAGAAGTGAGGAGATTCGCAAAAAAAACAGAGTTACTGATATAGCTCACAGGATTACTAAACATAAGTGACAGTGGGCAGGGCACATAGCTCGCCGGACTGACGCCCGATGGGGCAGAAAAGTCCTCGAGTTCCGGTAAGCGCAGTGCTGGTAGGCACACGATGGACCGACGACCTAGTTAAGGTCGCGGAAGACGATGGATGCGGTTGGCTCAGGACCGGATTTTATGGAAATCCTTGGGGTAGGCCTATGGCTAAAATTATGATAATGAACTAAGATATACCATTCGTCTTTTTTATTTAATCCATTTAGAAATTGCGTTCATTCATAAGATCTGTTAAGAATTCCAAAGATTATAATAAATAAATATAAATAAATATTCTTGGACATTTCACACAACGCCATCTCGTCCCAAGTTAAGCAACTTAATGCTTGTGTTATGGTAACGAGATGGATGATAAACTACTTATATACATTTTTTTTTTGTAAATACATACATATTATAGATAGAAATGACACCCAGACTCCGAGCCAGTGCCTCTGGTTTAGACAAAGACACTGGCCCGACCCCGGAATCGAACCCGGGACCCGTTGATCCAAAGGCGGCACATCTGACCACTAGACCAACGAGGCATTATCTCTTCTATTTCAGTTGTGACAAATAGGAGAATTTATTATTTGGTTATGTCATGTTTGCACTATAGTTAGTGGTCAAGGCGTCTCACCACTTTAAGGCAAATCGTAAACCATACCCCTAAACAGTTATCCAAGTGCCCTAACACATAATTAAGCCGCTATGAATTGCTAAAACCGCATTAGAATCGGTTCAGTTGTCGCAACAAGGCCGGTGGGATGTTACAACACAGAATTTTGCAACTTCTGCTGGAAAAACGTGATCTAATCTATTATCTTCTATTTAAATAAACATTCAACATATGTTTTTGTTGTCCTACTGCTGTCCCTGTGGTAGGTAACGGTTTAATAATACACGGTGGCTCTACCTCATTCCATTCTGAGGGTATCGGCAGAAGGAACGGACATGGCTGAAAACCTAGCTGTAAGAGAAAGAAAACTTGATACGAAACCCGTCTGGCCAGCGTGGTACAGTAGGCCAATTACACACCATGTAATTGTAGGAGGCTCAGTAGTGGGAATAGCATATTGATGATTATGGAGGGTACCTATTGTGCCACGCTAGGTAGACGGGTTGGCACAAGCGAATCAAGTTTTCCTTCTCTTGCGGATAGATTTTCGGCCTTATCAGTTTCTTTTGTCTGCTCTAACGACACCCTAAGGCGCCGTCCTATTGCCATCGTTCGCGCGATGATGCGTCCGTCCGACGAAAAATGATCGTGCGACCGTGCGTTCAGACATACTGATATCTACTGAATGTTCTATTGAGGGTCATGCGATCATGCGATGCGACCAAATTGTTTGTTGAACGCATCGTATTAATCGCACGAGGGTGAGTTCTAAATATTGAATGTCCTATTATTCGACGGCGTGGATTCGTAGGATGACGTTTGAAGAAAACTTAATTAATGAAGTGCGTGCTCATCCCGTTGTTTGGAATAAATGGAGTGAAGATTATAAAAACAGGCTTAAGAATGATAAAGAGTGGGCAGCAGAAACCGTGCATCTCTGCTAAGAGCCATTTCGAGAGTAATCGCTCGAGGACAAACGTGTTCCTCATCTTCTTCGCGCGATCGGTTTCATCGTACGATGAAATCGCATCGCAGCATCGCACGAGCGATGACAATAGGACGGCGCCTCAGAATGAAATAGGGCGGTGACACTATTTGTATTCTAAATCCGTCACCAAACGTAATTAATGGATCCCTAAAATCACTTCAGGTAACATTTCACATGTACGGGACTATGGGTCCACTACCCACGTAGTTTTGACTTTTGAATGCACATTAATTTAATTCACTATTTACATATTTGATATATTAAGCATCGCAACGTAATTTTGAATTATGTAAAACTAGCTGACCCGGCGAACTTTGTTTCGCCTTAAAGGCAATAAATGAGCAGATTTTTGATTTTATTAACTTCAATTTTTTATCAGGATAAATATAAATAAAAAATCTATAATTTTAATTATACTTTATTGGCCATCTATTTTAGTAACTGCACTTTTCAGTGAATCACCTTGTGACAGACGACATTTTTCGGTTTATTATCAGGTGCATGAACAAATAACGCAGATGGTCTCCTGACCCGGAACATGCCACATATATTTGATCTTGGGAAATACATGAATTTTCTAGATTTAGGCCACAAACTTTCCAGGATTGGCCCTGTTATTTATTAATGGTCACGGCGAATGCACGACGGATCGGAAATAATTAAAACTGAAACGGTATATCAACAACAACAACTTAACAACTTTAATTTGAGTATATTCCATTGTTCATCAATTCACTTACCACCAAACGCGTTCCGTTGCACAGGTTTGGTGGTTTTGGTTTATATTTGGAAGCAAACTTAGTACGTAGCCAACCTTTAGTCGTAAATTGTGCGGTGGTAAGCCAGGCACATCCAAGGAGTCTTTTTTTACACAGTCAATATATTTGAGTTAATGCAAGTGTACCAATGATTTCATTCTGAATTATGTTAGTTACTTTATGTCATCTACATATTTATTCTTAGCCGCCAAAATTGCTCGCTCAATCAACCATTCATTATTTTTGTGTTTGTGAGTTCGTCCTTCGATGAACAGAAATTCTGAGAAAATAAAATCAATCCACATATTTCGATGATTTGAGGCAGAAATAGCCAGGCAGTAAAATAATTGCGCCTCCAAAACATCTCGAGTCATTGCGTAGGTGTTCGGTCGGATCGGATAAGTGCTTCCAATGCACGTGTATGACCTATTGTACATTCGTCCCAGATGACGATTTTCCATTTTGATAAAACTTTAGCCGCAGAGGAGTGTTTTGTAATATTACATGACATCTATTGGTCCAATGCCTGCCATCGTATCGAAACGTTGCTAGATCCGAATTCAGTATTTACTCGAAATAAATACATCAACCGGTCAACTTCAAAATTTCTAATTGTCAAATTTATCAAACTATAGACAACATAACGTTTAGCTGTCAGTGACGTTTTGTTATTCCAGCAATTGCATTTTGATATACGATGTTTTATATCACGGAACGGGATTACACACATTTACACTTTCACGTTTATAATATTAAGTATGATTTTATGAATTGTCCAACGTCTTTATATAAAAAAGAAAGTCGGACATAGGATACCTGAGATTTTTATCCCGTTCCCGTAGAATGTGATATATTACGTGGTATAACAAAACGTAACTGACAGCGAAATCTTCTGTTGTCTATAATTAAATATGGCTGAAAATTTGACAATTAGAAATTTAAAATTAACTTATAACTCTATAAATTTACACACAATATCTTTATAAATTGTAGCCTATGTGTTATTCTGATGTATAAGCTATATTATTATAAAGTTTCATTAAAATCCATTCAGTCGTTTTTACGTGAAAGAGTAACAAACATCCATCCATCCATCCATCCATCCATCCATCCATCCATCCATACATACTTACAAACTTTCACGTTTATAATATTAGTAGGATGGTAGACTGGGATGTTGTAATATTCACGCAAGTTTAAATGTTACTTGCAAATGACTGTATTTCGCGTAATACTGAAAACGTGACGTTTCGACCTAATGACAGATATATTTTTTTATAAACGAAATAACTATCTGCACTTTACAAATATTTTATGAAATTCGTGAACACAAATGGCACCCAGACTCGAAGCAAGTGCCTCTGGTTTACACAATGACACTTGCCCGAACTCGGAATCGAACCGGTGATCCATTATCCAAAGGCGGTCCAACCCCTAGACCAAGGCTGTCAATGATACTGATGTTATTTTCAGTTACAAAACCAAAATAAACCCTATGCCACACAGCTTTAAGTCCATCTTAGTCAAATATTCGAGGTGGCTTGAGTCGTGTGCCAAGGCGTTTTAGTGTGCCGTCCCATAAGAAAAATTGTCTATTCCTTATTTCAAATTTAGTATTAACAGTCCAAACGTATGCATTAAAAATTATTAATTGTAAAAAATGTTGCTAACAACTATTTATAATGGTATTTAAACCAACAATCGTAATATTTAGTTTTATTAGGCGTGCAATGTATCCACTCTTCACCTGTCTAAACTCTTTATTAATTCCAGGGTGGTGGTGACACCGAAAAGGAAGAAGGAGTCTTCTTTTGCTATCCTCGCAGAAGCTCCTATCTCCAGGCCCAGCAGTCCTCATTCCCTACCGGTTGACATTAGGAGAGGGAGGGTATCTCCTTTCAGAGGTAAGAGAAGATAATTATACTAATTGACTTAGTAGTTCTTTACTTAAATAAACACTTTTCTCATTTAACACTCAATTGACATCTAATTTGAGTATTTACATTCTAGTCCGGGATCCCCGGTACATTGTTTTCACTTGATTACTATCAAGCTAATTTTTCGTGAGTAGCTTCATTATCATGAGACGCCCAACATTTTCTTGTCTACAACTCTTGATTGTGGTAGCTAACAGAGGTAGCAAGGGTGAAATATGTTGATTTTATGATTCAAAAAAACTTATTACTAACCGGGTGCTTTTTGGTATATCTGATGATAATTATCTAAATTATTCGAAAATGTATTTGTCCTACAAAATGTAGGGTTTGATCAAAGAGTCCTCCACCTCCAATATGTATGGATAACGAGGTCATAAAAATGATTACTAACCAGCTGGTTTTTTTTTATTAACTTAGTAAATACTTATATTATTTAACCGTCATATTGTCCTACAAGTTGCGTGGTACGTTATCCCGGTCCTACGCTCAAAAGTTGTTAAAACCACAAGACCCATTTTGTCATCACTAACTGTAGGACAATAATTTTCCATGATAGGTTAGTGTATTCTCTGCCCAAATGATACAATGTCCTACAAGAAAACAGGTATGTAACACGAGTCCGACAAAAGTTGTAATTTTTTCGTTTTCCTACTTATAACTTACTAGCGACCCGAACCGGCTTCGCACAGGTGCATGTATTATACATATAAACCTTCATCTTGAATCACTCTATCTATTAAAGAAAACCGCTTCAAAATCCGTTGCGTAGTTTTCAAGTTTTAAGCATACATAGGGACGGACAGACGACAGCGACTTTGTTTTATACTATGTAGTGATGATGATACAGTGAAAACGTCTTTTTTTTAATTTAAATAAATTATTTTTCTTAAGTAATACAAAAAAATAATTATTTACATTTATAAAAAATAACATTCATCAGATTCATCTGATAAATTTTCAGTATCATCACTGTCATTTTCATCTATTTCATTTTCCTCGTCTTCTGTCTCTGTAATGACGTAAAAAATTAAGTATTATTTAACATAAAATGAATCCACTTCGTTTTATAGTGTGCAAAACTTTTTATATAGTACATTATACGGATTCCGCTATACAACGACATTCACCGTTATGTTTAATGGATGTAAATTATTTTATTAGAAATTTAGTACGTTAAAAATAATTTTAAAAAATGGATTGCCTGAAAAAGTCCTAAATTTCTAATAAAATAATTTTCATCCATTAAACATATCGGTGGTCGTTGTATAGCGGGATCCGTATAATGTACTATATAAAAAGTTTTGCACACTATAAAACGAAGTGGAAGACGAGGAAAATGAAATAGATGAAAATGATAGTGATGATACTGAAAATTTATCAGATGAATCTGATGAATATACATTTTTTTTAAGTAAATAATTATTTTTTTGTACTACTTACTTTAGTAAAAAAAAAGTTATTTAAGTTAATAAAAAAGATGTTTTCACTGTATCATAAGTTATAAGTAGGAAAACGAAAAATGACAATTTCTGTCGGACTCATGATACATACCTGTTTTTTTGTAGGACATTGTATCATTTGGGCAGAGAATACTAACCTATCATGTAAAATTGGTGTCCTACAGTTAGTGATGACAAAATGGGTCTTGTGGTATTGCCAATTTCTGAGTGTAGGACCGGGATAACGTACCACGCAACTTGTAGAACAATATGACGGTTAAATAATATAAATATTTACTAAGTAAATAAAAAAAAACCAGCTGGTTAGTAATAATTTTTGATGACCTCGTTATCGATACATATTGGAAGTGGAGGACTCTTTGATCAAACCATACATTTTGTAGGACAAATACATTTTCGAATAATTTAGATAATTATCATCAGATATACCAAAAAGCACCCGGTTAGTAATAATTTTTTTTGAATCATAAAATCAACATATTTCACCCTTGCTACCTCTGTTAGCTACCACAATCAAGAGTTGTCGACAAGAAAATGTTGGGCGTCTCATGAAATTGAAGCTACTCACGAAAAATTAGCTTGATAGTAATCAAGTGAAATCAATGTACGGGGGACCCCGGACTATTCGTCATTAGTTAGTTATAAAAAAAGTCTAAATACGTAATGGTTCATTTTTATATTTTGTTTCTGATCTCTATCTTTGTGATTCAAATTCATATTGTTTTTGTTACCTTAACAATGTATCCAGTTTAATTTTAAATAATGTTCAATAAAATATGCTTGAAGAACAGACATTGCGTATCTTTAGGTCAACCTATACAAAGAAAAAAAACTTTAACATGTTACGTTTTGCTAGGACGTGGATTCCGAGAAGAAACTTCACGACACAATACCCCAGGAACCTCCGCAGCTAACTCCAGAGCTTGCTCTCCGCCCAGAAGAAGAACTAACTCCTTACCTAGAATAGACAAAATGGCTCAAATGGCCACACTCCCTTTACCTATACACTCTCTGCCACGACCACCCTCACCAAGAAACTTTCTAAAAGAAAACATAGAAGAAATCAGAGAATTAAGTGAATTAAACAGAGAGAAACACGAAGCAGAAGCTGAAAAGAGACGAATAGAAGAAGAAGAGGCTCTGCTGAAAGAAATGGGGATTCTAGATAAAAGCAAGTCTGGCTCTAGAAGTGTTGTCGGGTCAAGAACAAATTCAAGAAGCAACTCTCCCAGTAAAATCAAAAAATCGTCTAGATCTAATTCTCCATCAGCAATACTTCACTTTGAAAACATCCCTGCAAACAGCAAGGAGTTTGTGAACCCGGATGATGGGATTAGTAAGCCTGTCACGCATAGATCACGACTAAGGTCTATTTCTAAGTCCCAGCCACAGTCTAACGAGGGATCCCCGAAACATTCCAAGATTCCTCAAAGACAAACGTCAGTGTCGCCTAACAGAATATCTGTAAGACGCGAAATTTCGACTTCAAGAAGGCCTGTTGAAAACAATCTCAATAAAAATCAGAGATTCATCTCCAACAGTACTAGCAGTATCCATGAAACAATAAAAATTGGGAGTCAAGTTCATGATAAAAGAGCAAGCAAGAGTACCCAGAATTTGAACATTTCCCCTGCACATATCAGAGGGAAACCACCAATATCGCCAGGGAGAGGTGGACCGCCTCCTTCAAATAGAACTATCAACGCTAAACGTCTCTCTCCAATTGTCGGCACACCAAACAAAAGTCCAGCTGAAAGTCTTAAAGCTAGTTCAGCAAAAGGTGCAACTAAACCATCATCAGTACCAAGAAAATCAGTCAAAACTGCTGGTAACGTACCTGCTACATCTAGACTAAATTCTAGACAGCCTAGCAAAACCATCAGTAGGGAACCGAGTCCGGATAAACGCAACAAAACTACAACTAAACCGATGAATGGCACCCAATTAAAACCTATTACTAGAACACCGAGTACAAAATCAACCGTAAAACCAACAGGTCCTAGTAAACCTGAACCAAAAAAACCTATCAGCCGTACGAATAGTATCAAAAGTTTATCCAGAACTCCTAGTACCAAAAATTTAACCGATAAACCACCCCTAAAGAAAGGAAACAGTAAAAGCAACGTCGCCGAAAAAACGAATTCAACAACTAGATTAAACGAAATTGCTGCTAAGAAAGACACCGTAAAAGAAACAAAGAAAACATTAAAATCAAAAGATGAAGCAGAAAAGGCCAAAAAAGAAAAAGACACTAAGACGAAGAAGAAAGGTGTAGACGCTATGACTGATGCAGAATCAGTGGAAAAACAAGACAATGAAACTCAATACGATAAAGTAACGAATGAAAAAGGTGAACTTGTAATTTTAACCAAGAAAAACATTGTTTCTATGACAACAGCAGCAATAACATCACAACCACTGGAAGTTGTGACTACCGTTACCAATCAACTGCCAGCTGTTCTGGAAAAGGCCCGTGAGAAAGCTATATTGGAAAGGCTTAGCTCCAAGGAATCCTTGGTCGGAAAGGAAGAGAAAGATGCACAGGGTGCTGAAAAAGATAAGACAGACAAAATAGTTCCGGCTAAGGAAAAGCCGAAAGAAGCTAAGAAACCTGAGCCTAAGGAGACGCTTGAAGAGAAAACTGAAGAAAAGAAACAACTTAAGCCAATAAAAATTATTCACGACTATGATCCACCTAAGCCAAAAACACTATTCAATGACGATCATGTAAAGCTGAGACCCTTACAGCCACCATACGATAACCCACATGTAGAACGAGTCAAACAAAAGATTGACGACATTCTTAAAGAACCAGAAGTGTCCACAGAAAATATACTAACCGCTTCGGCAAAATCACGGGAAGCGAAAAACACATTTCAAAATATTGCTGATAAAGCTCAAACTGATATAAAAGAAGCCAAGAACGAAGTAACTACCAAACTGACAGATATCAAAGATCAAGTAGTCAAACAGAACGAGAAGATGACTGAACAAATACGCACAGAGGCCACAAAAATAGTTGAAAGCATAATGACGCCAGTTGAAGAACCAAAGGATGTCCCAGAAAAGGTAAAACCAGTTCCAGAGAAGTTACCAGAGGTAAAAAAAGATATTCTGGAACCTGTAGTTATGGTTGTGAATGAGAAGAAGAAAGCTATTGAAGCTAGTGTTGAAAAGATTACTGAAACGCTTGTGAAGGGTGAAGGAGACGTTGGGGTGCAAAGCTGTAATCTATCGACTGCCGGGATCAACAAGATGGCCGCCGGAAATAAGTATGGGGACGGAAATGGATCAGACAAGTCAGCTCACAGCAATGGCGGGTAAGTAATAAAATAAACTTATGATGATATTTTTAGCGAATTTATCGCATGTATTTTACATTACTTAATTCCCGACGTGTCGAATGCTTTGTAGCAGTTTGTACAAGGAATCAGTTATATCCCCGCCTATAATTTTGTTCTATTGATAACGTTCCCTGTAAAATACAAGCGACAAATCCATGAAAGTGGTTAATCAAAATAGAACCTTGTTTTAAACTACATACTGCTCAAATTAAAGAATATCTAAATTTCCTATAAATTTGTATAAGTAACTTAAAAATGTCACTACTACTACTACTCAGCCCATAAATGACCCACTACTGAGTCAGGCCTCCTCTCATCCCCGTGGAGATACAGTCAGGGCCCACGGGGCAGCAAGCGCGGGACGGTACACCCCGGGGACGTTTAGTGGGTATGACTCCGTCTCCTGACAGAGGCGGAGGGGACTCCCACACACCCCCTGTTGGCCATCTGCAGGCTGGCAGGGATAGTCCATAAAGGATTTTACCCCGGGCAAAAAAAAAAAAAAAAAAGACCTCCTCTCATCGCAGAGAGGGTAATTAGCCTACTGTGCAACGCTGGCCAGACGGGTTGGCACAGGTATCAAGTTTTTCTTCTCTTGCGGCTAGGTTTTCGGCCTTGTCATTTCCTTTTGTCGACTGTTACGGCACTCTCAGGATTGGGGTGGTGTTTTATAAATTCTAAATTACTCAAAATATCACTGGCGTTACTTAAATTAAACAGGGTTTAAAAAAAGTAAAATGATAAGGGTGATGTAAAATGTTAAGACAAACATGAAAATCACGTGTTTCTTGAAATTTTCGTCCCAATTACTATAACTAAGTAAAGAAATCAGCGCAAAACCCAACCCGTTGCGTAATAAAGATGACTTTATTTTTTCCTTTTATATAAATACTAAACCCCTGCACTAGGCAATAATATGTAATTCACGAACACTAATTACACCCAGACTGACAAGTACCTCTGGTTTACACAAAGACACTTGCCCGATCCCGGAATTGAACCGGGCCCCCCTGATCCAACGGCGGCACATCCAACCACTAGACCTACAAGGCATAAATATACGGGTCAGTTTTTCTAAATTGTCTGCTAGTTGCGTGCCTCAGGACTGATGGCATTATGTATTCCTGGGCCATCAGTACACGCATGAGCAGTCCTTAGTATAATACCTCAGAGAATGGCTTTCCTACCTTCGATAGGCGTAGTGAAAGCGAGTTCTAATACTCCCATAGGAATTATATGGTATTACTTTCAATTGCACATGCGTAGAGAATATAGCGTATTCGTTCTACTATCATCTTTGGTGCCGTGGTTGAGTGGTTGAGCGGGTCGCGGGTTCGATTCCCGCACGGAAGAAATATTTGTACGACCTACAAGTATTTGTTCCGGGTCTGGGTGTTTTCTATCTATAATATGTATGTATTTACAAAAAAATAATTGTATATAAGTAGTTTATCACCCATCTCGTTACCATAACACAAGCATTGAGTTGGGACGAGATGGCCTTGTGTGAAATGTCCAAGGATATTTATTTATTTAGGACCATTTTCTGATTCCATGTGGTGATGGATTTAGAATATACAATGTTACCGACCCATACCATCCTGGGGGTGTCGCAAGAGGCGACTAAAGGAACGCAAGTGCCTCTTAGCCGGAAAAGAAGGAAAACTTGAAAAAACCCTGGGCCAACCCGTCTTGCCAGCGTGGCATGATAGGCTAATTTCCCTCCTTATACTTGGAGGAGGCCCGACTTAGTAGTAGGTAATTTACGTGGTGAAATGAAGATGAATGTTACCATGGTCTACCTTCATGAGGGTGTAAGGACTAAAAGAACGCACGATACAGATCACCATTTCGCAAGAGCAGGAATATTTTTATGTCAATCAGGTTAGTAGGAACTTGGAACGTTCGTGCGGTGACGGATTTAGAATACATAGTGTCACAACCCCATTACCATCCTGAGGGTGTTATAAGAGGCGACTATAAATATATCCATAAATAAATATATATAAATATATCCTGGGACATATCACACAACGCCATCTCGTCCAAAGCTAAGCAACTTAATGCTTGTGTTATGGTAACGAGATGGATGATAAACTACTTATATACATTTTTTTTTTGTAAATAAATACATATTTTAGACAGAAACTACCCAGACCCGGAACAAATACTTGTAGGTCGTGCAAATATTTCTTCCGTGCGGGAATCGAACCCGCGACTTGCTGCGCAGCTATCGATCTCTCAACCACTGCACCAGCCATGGAAAAGGAAATGGAAAGGCTGAAATCCTAGTCGAAAGAGAAGGAAAACTTCATAGGAAACCCTGTGACCTGTTTGGCCAGCGTGGCACAGTGGGCTTAGTACCCTTCAGTATCTGGAGGAGGCACGACCCACTGGGTCATTTATGGGTCGTCATGATGATGCTGTTCTTGTCCTTGTGTAGGATTGTTAAAAAAACTTACCCCCTCTCTTTAAGCAAGTGTATTGCACTCACTAAAGTCGCAGTTAAAAGTTAGTAGTTAAATATTTTTACGACAACGGTCACGTATCGAGCGACAGCTAGCGTGCTGACCCCTGATTAGCATCCGCAGGGTTAAACTCAGAGTTAGATTAACAAACGACTTTTCTACGGTTTACCGCCCGCTTATTTGGGTTAAGAGTTGTTGACTCGCTTCGGACCTCGAACCCTCAAACTCAAAAGGAATTTTATTTACGTAGGTTTTATCAAAAATCTCTTAAAATTCGTCCAAATTAAAATTACATAAATCATGTTTCGGCTCCACATTCATACTGAAACTACAACCGGTTGGGAATGCTGCTCTACAGGGAAGAGCCGGCAAGAAATTTCCGTCAGGTGCCGTTACTTACGCTCAGGTCAAACATTCCCTTCAAAGATGGGATGGGATTATTAACGGCTTTTTGTATGGCCCTCAATGGGGCAGTTCTAGTTTTACCGACGGTGGATATCCGGTATTAAGTATGGAAAAAAAAACCAAGTCTATACACTAAGGTCTTCTGCGTTGTTGGTCTAGGGGATGTGCGCCTTTGGATCACGGCTTCCCCGGTTTGATTCCAGGGTTGGGCAAGTGTCTTTGTGTAAGCCAGAGGCACTTGCGACGAGTCTGGGTGACATTTGTGCCCGTGAATTTCATATTTGTAAACTGCCCCAGCGATTATGGTTATACCTTTAGCTGTTAGCAGTATACGTATTCTTTAGCTGTCCGCCTGAAGCAAGAACATTTCGGGCATATTTTGTGGTAAAAATTGTTGTAAATAAATATAAATAAATATCCTTGGACATTTCACACAACGCCATCTCGTCCCAAGCTAAGCAACTTAATGCTTGTGTTATGGTAACGAGATGGATGATAAACTACTTATATACATTTTTATTTTGTAAATACATACATATTGTAGATAGAAATGACACCCAGACTCCGAGTCAGTGCCTCTGGTTTAGACAAAGACACTTGCCCGACCCCGGAATCGAACCCGGGACCCGTTGATCCAAAGGCGGCACATCTAACCACTAGACCAACGAGGCAGTCAATATAGTAGTATATAGTATTTTGAGAGCTGCAATATTCTGCAAGGCGAACCAAAACAATGTGGATTTTATGATGGATTTTTAGATGGATTTAGGATACATAGTGTCACCACCCCATTCCATTCTGAGGGAGCCGTAAGAGCCGACAAAAGGAAGACCTCGTGTGCTAAAGCCAATAAGAAAGTCCTGCCCTCGATACACAGTAGGTACTTCATCTAGGCCAAATTTCCGCTGCGTAAAAACATACATAACGACCTGTAGAAAGGGCGTAGCGTACCGTAAATACAGTACGTAATATAATAAGAGAATAAACATGCCAAAGATAAACGTGCAAAAAATGTAAAAGTGCAGTAATCATCTTACTAATATTATAAACGTGAAAGTTTGTAAGTATGGATGGATGGATGGATGTTTGTTACTCTTTCACGTAAAAACTACTGAATGGATTTTAATGAAACTTTACAATAATATAGCTTATACATCAGAATGACACATAGGCTACAAGTTATAAAGATATTATGTGAATTACAACAATATAAACAAGTCGAATTCAAAATTTCTAATTGTCAAATTTTCGGCCATATTAAACTATAGACAACATAACGTTTCGCTGTCAGTTGCGTTTTGTTAAAGTAGGTTTTATACGGACGGGATAAAAATCTCAGGTATCCTATGTCCAACTTTCTTTTTGTTTTAAATATTTATAATGCGGAACAAAGTTCGCCGATTCAGCTAGTGTAATATAATAAATAAATAAAATAAAAAGCTTTTATTTGATTCCTTACATAACAACCTTAACTTAACTAATTCTATATTATTTACATTATCATAAAAAGTGCATGCATTTAAATTTCAAAATAAATAAAAAGATGTAGCAAAACTAATTAAACTCTATGTAAGGACCGCCTAAAGCGGTAAAAGCCTCCTCCAATTCTGTCCATTCCCGTCTCTCCCGTGCTACTCTACTCCAAACCCTCCCTGCAACCTGAGCAATGTCATCATCCCATCTTTTGTGGGGCCTCCCCCGTTTCCGTTTCTTATTTATGGGCGACCAATTTGTGATAACTTTAGTCCACCTATCGTCTTTTAATCTTTGTAAGTGGCCCGCCCACTTCCATTTCCGTGCTAGCAAAAGTCTACCTACATCTTTTGACTTAGTGATCTGTCTGATATCTGATATTTTGACTTTGTCTCTTAGTTTTTTGTGCAGGTAGCTTCTCTCTAAGTTCCGTTGGGTTACTTGAATCCTATTCTGGTGTTTTTTAGTAATATTCCACGTTTGGCAGGCATATATGAGGCATGGGATCAGACAGCTTTCCAATGCTTTAGATTTCAATGATACCGGGAGTTTACCCTTAAAAACTTCTTTCATAGTCCAAAATTTTTTCCATGTATTTGAAATTCTTCGTTCAATTTCCTTATCCATTCCCTTATGAAAGGAAATTAATTGTCCAAGGTAGATATAGTCTTCTACATATTCTAAGGAATTTGTTTGTAGTATGATTGGCTGTTTATTTCCGTTTGTCATTATTTTAGTTTTTTCAAAGTTTATCTTTAGTCCAACTTTGTTACTATTTTCATTTAGAGTTTCTAACATGTACTGTAGGTCGGTATGATTCTCGGCGAATAAAATTATATCATCAGCGAATCTTAGATGAGTTAAGCGCTTTCCGTATATTTTTAGACCCACGTTGTTCCACTGTAGATTTCTAAATATTTCTTCGAGCACCGAAACAAAAAGTTTCGGGGACATAGGGTCGCCTTGTCTTACACCTCGGTTCAAGTTAAAGTATGGTCCTGTAGAGTCAAGTTTCACACGGGCTTTGCTATTTTTGTATATCTCTTGTATAATTTTTATGTAGTCGTTACTTATTCCTTGTAAAGTTAGTGCTTGCCATATACTGTCATGTCTGATAGAGTCAAAAGCTTTTAAATAATCTACAAAAGCTATGTAGAGAGTTATTTGATATTCGTTATATTTTTCTATGATCAATTTGACAGTATGAATATGGTCCGTTGTAGAGTAGTTCTTCATGAAACCGGCTTGTTCTATTGGTTGGTTAAAGTCTATCTGAGGTGTTATTCGACGTAACAGTGTGCTGGAGAAAGTTTTATATAGGCATGACATGAGGCTTATAGGTCTGTAATTTTCTACTAATTTTGGGTCTCCTTTTTTGTATAATAAGACTATATCCGAGTGTGTCCATTGGTTCGGAATGCTTTTTGTTTCTAGAATATTATTGTAAAGCTTAGTTAGCTGTTTTATTAGTAAACTTTTCGCTGCTATTATCATTTCGTTATTTATTCCATCAGGACCAGCAGACTTTCCTAATTTTAACTTTTTAATAGATAATTCGATTTCGCTTTCCATGAATTCCGGAATTGGGCCATAGTTCGATAGTATAGCAGTGGTATTTGTTGCAATACTGGTCTGTTGTGGTCGTGTGTAGAGGTTTTTGTAAAACAGTGTTGCTATTGTATTCAATTCATTTCTGTTTGTTATTATGGTTCCATTATCAGATTGTAATTGACACATAAGCTGTTTTGTTGTGTTTATAGTTTTATAGGCTTTTTGACTGCTCCCGTCTTGCTCATGTTTCTCTCTATTATATCCAGCCTTTTCTGTTTTAGATTATCTTTTATTAATGTATTTATATCTCTATATAGTCGGCTGAGTGTTAATTTTTCCTGCCTTGTTATGTTTTTCTTGTTTCTAAGCATGTGTCTGTAGTCAATCATTTCTCTAACTTGCTCAATAATAATGTCATTTTTATTAGTTTTTGTAATTAATTTTGCGTGTAAAGCACTTTGTAAAATTAATTCTTCAATGTCATTATACTGTTCTTGAACTGTTATTAATATTTTGTTAGATTCGGATTCAGTCAATATTTTTGCTAAATGTTCCTGAAAAATAGTTTTGTCGAACTTGGTGCATGGCTTTTGTTGGAATGTGGTTCTAGATTTTTTTCTGGTGACAAAATTTAATGTTGCTCTAATCATACGATGATCCGTAGCGAATTTGAATCTGTTTAATATATTAACATCTTGAATTAGACGTGAGGAGTTCTAAGTAAGGCTAAGTAGTCAATTTCATTATGTGTGAGGCCGTCGGGGGATTTCCATGTCCATCTACGACTTAAAGGCTTCTTGAACATCATATTCATAATCTTTAGATTGTGTTCCATACAGAAGTTAATAAACAGAGTCCCTCTTTCGTTTCGTTGTCCGTAACCATATTTCCCTAGTATTAAGTGCTCTTCGGGCAAGGGTTGCCCTATTTTTGCATTTATATCGCCCATTAATATGATGTTTTTTGTACTTATATTGATAGCTTTTTGTAGATTTTCGTAAAAAAATATTATTTCATTTTCCTCGGCGCGTTCCGTAGGTGCATAAGCTTGAATAAATGTAAATTGTATACAATTTATTTCTATACGTAATAGAGCTACTCTGTCGGTAAATGGCACGAAGTCTTTCACAATTGTTTGCGGATTTTTTTTTACTATAAAGCCTACTCCTTTTAAGCCTTTTGTCTCTCCGTAATAGTAAAATGTATAACTTCCTCTGTCTTCCACCTTCCAGCCAAATCTTCTAATTTCTGAAAGCCCGATTATATTCCATTTTATTCCTGATAGAGCATATTCTAACTCTACAATCTTTTCTTCACTCAATAGTGATCTAACGTTTAGAGTAGCGACATAGTAATGTAGTTGAGATTTATTCCTTTTCACATTTGGAGGGTTATTGTCTACTACCCCCGCGGTGACAAGCCGTAGTGGGGGAGTGGTTTCTTTTGTTACTATTTGTGTTTGGTATGTAATTTGGTTTGTGAGCATGTTTCTGTTCTGAGGATAGGCAGTCCCGATTGATTGCTATTCTTTTCCGGGTGAAGGAGTTCTTGTAAATGTGTTTTTCGATTGAGTGTATTGCAAAATACCATAATTGCTAATCTTGTTCTTCTTCTTCACTTGTGTTTTCAAATTTGCTGTACAAATTTGTTTATTTTCTTGGGTTGTTTTATTTACTAGTGTAATATACACGCGATAAATCCGTTAAAATGTGTTTAATTTAAAAAAATCATTTAATCAAGTTGGCTCATTAGAGCCCTTTCGAGCCATCACCGGTTCGGAATGCAGCTGTATAGAGACGAGCCGGCAAGAAACTTCCATAAAATTATGCGCGCATTTTATCCCGCGTGGGCTTCGAACCCGTGACTTTTTTGGCTTCGCATATAGCCTATGTTACTCAGGAATAAAGTAGCATTTTAATAGTCAAATAATTTATAACTAGTTATTGAATTTATTCGTTGAGAACATGTATACAAATAAATGAAACGGGAGTGTCATCAATTTTTTTGAAATTCAGCATTACAAATGACACCCAGACTCGGAACAAGTGCCTCTGGTTTACACAAAGACACTTGCCAGGCACCGGAATCGAACCCGGGACCCCGTGACCGAAAATAACCGCTTTTTACTACCTGCATTTGGATATATAAAAACGGTACATATTAAACAACAAACGGTACATATACCAAAATAACATTGTGTACATTTTTAACCCCCGATGCAAAATGAGGGGTGTTATAAGTTTTACGTGTCTGTCTGTGGCACCGTAGCTCGCGAACGGATGAAGCGATTTCAATATAGTTTTTTTTTATGAAAGGTGAGTTACGGGCGAGTGTTCTTAGACATGTTTGATGAAAATCGGTTGAGCCGTTTAAAAGTTATGACGGGTGAAAGTGGGGAAGAATAACCGAATGTCTGCAAACATAATGAAAGCGCATCACGTGCAATTTAACAAAATCTACATTATATTAAGTGTACCTATAAAAAGTATAAAATAAAAATTAAATTAAAAATTAAAAAAACCCCCGACACAATAATCTTTAAAAAGTAAAAAATAAATACATCGCGTTGGGGGACCAGGGGTCATCAGGTAATAAATAAGTGGGAGCGATTTTTGTCTGTCTATCTGTTTGTTTCGGCTAATCTCTGAAATGATTGGACGGGACTTTCACTGGCATACAGCTGATGTACATTTATTGACACTCGCCCACACTTCAAGATAGCCCATACTTCGGTCTTACCAAATATTTGAGTGGTTTTGGCTTTTGTAAGCTGCGAACTGCACAATAACTTTTTTAATAAATACCACGCGTGCGAAGTCGTGCCTACTATCATTATCACTTCACTATACTATACTTATATAGTATACTATACTATATCACTATCACTACATATTATAAAACAAAGTCGCTGTCGTCTGTCCGTCCCTATGTATGTTTAAATCTTTGAAACAACGCAACCGATTTTGAAGCGATTTTTTTTAATAGGAAGAGTGATTCAAGAGGATGGTTTATAAGTATATTACATACAAAATTTCATCCGTGTGAAGCCGGGGCGGGTCGCTAGTACAGTATAAAACAAAGTTGGTCTAGTGGTTAGATGTGCCGCCTTTGGATCAACGGGTCCCGGGTTCGATTCCGGGGTCGGGCAAGTGTCTTTGTCTAAACCAGAGGCACTGGCTCGGAGTCTGGGTGTCATTTCTATCTATTATATGTATGTATTTACAAAAAAAAAATGTATATAAGTAGTTTATCATCCATCTCGTTACCATAACACAAGTATTAAGTTGCTTAGCTTGGGACGAGATGGCGTTGTGTGAAATGTCCAAGGATATTTATTATTTATTTATTTATATAAAGTCGCTGTTGTCTGTCCGTCCCTATATATGCTTAAATCTTTAAAACTACGCAACGGATTTTGAAGCGGTTTTTTTAATACATACAGTGATTCAACAGGAAGGTTTTTATATATGTATAATACATGCATAATTGCACCGTGTCAGGGCGGGTCGCTAGAAAAATATATATGGAGAATATTCTTAATGGGTAATGGGTCCATCTCTAAGTATCCAAGACTATAAAATACCTAAATACTGGTTGGCAATTGGCAGAGATATCGGTTAAAACCATTCAGCAAACCATAGGACCTGTTCTTTTTTCATGTAGGTCAAAGACCAAGGCTTGTATTACGTAAATATAGTCACAGTTCAAATGACTAGCATACACTCCAGTGAATCACATAGGTACATACGGTCGTTCATGAATCATTCGGCCGGCTAAGGTAAATACTTAGAAACAAAATAATCAGCCTAATTTTCATTACCCACTCGCACATGGTTCAACGTATTTGAAGGATAATATTAGGTGACGCATTTAGAAATCAAAATGTCACCAACGCATACTATTCAGAGGTGTTGTTTAAAGGAAAGAAAGATGCAGATCTCCTAGCGGCAAGCGAAGAAAAACTTGGTACAAAACCTATGCCAATACGTTGCCAGCCTGGCACACTAGGCTAATTTCAGGATAAAATAGTATACAAATAGTTATAAATTACTTATAAACTACTTACAAACTAGCTGACCCGCCTCAGAATCAATAAATAAAAAACCCGAATGATAATTCTAGAATGTTTCAACTTTATTAAAATATGTGCAAAGATTAACTGGACCAAAAATAATGTGTTTAAGAAATGATTTTTCACTTTTTCTCACTTTACTTTTAAACTAACTAACTTTTAACCTTACCTGGACTTCCAAGAATATTTCAAGACCAAAATTAACCAAATCGGTCCAGCCGTTCTCGAGTTTTAGCGAGACTAACGAACAGCAATTCGTTTTTATTTATATAGATAGATACATAACACTAAACCTACTAAGTAACTATATTTAAAAATAAACTAGTTATCAAAAATTAACCCTCATCATAAACGGTCTATTCGATTAGGAGATACGACGCTAGAGACAGACATAAAAAACTTATAGCACGCCTATTCTTACAGGGGTTTTAAACATGAATAATTTTAAATGTAGCACTCAATTTTAATCACAATACCTGCAAATCTCGCCCGCAGAACCCAAGTAACAGTCTTAAAACACACTTTTCAACATTCATTGTGTCCAAGCCTCATTATACTGGTACACGCCACAGGCCACACGTAATTCTTGGCATTCGATACTTACAGCCCTTAAGACCAGCCCCCCTAGTCTGCCCTCGAGCATCGGACCGGCCACCCGCCCCACATTCGTACCATGGCGGGAACGTACACCGTAAACAAAATACATTGGCTCTAAACGTCAAACCTTTGCCACAATAAGTAACATTCGATTTTCAAAAATGTAATAATAGATTTGGAAACGTGTATTATTATAGAAACAAAATTCATTATATTTTTTTTAATATAATCGTAGTGTTCGTAATTCGTATTTCTTCAGAGGGTGATTTATTTTTAAACAGTGCTTCCATTAGGTGTTGAGGCCGAATAGTTTTCTAGTGTATTTTTTTTAAATCATGATACATAATAGAACGGTCTACATTTTGCCAAACGAACTTCTGCCCAAGAGGTATAGTGACGATAATAGGTAAATTGTTACAATTTACAAATCTATTTTGCCGCTTTTTTGGTCTAGTTCCAAGCGTTGCCATAAAACGACGGGTCCTTGGTTCGATTCCAGGGTCAGTCTTTGTATAAACCAGAGAGGGTGATGTGCTCTGTATCTGGGTGTCAGTCGTATCCGTGAAATACATGTATGTTACAGTCCCTAAGACACAGAGATACTTAACACGGGGGAGTTGTATTTACTGACATATAGTTATTTGTAATTATCTTTAACCCGTAATTTCGTCTGCGTTAGGTGGACCCAAGAAAAATTCCACAAGAACCAATATCATTCGTATGAAAAAATATATGTATTATCAAATCAGTTTATAAACGATGAAGTATTATATTCAAACAAATATTTTTTAGGTCGTAAGAAAGTAAATTTAAATCGTCGAAATTATTTTTGTAGTGTTGCCATCATTTATGGAAATCAACATGGCGCATGGCAATATCGTACGTCATTGAATACAGGAAATAAGAAGGTGAAACTGGGGCTCAACTTCCTTTTGATAATGAAAAAATGTATAAATTACTTCATAGTAATGTTTTTATTTTCATAGTTTGACCCCTTTTGCAACTATTGATGACTTTGTTAATTGTTGATTTGATACCTTGTACTTATGCTACAGTTATGGTAGGCTAGGTAGACTATGCCAAATCATCTGGCCTTCATTTTAATGGCATTTTTTATTATACTTACTTGTTCATCATTATGAAACTATTTTTTCGCATAAAAAATAAAAACAACTAATTTTAGCTCAGTCATAATGTAATCGTACTTCCATTTAAGTGGAGGAAGCTTGAATCAGCAGTGGATTTATGAGCTGGGATGATGGTACATAGGCGAAATTAATCGAAAACAAGTCTGTAGTGTTCTCACAGCCAACTTAAATGTATAATCAAAGGAGAAATTATAACATTTTAGTTATGAAAGATGGGAAACACATTGTTTTTTTTCGTGGTGATTTTAGAACACACAATGTCACGAACTTTAAGAGGCAACTAGAGAGCTTTAAAATTGGAGGAGGCCCGACTCAGCAGCGGGTCATTCATCGACTGAGATGACTACAACATAACAAGTCGGTTCCTCTTTATATAATTTTTGTCTCAAGTCTTATGAGACAGTCTTACGAACGGACAAACTGTATCCCAATTTTTAAATATTAATGTTTGTCATATTTTAGGTTTCCCTTATTCCCAGGACAATCGACTTTATTAAGGTACTAAACCTGACAATTATAAGCATGCTTTAACTGCATGTGTGTGCGTACATCCTTATTAATATTGGATCATAGCTACCAAAACAAAACATAATTCTATCATCATTGTTTCGGCTAAATTCCACTGCCAGCCCCCCAATCATCCATCACTCTTTAGGGGACGTGTATACCCACTAGCAGAATAGACATATTTTACACTCGATAACGATAGGTATGTCACAAGTTTAATGTGCATCATTGCTCATGAATAAATGAACCAGCTTCGGACAAATTTACTTTTTGAAAGGTTAGCAAATCTGTCAGGTTGTCGGGAAGAAATCGCGTAGTGCGATAAGACTGCCCATTGTACATTTCTTTGTTGTATTTCTCTGATGCCATGTTAACCTTATTATTGGTGTACAATAAAGAGTATTCTATTCCATTCTAAATCGTCGAGTGTTCAAAACCAGACTCGAAGCTGGGTAACCTTCAAATCTAGTTAACACACTAATTTGTTTTCCAGTTGTATTGGGATATTGTATCGATCCTAGCCAGCTTGTTGAACATCTTCACCTCGCAGGTTCCTTTATTCAATTCGTACGACGCTTTCAGGATGCATAAGACTGGTGACTGCGAAATCCGTCACCAATATAGTTATTTAAAGGTTCCACCTACCTGATTACTTACCACTATAATAAAAATCTATTCTGTATACATAAAATAAGGCAGTAAGGCTGATTGACCTACTAAAATAATTTAGTTAAATCTCGTAGCCACTTCGCTACGAAATACTACGCGCTACGTAGTCTACGTGGATACGTAGCTAACGCAACATTAAAATTATTGTATTCATATTACATAATTTACATATCATCAGCATCCTCTCAAAAACCATAAATAACTCACTTTTAACTATCTCCTAATTGCACCAATCCAATACGGTGCCTGACCTGACCTGACGAGCCTGTACCAAGGCTTTCGTATTAAGGTTTCCTTCTCTTGTGGCTAGGGTATCGTCTTTGTAATTTCCTCTTGTGGGCTCATACGACACCCTTGGGGCTGGAAAAACTATGCATTCTAAATCCGTCGCCGCACGGATAAATGAAAAAGACATAATTAAGAGTAGGTACCACTTGCCGATCCAATGGTGATGTAATTTGACTACGGTTTTCTGTAAGGTGGAAACTCTTTCTTAGTTGGTCTCCATCATGAGTCATTTGTACGTAGAGATGATAGCTCTGCATATTATTAAAGGTTTTTTTATATACGAGTAACATAAGTAATTATTCATTGAAATTAAACACTTTTTAACGGATTTATCACGTGTATAGTAGTTACATTATTTAATTCCCGACGTTTCGAATACTTTGCAGCAGTCGTGGTCGTGGGGGAGACTAGATGACAGTTTTCTTCAAAAGTACAAAGAAACAGTTAAAATATACCGCCTTTAATTTTGTTTTATTGATAACGTTCCATCTGCGCGCACAAATCGTTCACGGTGTCCAGAGGTCATGCAGATGAATGTTGTGCTTGAGATTTTATAAATTTAATGACTGGATCCCAAGGAGATGGTACCTGCCAACCATCCCCTCTATTGTAATTTGTATGTCAATAGCCTCGCCGGGAATTACACGCGATAAATCCGTTAAAAAGTGTTTAATTTCAATGCGTAATAACCTCGAAATCCTAAGTAATCATTATCTTACCTTTATTACTTTACAGTTAGTAAAAACATGAACAAAATTAACCACTAATTGTACCTTCAGGTTCCCACAAAGCACTAGCACAACACCAAAGCCGCCAACGAGGTCGCGGAAGGACAAGGAACCCTCCAAATCACCCTCAGCAGAACCCTCGGAGGTAAAACCAACAGCGGAACCTTCCGAGCCTCAAGAAACGAGCGAAGAAGACCCGAAACCTCCCAACTTCTGCCAAAGGCTCATTAACAAATGCAAATCGAAATGCACTTGCTGTAGTCAGAAGGTTCCAGAAAGAGAATCAGAAGAGAAGACTGAGGAGATAAAGGAGTCTGAGCCGAAGGAGATGAAAAAGGGAATGATGAGCAAATTGAACTGTTGTAAGAAGAAAGTTGAAGAAGACAGCGTGAGGGAGATGGAAATTGCAGCCAGCAAAGTGAGTACTAATACTAGTTGTTACCGGCGACTTTAAACTAGTGGATCAGCTATTTTTATAAAATGTTTAGTCCGAATTTTGGAAATAGATGTCGCTGTTTCAATGTCCAATGTAATCACTTTTACTTACAGAATTATATTACTTAATAGTATGGTATTAATTACAATCCCTTGTGGTGACGGAGTTAAAATACATAATGACCACCCCATTGCAAATTCAAATTCAAAATTCAAATCATTTATTTTGCTTGGGTCACGATGGACACTTACAAAAAGTCAACACAATATTCATAAAGATTCTATATAATACAAATGGTCTACCGTCTACCACCAGTTCGGAACGCGACCACTCTTGAGAAGAACTGGCAAGAAACTCAGAGGGCTTGTCGTTTTTTTTTTGCATTGCGGGCCTATTTCTTATGTATACATATATACAATAACATAATTGAATAACGTAAAAATACTGGCACTGAACAGCTTAGTCCCAAGCAGCTGTGTCGTTCACATAATCAGCAATGCGGTAATACGCTTTTTTGTAAAGTTTTGTCTTGACCGTCTTTTTAAAGGCATTGCATCCTGAGGGTGTCGTAAGAGCGGACAAAAGGAAATGACAAAGCCGAAAAACTAGCCGTAAGAGAAGGAAAACTTGATAGGAAACCTTACGCCAACCCGCCTGCTCAGCGTGACAGAGTAGGCTAATTACCCTCCCCGCGATGGGAGGAGGTCCGACTCAGCAGTGGGTCATTTACAGGCTAAATAGTTGATCGACTGCTGCGCAGCATGTCGCGGGTTCGATCCCCGCACGGAAGAAATATTTGTTCGACCTACAAGTATTTGTTCCGGGTCTGGGTGTTTTCTATCTATTATGCATGTATTTACCAAAAAAAAATGTATATAAGTAGTTTATCATCCATCTCGTTACCATAACACAAGCATTAAGTTGCTTAGCTTGGGACGAGATGGCGTTGTGTGAAATGTCCAAGGATATTTATTTATTTATTTTAGATTTTCTGTATACATAATAGTTAACGTTAAGAATGAAAATCAGATTAACTATGTACCTTTTATATTTTTCAAAATAATAACTTCTACGAGTTTTTATGTTGCAATACAAATACCATTGAATTTGAAAGCTATGACTAATGAACTGAATTCCTAACAAAATTATACAGTGATCGATTCATTTGATGACTGTAAACTTTATTATTGTTAAAATCATTTACTTAGTGACTAGGCTTTTTCAACCACAACGACATGCCACGTGTTCACTACTAAATCTTTAAATCATCATTAGACCCCATAAAATACCCACAAATGACGAGAACTAACGTTGGCTGGGCTAGTTAATTAAACATATTGAAGCACAATATTAACACATTTTATTGGCACGCGCACATCTTACGACCTTTTAAAAGGGACTAACAAGCCCAGAAAAACAGAAACAATTCACATATAAAAAGAACACTATTTCAAATTATAATAAAAAAGTATATAAAAGACTAATTGTTATATGGGATTTGTTGGGTATACATATTACATTATGAATAGGACCGCAAAGTAATAAAAAATAAAAAATGACAAGCCCTCTGAGTTTCTTGCCAGTTCTTCTCAGCGGTGGTCGCGTTTCGAACTGGTGGTAAAGTATATTACTTTGCATTGTATAAATTTTATTAATATGTTGACAATTTGTAAGTGTCCATTGTGTCCTATGCAAAATAAATGATTTGACTTTGACCAAAAAGGTTGCGGGTCACCAACACCCCTCAATAGGGGTTTGGTGACATTGTGTATTCGAAATCCGTCTCCACACAGATATTGAATAATATGGCAGCATGGGAATAGTGGTCATTAGCCAAATGAGAAGAGACTGGTTCCAAACCCGATAAAATTGGGAGAATGGCGAGAAAAGCGAAGAAGATATATTTGAGTGTACAATAACTCTAACATTACTTTTACTTCAGGGATCCATAGAATACGAAAACGAGACGAAAAGAAAACGCAAGTTTCGAGATATCTTCTGCGCTTGCTGCGGCAGCAAAAGAAGAGTCAGCGACGCAGCAGCTTCGGTGCCAAGAAACGTGGCAGAGTCCATGTCTCCCCCGCCAGAGGAGGCTGGCTGCTGCGGCAAGAGAAAGAGGGTCGAGAGGAGAGACAGCATACTGAGCGATCGGCGACCAGTGGGGTGAGGGAAAAACTTTATTTTAGATTAACTGCTAATCGCGACTTGGCGCACGCGCACCTCGATCTTAGCCTTTTTTCTCGTTGTAAAATAGTCTAATCTCTATCAATAGCCTGTCTATTTATAATAAAAATATATTTGCATAAAAATGGCTTTCTAATATTTTGATCTTTACAGCTGCTGCAGTAGATTTGGATCTTGGATGAGGGGCGCATGCCGTCGGCAGTCGGACCAGTCTTCCAGCAGAAGGACCAGCCTGTTCTCCAAGAACAAGAGTCTTTCTCCAACCCTCCCCCCTGAGGTAAGTTCATGTTTAAGTTTTCATACGCATTTGTTGAGGTATAGCGCTACATACAGCAGTTTAGATTGCGCATCAATACAATCGCCTGGAAACACGATAATAACTAAAAATCCTACATCGCGATATAGAAGTTTACAGAGCAATTTGGATGTTTAAAAATTCTTACTAGCCAGCGAACTTAGTAACGCCAAAGAACAGTTTATATAAACACTATGGTATGTTATTTTTATTAAAAAAAATTCACCTCAGAAACCTTCCGCGGACTTGTACAAATATTTCAAAACCAAAATTTGCCACAAAGAGCAAGTCGTTTTTGTGAGACTAACAAACATTAACTGGCATATGAATTAACTATTTATCAGTCAAAATAATTCGAAAATGTCATATATAATTAATAAAACATGACAACATCGCACTTTCTGAGCTTTAAATGTGAATGAGTGGTTTGAATGACTCGTATTTATCAATGAAACTTTCCCTTCCCTATCTGCTACAATTAACGTCCCACGTTAATTGTGATTAATAATATCATTTCAGTGTAGTGACAAATTTAGAATGCATAATGTCATGTGTTGATTGGCCCTGTTTAAGCATATTCGTCATTCATTGCGTATACGTGTAGCGTGTTTCTCTCATGCGAACTTGCTTTCACTATGCGTTTTAGTGCTTTTTGTAAACAAGACCAATAATTAAAAAAATACAACTACAGAGTTTCATGCCGTCTCTTCTCTGTAGAGCAGCTTTCGGAACCGGTGGTAGTTTCAGCGGATGCAGGGGTTGTGGGAGATCAAAATAGATGGATGGATTGTAAGAATGAGGAATTGTGTATGAAAGGTATGACTGTAGATATGACGACTGATAGGTGTGGATGGAGACTATCAACTAGCGTGAGACAGGGTTCGTAAGATGATAATGGTAATTATAAATATGACGATTTATAAGAAATTTGTGATAAAACCTACGTAAATAAAGTTCCTTTTGAGTTTGAGTTCACCGCCCCATTACATCCTGAGGATATCGTAATAGACTAAGAGCCCGTGAACCCCAGACCTACGGTATTTTATAAAAGCTAAAAGTTTTTCAGCGCATGCTCCCAACACAGGTAAGAACGATGGACTATTTATGAAGTATGGGTTACAGTGGCTTTGGCAGGTAAACCTCACTAAAGGTGTGTAAAATACCGATTTAATTACGTCAAATAATAAAGTGCGATTTTTTGGTATTACCTTTAGATTATTATAAAAAATCATGTTATTCATTGACAGACACTTAACATCGTGGAAACCCCTTGCCAGACACCCTTAATGTTCATGGCAATATGCATATGGGTGGGTGCGAGTGAGATAGCGAGTTAAATCTACCGCGGTCCCTCACTGCGCAGTTGTTATTTCTACTGATAAAATCAAAATCAAAACTCATTTAATCAAGTTGGCTCATTAGAGCTCTTTTGACAGGTTAAACAGAATGATAAAAGTTAAAATTTACCATTTAAAATTAATAATTTACCATCTACCACCGGTTCGGAATGCACCTCTACTGAGAAGAGCCGGCAAGAAACTCTGTAGTTGTTCTTTTTAGATCGCCATTTGGGTACAAGACTGGTTATAAGACAGATTTGTGAGAGCAAACTCGCGCAATAATTCCAAAGGGCCAAACATCAGCCAGATCTAGTCGACAATAGCAACCTTGTAATGCCCAAGCCAACCGACCCCCAGCAACGGCACCTGTTCACAAGCATGACGCATGCGGCAGCCATCGTCCTCCTCAACCATATTGCAGGGAAGAGAACGACCCGCCGCACGACGCCACTACTGCCATGAGTCTTAAAGTGAGCATGATAACTCGAGCACCAAGGAATTGGACATTTCAAAGGTTATCCTAATAACGCGTTAGGATGCTCTCACATACTGTGTATAAATATCACATGAGAAGAACACTATTTCTAATAACTTTGTCATTATTCTAAAAGTATTTAAATAAGAGCATCGGACTAGCAACAACACCGATCAGTTATTCCCAAGCATTTTTGTCTAAGATATAGTCGTTAACTTTTAGTACCCCTTAAAGATGAGCCGACTTTTAATTTGACACTTAAAGTGTTCTAAAGGCAAGTCTTGAATGCCTTTAGGAATTTTATTAAATAATCGAGTACCAAGACCTGCAAAACTTTTGTGAACTTTTTGCAGCCTGTAATAAGTAGTAAAGTCTATGTAATAAAGTAACAGTCTATGTTACGTACATCTAAAAAAATAATTAAGAAAAAATCATTCGATGCTACAACTACATTAAATTGTTCATTTTTTAATTTATTCTGTCAATATCAGGTTTAAAAAAATCCAAATAAAATATTCCTCAAAAATTTAACGAAAAACTGGAAATTGGTTGATGACATTACATACTATTATAGAGTATAAGGACAATATTATTTCATTCATTAACATTATCATCACCAATGTTATAATTTTCTTCGTCACTGTTACTCAATTCGATATCGAATCTTCGTCAGTTTCTGTATAAATATAAAAAAGATAATGTGATTATTAAAAGAGATTATTATTATATTAAAAGTATTAAAAAAAATGGAAAATAGATTGAAGTATTTATACCTGAGACAGTTTTTAGTGAATCTATAACGAAGTTATCCCAGAAATTATTCAATATCAGTACCATTTAAAATGGTACTGATTTTGAACTGCAATAATTGTTATCGAAATTATTTGCGATTATATTTTGTGAAATAGGACCGCATTTTAATCACCACGCCCGATTACGTCTGCAGATAGTTATAGTTGCGAATGGAGCCTCAGAATAAATATAAAGGAACAATATATGGGGCGCTTTATTATTTTTACTGATGTAAACACGTACTAAGTACTAAACAATACATGCGCAGTAGAAATAAAAACTGCGCAGTGAGGGACTGCGGAAGACTTAACTCGCTATCTCACGCGCACCCACCCATATGCATACTGCCATGAACATTAAGGGTGTCTGGCAAGGGGTTTCCACGATGTAAAGTGTCTGACAATGAATAACATGATTTTTTATAATGATCTAAAGGTAATACCAAAAAATCGCACTTTATTATTTGACGTAATTAGATCGGTATTTTACACACCTTTAGTGAAGTGTACCTGCCAAAGCCACTGTAACCCAAACTTCATAAATAGTCCATCGTTCTTACCTGTGTTGGGAGCATGCGCTGACAAACTTTCAGCTTTTATAAAATACCGTAGGTCTGGGGTTCACGGGCTCTTGCTCTATAAGAGCCGACAAACGGAAATGACACGGCCGATAACCTAGTCACAAGTCAAGAAACTCTCGCACCTACAGTTTACTCCTCAGAGACTTCCTCGGAGAGAGACTTGCTCCGGGATGAATAATAGTAGTGGCGGAACTGAGACGACTTTTATTTTAGACGTCCTAAATCTGCCGCCCCCTAAAACATGCCGCCCGTAGGGTTTCTATGTTTAAGCCGCCTCTACAAGTCTTGAGACAACCTTTTTTTTTAAGACGCGCTTTGATAGACACTCTTTTTGACAACTTTTTTTATGGACGTCCTAAATTTGCCGCCCCCTAAAACATGCCGTCCGTAGGCTTTTTATGTTTAAGCCGCCTCTATAAGTCTTGAGACAACCTTTTTTTTAGACGCGCTTTGACAGACACTCCTTTTGACTACTTTTTTTATGGACGTCCTAAATTTGCCGCCCCCTAAAACATGCCGCCCGTAGGCTTTTTATGTTTAAGCCGCCTCTACAAGTCTTGAGACAACCTTTTTTTTTTAGACGCGCTTTGACGGACACTCTTTTTGACCACTTTTTTATGGACGTCCTAAATTTGCCGCTCCCTAAAACATGCCGCCCGTAGGCTTTTTATGTTTAAGCCGCCTCTACAAGTCTTGAGACAACCTTTTTTTTAGACGCGCTTTGACAGACACTCATTTTGACGACCTTTTTTATGGACGTCCTAAATTTGCCGCCCCTTAAAATATGCCGCCCTAGGCTCCAGCCTACTTAGAGCAAAGTTAGCGTAAAGTTAATATTTGTATATTAGTTTGCAGGAACAGTTGCGTGTTTTCACTTAGAAAAAGTATCACAACTCCTTCGCGTGAGTGTAAATTTCACGATACTAAAAGAAACAATTACATTAATTATAATAAAATTATTTTTTAGAATGCCACTCCGTTTTTACACAAATAGGTTAGCTCCAAGGTTAACTCAACAACAGTTAAACAAATCGATGTCAAAACTATTGTTAACCCTATGATTTGCTATTTTCATTTTGTCAGTTGCAAATTGATATTCGACCGATAGACAACTCGGCGTGTTAGTGCAAAGTGCATAATTCCTGTGGCGGATTCTAAACATCATACTACTACTAATCCTAAGCCCAAAAAGGACGGGCAGGGTAATAAGCATACTGTGTCATGCTGGCCAGACGGGTTGGCACAGGGTTTTGTTTCAAGTTTTCCTTGTCTTGCGGCTAGGTGTTCGGTCTTTTGTTGACTCTCACGACACCCTCAGCATGGTAATGGGGTCATGATTATGTATTCTAGTTTATGACGGGTTTATACAACCAAATTCAAATCATTAATTTTGCTTATGTGACGTTAGACTCTGTACTTTAACGTGTATCGCAGGGTGTAATGAGTAACTTAACCTATTAAGTAATTAAGTAACTTAACCTATTATTAAAATATACACATTTAGATAAATAAAGACATAATGATATAGTTCACTTAACGATATAGTTTACTTAAATGATATATAACTTAATAAATAGATAAAATAATATATAAATAATACAATATATACCTTAAAGAACTTAATAATAATAAACTTAACATTAGATTAAAGTAACTTAAGATTAGATTGAAATTAATAATAGATTAGATTGAAATTAATATTAGATTGAAATTTAGTATTAGATTTAAATTAACTTAAAATTAGATTGGCCAGTGATTGTCCAGTAGCGAGGACCCCTATGTTGTGCCGCATTATAACCTAAGAACGTTTAGTGATGGATTGGTACATAGTTTAACAACCGGATTCCCTAACTGTCCCTACTTCGATATATGACCTAAGCAACCTATGGTGGAAACATAAAGTATGATTAAATGATATCTAAGTGTTAGTGAAACAATGATACCTATAGAAAGTTTCCTACATATTCCCATTACCTGAAGACCCTATATGACCTACATACCCTACATGACCTAGAGACCCTATATGACCTAGGTAACATATATGAACTAGATAACATATATGACCCAGATAACCTAGATACTCTAGATAACCTATATGATCTAGATGACATAGCCACCTATATGACCTAGGTACCCTATATGACCGAGGTAACCTATATGGCATAGCTAACCTATATGACCTAGCTAACCTATATGACCTAGCTAACCTATATGACCTAGCTAACCTATTTGACCTAGGTAACCTATATGAGCCAGCTAACCTATATGACCTAGGTAACCTATAATATTTTATTCTATGGAGATCATGGTAAACACATAGTATGCTAGTAAATCAGACCAAGAGTCATAACAAATGAAATAATTATATCTGGAGTAAAACACTAGAGATCAAGAAACTACTTATTATTATATTTGCAGCGGGACTAAGGGAAAAGGCCCCAATTCCCCGCCTTAACCTGTGAGCTTCGACTAGCCTGACTTGGACACTCTCCACCCCGCAATTTGTGGAGAATTGTGTTGAATATTCCACAAATTATGTAGTTTCATTTCTCTTTAAAACTACTTTAATAGTTACTCTAATTTAAAATCTAACATTACCACTGGTTCACAAAGTCCATCCACAGAGAAGAGCCAGTAAGAAACTCTGTGGTTACTTCTACTCAGGGGTTTATTATTGAAAGGTCTGACTTTCAATTCTTACAAATAATGCAACTCTATAGCAAATGCAAAATCTATTACTCCATTATAAAAGAGAGGACTCAACTCATTGTACTACAAAATGAAGATATATTTGTTGATATCGTCTAAGTACAACGAATTGTTCTGATGATGACGATGATGATGCTTTGACTCTAGCATGAAATACAGCACACTACTGCATTGAATATGGTTATGCATCCCAGCCAACCCACAGCATGAGTACCCAGAGACTATTCAGTACAATAAGTATTAGTAGTAGATGAACAATCAGATACTGCAGATTGATGGTGTGATTTCTTCTCTAATACTCTCACATAAGCACTCTTGCTAAGCAGGTATTTGACTGAACAGGTGGTTGCTTTCCTCATGAGCATTTAATAATTAGACTGATCTCTAAGTCTAGATTTCTCTCTCTATGAACAGTCCCCTGACTCCCCAGTACTGATAGATAACTAGGTACACAACCACATCAAATAGGTAGTATCATATTGCTTATGATGTTCAAATTTTACGTTATTATTTGAATGTTTTAACCTTGAAACTTTGACTGAGTTTGTATAAGTTAATGTTAAGGTTTCGACGCCTTACATATATAGATAAATGTCTCGCTAGGTTTTAAGTAGTACTCTGAGAAAGTCTAGGATACTAAATAGATCTTAGTTCAAACATAGGCATTAGACGACACAGTAAATTCCGAAATAAAGTAAAAATAATAGTCTACAAGCCATAAACTAACTACTATGAATGCACATCGTAATATCTCAGTGGATAAATACGTATTCCCGTAAATATAACTCCAAATATTAAGTCTGAAATAACTCAGTAAAGTAGTTTACTAGGTTTCCGTCTAGTCATAATGATCATTCCTCGATCTATCACGTTATGCACTCTAATTGGAAAGTCCTCACCAAGTTCTGCTGCCAGATCAGGATCCTGAATCCATATATCCAAACCGTAATCCAAAGGCTTAAGCACTAACACAAGCACAGCACTCGCGGAGCCCTATGAACGCTTATATTAACACTGAAATTTAGGTTCTAAACTAATTTAAACACTAAACCGACTAGCACACCAGGTCCAGGGTGGCGGCTTTACAACCGACAAGAGTTACGATCCGCTAATCAAATACTAGGCTAATTCAAAGTACTGTCCCGAACCGAGTAGCCAGCCAGCACTCCAGGGTCCAGAGTTGCGGCTACAAAAGACCAGCGTAACGATCCGCGACGAAGAAATTTTTTAACTGTTGACTAACTGTCCCTTGTTCCCTGCGGCCCCTTTTATAAACACGCCCGAAAGTAGCTCCCCTCTCCGTCAAAAATAGCTTCGTCTCTTTCATAATTTAGTATGATTGGTAAGATCCGTGTGTTCAGTATGTTTCGCGTGTTCAGTATGTTTCGCGTGTTCAGTATGTTTCGCGTGTTCAGTATGTTTCGCGTGTTCAGTATGTTTCGCGTGTTCAGTATGTTTCGCGTGTTCAGTATGTTTCGCGTGTTCAGTATGTTTCGGGTGTTCGGGATGTTTCGTATATTTTTCTTGTTTCTCGGGTTTATTATTTTTATTTAATCCGTACATTTCTCATATTCGTTTGAACTTTGAAGTATATAGTTTTATATATTCCTGTAATTAAATATGTATTGGACTTTGTTCTAGTTTAAAGTATTTAATTATTTAAGTGGGAATCATGGCGTGGTGAATATGAATTGGAGACATAGGTATAGTTTAGAATGAACAAGTCTGTGCTTGTCTTAGCCCCATTCCTAGTATGTACTCGTAAGTTTACCATAATACTAATTATATGTATCTATATAAAATAAATAGTTAATACATATTATTGATATAGCATATTTCGTTTTGTTGTTTGTATATTTGTGAATCACTATGGGGTGGATCGAAATCTGGCCCATCACAAGGGGCTGTTTACAAACATGTAATTCACGGACACACTGACATCCAGACTCAGAGCAAGAGCCTCTGGTTTACACAAGGCACTTGCCCGACCCCGGAATCGAATCGGGGACCGCCGATCGAAAGGCAGCACGGCACACTCAACCCCTTTTTCTTTTTTGACCCAGCGTAAAATCCTGGACCATCCCCACCAGCATGGGGATGGCCAGGAGGTGCGTGGGAGGCCCCTGCGCCTCTGAGGAGACGGAGTCATACCCACTAAACGTCCCCGACGTGTACCGTCCCGCGCTGGCTGCCCCGTGGCCTGACTGTAGAACTGGCTATAAACTTACGAGGCTTGCATTTTTGTTGCGGTCCTATTTAGCGTATTTACAATAACATAAATGAAGTATAGTAACAAAGTACTAAGCCTGCAGTGAAAAAAAGTCAGTAATGTCAACTCTCGGAGTAAGCCCCGCTCCTTCCCCCCGCGGCACCCCCCAACCGTCCAGGAAACCCTCAAAGGTCGTTATGTACACTGACCTCATGAAAAAGGATACTGATATTGACGACGATATCGAGGTTAGTATGGTTAAAATCTACATTACTACGACCCAGAACCACTGTTTAGTCGGGCCTCCTCCAAATACATGGAGGGTAATTAACCCATCGTGCCACATCGGCACGACGGGCTGGCATAGTTTCGTGTCAAGTTTTTTAACCCTTGCGGCTCGGTCGTTTACGTTTTCGGTCATATCATTGTTTTTGTCGGCTCTTACGACACCCTCAGAACGAAATAGGGTGGCGACACTATGTATACTGAATCCGTTACCACACGGAACTTGATACTTAATATTATTAATATTTTATGATCCCTTTCTGGCAATTCAAGGAAATGCCCTGTCGGGCACTGGCTCTCACAAACACATGACGAAACACAGTAAAACTGCTTGGCGCCACTTAAATGTGAGCATGGTAGCTAGCCGGGCAGACCAGTAATCCCACCACCAAACAGTGCCAACTTATATCAGGGAGCTATGCTACAGCAATTAGTAGCCAGGTTATTAAAATGAGATCTTTTGCTTATTCCAGGATACGCGAAAGAAGCTAGACACGTCATTGGTGGAGCATACGAGCGTCATGCGGGGCGCGATTCCAGTTCTGCCGATAGCTCTAGCGTACTTTTGCATGATGTGCAACGTACTCGTGCCAGGATTGGGTGAGTAGTGCCCCTTCCAGGGTTGCCGCCCTAGCCGAGGCTGCGGACGGTTGGGTCGGGAATAACCCACCGTCCGCCGGTATAGCCTACCGCGAAGGTGTGACGCCCAAGTCGCACGGGAGAGGGTGCCCGATGGGGCTGCCTGCGGACCACTGTAGCAACGTACGCGTTACCCGTGGTCCGCCGGGAGGGCGGGTGTTGGCGCACGGCGGGTTGTTTTAGTGGGTGAGGGCCCCACACTACCCCGTAGTCTCCCCGGACGCGGGATGTGCGGTCAGGCATTTTTCCCGCCAAACCAAAAGAAAAGGTTTTTAGATAGCGCTAGGCCTGGTTCTTAGGGACGTTTATCTTGTTACCAACCCTGTATAAATTAAAAGCTTGCTGGCAGCAGAGGAAAACTGGTTTTTGGCTACGGTGTTTGCGCTACCTCTCGTTTGTATTGAGATTGAATGAATACTAGCTTTAGTGAATAAAAGCTTCATCAAATGCTAGGTACCCCTAGACATTTTTTTTCTTACTGTGGTTTTTGTTTATTACAGGCACGATACTAAGTGGTCTATTCTGCCTGTGCTTCGGAATACCGCGGTTCGGCGTCCACGACGGAGCAAAGCATAGGATAGGTGAGTTGCTATCACAAAGACGATATAAATGCTATGAGCTTTTATAAAATGGTGTTAGGAGAAACCTGTTAGGTATGGTTTTTACAATTCCACTAAGATTCGTTCCTCTCCCATCAACAATGGTGTTGTAACATAACTCGAGACCGACGCCGAAAATGACGTCGAGACCGACGCCGACCTAAACATGAGACCGACGGCTAATATGACGTCGAGACCGACGTCGACCTAAACTGGAGACCGACGGCTAATACATATGACGTTGAGACTGACGCCGAACTTAGTCGAGACCGACGCCGAATATGAAGTCGATACCGACGCCGACTATAATACGAGACCGACGCCGAACATAACTCGGGATGACGCCGAATATGACGTCGTTACCGACGCCGACTATAATACGAGACCGACGCCGAACATAACTCGGGATGACGCCGAATATGACGTCGATACCGACGCCGACTATAATACGAGACCGACGCCGTATATGACGTAGAGACCAACGCCGAACATATCTCGGGACTGACGCTGACTATAACACGGGGCTGACGCCGAACATAACGTCGAGACCGACGCCGAATATGACGTTGATACCTACGCTGACTGTACTACGAGACTGACGCCGAACATAAAACGAGACCGACGCCGAAAATGACATTGAGCCCGACGCCGAACATTACTCGGGACCGACGCCGAACGTGACTCGAGACCGACGCCGAATATATCTCGAGATAACACGAGGCCGACGCAGAACTTAACGTCGAGACTGACGCCGAATATGACGTCGAGACCGACGCAGAATATGACGTCGAGACCGACGCAGAATATAACGTCGAGACCGACGCCGAACATAATGTCGAGACCGAAACCGAAAATGGCGTCGAGAAGGACTGCTGAGGCTCCAAGGAATGATACTAAATCGTGTTTTCCTTTCGCAGGGTCTCTCGTGATCAACCTCCTAGTGGGCTGCGGGCAGCTGTTCACGGTGCTGTTCTGTCTGGTGGGATGGGGCTGGTCCATCTGGTGGGGAGTCATCATGATCAAGATATCCCGTGAGTTACATCCTTTGCTGTAAAACAGCTTTGACTAGGGTTATACAGAGTGATTTATGTGTAGTGAAAATCGGCCGTTTTACATTTATTATTTTAATAGATTTGATATTAGCTATGTGGAAAATAATAAATATAAATAAATAAATATCCTTGGACATTTCACACAACGCCATCTCGTCCCAAGCTAAGCAACTTAATGCTTGTGTTATGGTAACGAGATGGATGATAAACTACTTATATACATATTTTTTTTGTAAATACATACATATTATAGATAGAAATGACACCCAGACTCCGAGCCAGTGCCTCTGGTTTAGACAAAGACACTTGCCCGGCCCCGGAATCGAACCCGGGACCCGTTGATCCAAAGGCGGCACATCTAACCACTAGACCAACGAGGCAGTCCTTGACTTGAAACATAACCTTGACAGCAATAGTTGATTTATGTATCTCATTGGCGGAACTGGCACAGCGATCGTATCCTGTTACCATCAAGAGGAACACGAGCATTAACAAATAATATAATTAAATGTATAGTTTTCTAGCAAATTTTATGTGGTACTACAATGTTTAATTACAAATAAAATTACACAATTACATTGACATTGCAAAAATAACTGTAAAATTAGTAAAACTGTTTCTTCAAAACGCAAAACGTTGAATGAATATCCGAATAATTTATTCTTGTTGGAAGCTCATAATGCTATATATAACACAATTTTCCATGCACAGGCAAATACCGGAAGTTGAAGAAGGAGGAAGCTGCGGCGGAAGTGGAAGCGGCGATCGCAGCGCCCCCTGTCACCGCCAACAACCACACGCGTGCTTAATCCGTTCGCTATCTTGACTAAACCAACTAATGTTGGCTAAATAACACACGTTGAAATTCTACTACAATAGATATACTTGAAAATATATCTAATACGTTGAAAATCTACTACAATAGATTTTTATATGCGGCTTGCATTGTGTCATTAAAGGGAATTTAAATACGCATAACGAAACTTAATCCGTTATTTTTCAAAAACGGTATTCGTCAGTTTCGTTTTTCGTTTCCAACGAGCGATATACTTGGCAGTACCGAAACAAGTTAAAATAAATAAGGTACAGTACACATTGTAATTAAATGCTATATCTAATTAAACGCATATAAATTTGATGAGTGTACAGACACATCTTTCCACTTGACATAAGCAAGACCCTTTGTAGGCTCAACATTCCTCTCCCCTGTTAAATTCCCCCTGAAACTGCAAATGGCGATACCATTTCTAAAAAGAGGTCCCTGTTAATTATAAAATACATATAATATATTTGGGAATGCAATTTCTTCATCGTTGGCCCCATAGTTATTGATATATGAACCAGCTACCGTGCGAAGGACCAGAAAGAAATGTGAAATGAAAGCCTTTGATTATGAAAATGTATTAGATATCATCATCATCATCATCATTTCAGCCAAAAGACGTCCACTGCTGGACATAGGCCTCCCCCAAGGATTTCCACAAAGGCCGGTCCTGGGCCGCCCGCATCCACTGCTTTCCGGCGATCTTAACCAGGTCGTCGGTCCACCGTGTGGGAGGCCTACCAGCACTGCGCCTTCCGGAACGCGGTCGCCACTCGAGGACTTTTCTGCCCCATCGGACGTCGGTCCTGCGAGCTATGTGCCCTGCCCACTGCCACTTAAGTTTGACAATCCGGTGGGCTATGTCGGTCACCCAGGTTTTCCTGCGTATCTCCTCATTTCTGATTCGATCTCGCAGGGAAACTCCGAGCATAGCCCTCTCCATTGCCCTTTGGGTGACTTTGAGCCTTCTGATGGAGCCCATAGTGAGCGACCACGTCTCAGTTCCATATGTCATCACTGGCAATATTAATATATTTGTGAATTAATATTTTATCTAAATTTAATATACTTTATCGTAAGTACCGAGTATTGTAGAAAGGCCTAATTCGTAAAATTCTTTGAACTTTACCCAATTGCCTTGTACCTATTTGTCAAAATGTTCAAAATTATTTTATGGTGTCTTTTTCCTGGTCAACTTAGTTAAAGATTATTCAATAATTGAATAGTGAAGAAACCTGGATAAATATCGCACCATTATATATAATTCAAATACAATTCAAATTATGTCATGGTTTCTAACCGGATCATAACTTGGCAAAAGGACTGTTTGTCCAGGCCAAACCCATTAAAATGTAAATATTCGATATCGATATTTTTTTAAATCTAGAAAACATTAATTGAAATTTTCCAATCAATTATGGTAGAGAAACTAGAAAGATAAAGAATCTTTCTTGTACAATTTTAATCTGCTGGCCAGAAGATTTATGTGGCCGTTGAATAAACGGTTTTAAGCTTCCAAACGAAGGTTTCCAACCAATTAATGGTCTTTTAACTTATTCGTAAGTATAATTCTAATGTATCTACGTAAAATAGTATGATTATTGGCCCCAAACGCTTCTATGAATAGTATTATTAATATAAGTATACAATTTATTAACAGGGAAATAGTAATATGAAAGAAATGTGATATTGAAAACCTGGAAAATAAATACGCGTACTAATACACAAAATATGAACTTAATTGTTAATTACCAATGTTGGATTTTTAACGTTCGATACAAGTAGATAGTTGGATATAATTTCCTCAGCAAAGTTACTTCATTACTAGAGAGTAAATCAACATACAATTCTCAAAAATTAGAGAAAGTTAAAGCTATACCCTATTCAAGATAGCATGATCGGTTTCACAGACGGGCTAGTGATGGGAATCAGAAAATATCTAGTAGTCCAAAAAATAACGTTTTAAAATACTTGTAACAGTGACAAGTTGGCGTGGGTGTATTATGTGTGAAATTCTTTATTGCACTAGACATTTAAAACATTGGGTAGATAAGCGATGGTGGGTCAATATTCGTGATAAGTTCCTATTTAATATTACAGGGTTATTTTTTGACCTTCCGCCAAATTTAAATAGGTGGTTCAGACCGTGAAAGTAAACAAAAACGAAAAGAAAATAATAGTTGTAAAAGTGTTAAATTTCAATGCTCTAAAGCCAACGAATTTTATTTCAAAATGAAACTGTTTTTTTATTCGAATATTGTCTTATAAAGTTAAGAAAAAGTGATAAAGAATTTCACACATAATACACCCATACCATCTCGTCACAGTCACAAGTATTTTAAACAGTTATTTTTTGGACTACCTACTAGATATTATCTGTTTCCCATCACTATTCGTCATTGCAAAGTAAAGGTATGATTCCAAAGTACAGCGTGCAGCACGCAGAAGTGCTACCACGGCACTACTGATGCCCATTACCGCGACGTAGTACGGAATCATACCTTTTTGTCGATTAGAAAAATTTACATCTGTCAAATCAATCACGCTATCTTGAATAGGGTATAGTTAATCCGTTCAAGAACTAGAAGTAGACACACAAGCGGCCAGACAAATAAATAGATACACAATTGTTTTCATGGCGGTGCTTAAGTCGAGTAAAATACTTTTGATAGAGTACACATGCAATAAAATTGTTTGTTTACATACAATTCGCGATCCCGTCTTGCTAATCATTATTTTCTATAGTTAATTAAATATAGAGAAATGATGAGCGCGTTTAGCTTCTAACTCCATAAAAACTTTCTTAATTCCTGTATAACGTTAATCAGCAAATTTTAACGAATATTAGACAAATTGTAGACCTATTGTATTTTTACCATGTTTTATTTTATTATTTATGGTAGAAAATTAGATTACTGTGCTACGCTTACCTGCCGGAATGTCATAATTCTTTCGTATTACTGATTAAGCTATTATAAAAGTCTCTAGTAATTATAACGTTTTACAATCTTAATAAATTTTGTATATGACCAACTGACATTTCTATAGCATCGCGTTTTAACGATTTTAGCAATAACCGTTAGTGTAGCGTTTTTTTGATTAACGTTACATATTTCAGTTTTGTTATTCGTTAACTTTTTCTGGATATGGAAGAAAGCTTGGTTATAAAAATCTGTTAGAGTTAAAAAAGAGGGGAATTATCTAAATTGAATAATTACTGTATACCTAAATATAGCTTACACACATAAAAAGGAACCATCAAAGATTATCAATTAAGCAAAGCACATTAAATAAACAAGGTATATCAAAAAGGGTACCTATCTAAGTCATGGACCGAGAATTCCAATATAGGTCACACATTCACATTCATTAACACTCAATAACATAGCATTCTTTAAATTTATTCTATTACTTAACTTATTAAAAAATATTTATAAATGCGTTAGTTCCACTATATGAAAGAAAAATAAAGGTGTAGTCAACTGGTCTTTTGGAATAGTTCCCCACTTTGGATATATCCTTTCTGTTCTTCTTAGAGTGCCTCTACATTACCGGAGGTTGGGCCTCAGTTCTGAAATGGCCTCTTTGCCAACTGGAATCATTTTCGTTATGTACAAACTGTAAATTATCCATAAAACTACGGGTCTTTTTAGGAATGTTCTCGTTACAATCAATCTGTTTATGGTAGTTAATCTAGTTTTAACGACTGCAAAGTTCTTCCAGTACCTACAACTTTTGTTATTGAATAATATTTTCATGTTAAATTATGTTTAAGTTTAAAACAATATACATATACATTTTATTAATTATAATTGCTTGTACAACGAATAAACATTAAAGAATTTAATTGAAATCTCTTCATTCAGTCTACCTTTGGTGGATTAGGAATCCAAAATGCCGCAAGCCCATCCTGTTGTACGAGGCGGCAAATAACGCATGTGACAGAAAACCTAGTTTTAGAAGAAAAAATCTACCCGTCTGGCCAGCGTGTCACAGTAGGATCATTTTCCTCCGTGACATTGGAGGACGCCCGGATCGGCAGTTAATAATTTATGGGAAGAGATGGATGAGTACCTAATTAGTCTCTCGTCTTATGCTAGTCAGTACACGAGGTTCTTAGCCTGACATATGGTTTAATAGCTGTTGCCCGCCGCTAGCTCGATAAGAAGTATGTATTATTATTAATGCAAAGTCTCAGGCGGATCAGTTTAAAATTGATAGTTTCATAAAAACTTTCATCCCCTATTTTATCCCCTTGAGGGTAGAATTAATCAAAATCCTTTCTTAGCGGATGCCTACGTCGTAACATCTATTTCAGCCCGATCCGTCCAGTGTCAGTCACCTTTGAGTTATATATATTTAGATTAACTACCGGTAGTCGCATTATATATATGACTCTAGGTAAATACTTGCACCTACGCCGCGGTGACGGTTGGCACAAGTCACGTGCCCTCTTGGCTTACGGCAGCCTTTTCCACCAATCACCACCAAGGACAGCCAAAAATAGGCTATTGCACAGGATAGATTGGCACAAGAAGTTTGTGTACAATAAAAGTGACAGGTGGTAAGATTGGTTTAAGTGGTAAGCCTCGTAACATGTAACATCATCATCATTTCCGCGGACCTGGGGCTATACTCTCGAACGCTATTCCGATCGATGGGGATTGTGAGGTTTCGTACTCTTGAGCACACTTGAACGCGACCCTAGCGCTAAATTGTTTCAATATTGTGCGGATAGTGGATGAACTAATTACTATCGGATTCAATCCATTATTCATTTTATAAAGTAATTATATTATATTATTGCTATACCGGTTTTCGACTAACGTGAGAAATGCTCAAACGCTAACTTCATGTTTATTGACACATTCGCTAACTTATAGAGGATATTGATATAGGATGAATTTTCAATAAAAGTCAACTATTAAATACAATAAATTATATTTAATTGGATCTGTAGCGAATACATGTTCGACCATTTACCAATACAATGACATTCCATAACACGTACAATTAATTTTAAAGAGTTCGAGGCAAGATCGTAAAAAAATAGCCGTAAATAAATAAATCTATTAAAACTAACACAATAAAACTTAGATCACATTAAATTAAAGAAACGCGTATAAATATCCGACTAAAAAAATAAAACCTATGGATCTATGGTTAAAGCATAGATCTAAGAAATAAACATTGTCTATGGCGAATTGTACTTAAATATCACTGAATCCGACGGATGTAACAAAGAGGATTTAACACGTCGGTATTAAAATAAACGTATTTTTTACATGATATCCACCCAGTTTTAGGATTTGGGGAATAAGCAAACCACTGTTTAGTACTTTTTGGCGACGACCATTATGGACTGCTTTCAATGTCTTAGAATTTCCCCCACCAAACTGGAGGAGGGTCGATATAGCCATGTTATTCACGAGATAAGCTTACGGTACTCGTAAATACCGAAGAAGAATAGAAGCCGAAAGTGGCATATAGTTTTTTAATAATTCTCATGGTAGCTACAAATATTTGCTTAATAAAGTACCCCCGTGTACAAAGACATTTTGTTACACCCAAATTTGTATAGATATTTACAACAACAAAACAATATCTTTGGTGCCCTTGTACCAAAGTCAATTTAGGACATTTTGGTATAAGGAATTTTATAAGTCGGTGACCGACTCGAAGCGAAAAATATGTTTTAAAACAGGAACAGGTCAATAAGGGCAATAATCTTATACAACCTACAGTCGTTCCCACTGCCATCCTATCATCTATAGCAGTCGATACATTCCTAGTATCATACCATCGATCAGCTGGTCTGACCAAATAACTACTGGTTGACCCACTAAATGGATCCCGTGGGGCAGACAGACAGCAAATTTTATTAGAATAGTTGGCGAGCTCAATGAAATAAGTAGCGAAAATTTTACATTTCTTTTTTACTATTCCAGCTATTATAAAACCATTTTGTTGCCGTATACACGGTGTAACAATACGCTATAAACTAATTCTATCTAACCAGATGCACTTGCTCCGAGTCTGGGTGTCATTTTTGTTCGTGAATTACATGTTTGTAAACCGCCCCCGCGATACAGGACCCCCGCCCTATACCAAGGGCGTAACGTTTTTTTTTTAAATTAATAAATAATATAAATAAATATTCTTGGACATTTCACAGAACGCCATCTCGTCCCAAGCTAAGCAACTTAATGCTTGTGTTATGGTAACGAGATGGATGATAAACTACTTATATACGTTTTTTTTTGTAAATACATACATATTATAGATAGAAATGACACCCAGACTCCGAGCCAGTGCCTCTGGTTTACACAAAGACACTTGCCCGACCCCGGAATCGAACCTGGGACCCGTTGATCCAAAGGCGGTATTTATTGAATGTTTATTTCTCACAGGAACACTGTTTGAGCAATTTCAACACATTATTATGTCAATTTCTTTTAAGTTGTAGCAAAAAATACAACAGATCGTTAACACTATATATTTTGTTAAGTAGTCATCATTTTTCATCATCATTTCAGCCAAAAGACGTCCACTGCTGGACATAGGCCTCCCCCAAGGATCTCCACAAAGGCCGGTCCTGGGCCGCCCGCATCCACTGCTTTCCGGCGACCTTAACCAGGTCGTCGGTCCACCGTGTGGGAGGCCTACCAGCACTGCGCCTTCCGGAACGCGGTCGCCACTCGAGGACTTTTCTGCCCCATCGGGCGTCGGTCCTGCGAGCTATGTGCCCTGCCCACTGCCACTTAAGTTTGGCAATCCTGTGGGCTATGTCGGTGACCCTGGTTTTCCTGCGTATCTCCTCATTTCTGATTCGATCTCGCAGGGAAACTCCGAGCATAGCCCTCTCCATTGCCCTTTGGGTGACTTTGAGCCTTCTGATGGAGCCCATAGTGAGCGACCACGTCTCTGTTCCATATGTCATCACTGGCAACACACACTGGTTAAAGACTTTTGTCTTCAGACACTGCGGTATTGTGGACGAGAAGATCTTACGCAGCTTCCCGAACGCTGCCCAGCCGAGTTGGATCCGACGATTGACCTCTTTCTCGAAGTTGGACTTACCTAACTGGACAGTGTGTCCCAGGTAAATGTAATGGTCAACAACTTCGAGGGTAGAACCTCCGATGTTAACAGGAGTGGCTTGAACATGGATGTTAGACATGATCTTCGTCTTCTCCATGTTCATCTTACGGCCGACTCGTTCGGAGGCTCCACAGAGGCCATCGAGCATCGTAGTGAGGTCCTCCATGGTTTCAGCCATTACGACTATGTCGTCAGCGAATCGAAGGTGAGTGATGTACTCGCCGTTCACGTTAATGCCCAGCCCTTTCCAGTCCAGAACCTTGAAAACATCTTCCAGTGCAGCGGAGAACAGTTTCGGAGAGATAACATCTCCCTGTCTAACACCTCGCTGCAGCTGGATCGGTTTCGAGGTCTGGTCCTGGAGTCGGACTGACATGGTGGCGTTTTCATACAAGCACTTCAACACTTCGATGTACCGATAGTCGACTTGGCACCTCTGGAGAGCCTGCAATACTGCCCACGTCTCGATCGAATCGAAGGCTTTCTCGTAGTCCACGAACGCCAGACAAAGGGGCAGGTTATACTCCTCGGTCTTCTGTATAACCTGCCGTAGCGTTAAAATATGGTCTACGGTGCTGAAGCCTTTTCGGAAACCGGCTTGTTCGGGAGGCTGGGAATCGTCGAGCCTGCATGCGAGACGATTCGTGATGACCCTCGAGAACAACTTGTAGACATGGCTCAAAAGTGAGATGGGTCTGTAGTTCTTCAATAAGGTGTTATCTCCCTTCTTGAAGAACAGCACCACCACACTTCTGTTCCATGCCTTTGGCGTTCGTCCTTCGAGTATGACGGAATTGAACAACTTCTGAAGGGCCCTAAGGATCGGTTCTCCACCCGCCTTCAAAAGTTCTGCGGTAATGCCGTCATCGCCCGCCGCCTTGTTGTTCTTAAGTTGCTCGAGAGCCATCCCGATCTCACACAGGCTGACGTCCGGTAGGTCTTCTGTGTAGTGCCGGGTTAACCTAGCTCGTGGGTCGTTTGCTAGATTTATGACGGGTTCGTGTGTAGACGTGTACAGTTGTCCATAGAAACTCTCGACCTCACCCAAAATCTCGGACTTTGACGTGACGATCCTGCCGTCATCAGTCTTCAGCCTGACGAGCTGGCTTTGCCCAATAGACAGATCCCTGGCGAAAACCTTGGAGCCCCTGTTGCGTTCAATAGCCTCTTCAACACGAATCGTGTTGAATCGGCGTATATCACGCTTCAGGGACTTTGATATCTGTCTATTGAGCGTCCGAAGCTGCGTCGCATCATCTGAAGACTTCAGGACCATTTTCCGTCGCTCGTCCATGAGATTTAGGGTGAGGTCCGAGAGCTTTTTGGCCGTTTTCTGGCGTTGGGTCTTACAGAACTTCGACCCAACTTTGCGGACAGTCTCCACGAACCCGTCATTATTATCGTCCACGTCAACGCCTAGGCTAATAAAGCGGTTCTGCAGTTCGAGCTGGAAGCTTTCCGGGTTTTGAATCTGAACAGGCACGGGACGCAGCGTAGACCTCACCATGCGCGACCTTTCAAGCTTGACGTCGATATTCAATGTGCCTCTTACTAAGCGGTGATCGCTTCCGGTTTTAACCATATTGATCACGGAGACATCATTGAATATGTGCTTTTCCGTCGACATGATGAAGTCTATCTCGTTTTTTGTGGTGCCATCCGGACTCAACCAGGTCCATTTCCTCTGTTCTGGTTTTTTGTAGAAGGAATTCATCATATAGAGTCCCTCCTTCTCCAGAAAACCAGCCAAAGTCTGGCCCCGTTGGTTCCGGTGTCCAAAGCCAAATTGCCCCACTTGCAGCTCATCTCCGCTCCGCTTGCCCAGTTTCGCGTTAAAATCCCCCATGACAACGATGTAGTGCGTTCTAGAGCCATGTATGGCCGAGGAAATGTCCTCATACATTATCTCCACCGCTTCGTCGGGGTGTGCCGAAGTCGGTGCGTATACCTGTATGACCTTCAGCGAATAACGCTTGGTTATTCTGAGTATAAGGTACGCCACCCTGGTCGACACACTCTCGATTTTAACAACGTTGTTCACAAGGGACTTGTGGACGATAAACCCAACACCACCTTGGGACTGTTGGTCGCCCTCCCGGAAGTAGAGCAAGTTGCCGGATTTGAGGGTTATCGTGTCCTCCCCCTCTCTTCGGACTTCAGACAACCCCACTACATCCCATCGCAGCTTGCTCAACTCTTCCTCGAGTTCTATGATCTTCTCGTCAGTCCGCAGTGTCCGTGTGTTGTATGTTGCCAGGTGCAGCCGTCGTTTTTTGTGGTAGCCGGATCTCTGCCGGAGATTGTTCGCACCCCCTGCCCCACCGTTACCTTGGCTGCTACCGTGGCCGAAGGAATAGCAGGGCTGCCGGGGACTGGGGGCCGTTTTTAAATTTGTGACAGTCATAGGGGGGGTTTGCCATAATCGCCACGCTTGGCAGGCGGGTTGGCGATCGCAGTATCGGATGGCCGATTCTTGACAGAACGTCGCTGCTGCCCAACGTCTGTTGTCCCTTAGTCGCCTTCTACGACACCCACGGGAAGATATGGGGTGGTAGTATTCTTACTCCGCTACCACACGGATGTTAAGTAGTGTTTATAGATTATTTGTTACACCGTGCATCTCTCTCGCCTGTTCCCCAATTTTCATGTGCAAGTAAATTTTATATTGCCCTTTAGGTTATACATTTCATATACAATTTTGTTCAAATAGCTTCTAAAAACCTAGACATTTAAAACGAAATTATTTTAATTAATCATAGCATTAAATTATAGGAAACATTGAGTATTATTCTCGACTATAATCATTATTGCAGGATTTTTTGCAAGAATTTTGGTAGGAGATTTAAGCGCTCAGAGGAGTCGCCACAAATACACAGAATTTGGTGGAGTACAGTCAATAAAAATAAGCATAATACTGTCATAATTTACTCGTAATATTTATTAAAGAAAAAACGCGGCGACTGTAACAAGCGGTTAGGATTCAACGCCCTTTAACGCGGTACCGGTCGGGAGCGATGACCTCTTGGTACCGAAGCAATCATACACACAGTTACTCCATTGGTAGGGTCTACTTCGGATGGCTAGATCCATCATATTTAGGCCCTGTATTGTGTTTCTATTATCTTCACTCCGGTTTTCGTATACGCGTATCTGTCATATTTGACATTAATGGCTATGTGTGGACATTTGTCAAAAAGTCGTACAAATCATAGCAATCAAAGTGAGACATATTATGATGGTTACATGTAGCATTACACATTACATTGCCATTTTGTAATCGAACGATCGAAAAACAAGACCAATAATAATAATAAAAAAAAGCAACTGCAGAGTTTCTTGCCGGCTCTTCTCAGTAGAGCAACATTCCGAACCGGTGGTATTTTCGGCCTGATAACATTCAGGCCGAAAATACCATCAAAAGTGATGGATCAATTGTAAGAATGTAGATATGATGATTGATAGGTGTGTATGGAGACTACCGCCTAGCGTGAGACAGGGGCCGTAAGATGATAATGGTAATTTTAAATATGATAAAGCCCACGCAAATAAAGAACGTTATGAGCTTGAGTTATTTTAGTTATACAGTGTGTAGCAAAACCGGAGTTTGATAACTAAATCTACTGTTCCGAAGAATAAAGACCTATCTGCTTTGAAACCATTTTGAACTCTATTCTTCATATATATGATATGAAGTTCAAACTGGTTTCGTATTGCAGATAGGTATTTATTCTTCGGAACAGTCGAAATATTCTGTGGCCAGAAATATTCCTCATAACATCACTCATGGACACATGTGATGCCTTAGCATCGACAATACGTAGTAATGACAAAATGCTTATTATTATATGTATGTATAATTCATTGTTACATTCTCCATATGAGATTTTGCAGGCGATTGTAACTAAAAATAGTCGAATAGTTCTATTAATCGAGTGTAATATCACTTAATTAATAGAAATTCCATGACCGATTGTTTGTTTGGTTGTGCAAAGACATGCACCGCGTACAAATGTCTTAATGGCTCGTGATAATACAGTCAATCTTAGTACAAAAATAATCGACTAATCCATTCGAGTAGAATATCTAATCAAGTAATTTAATGAAATGCGACTTATTTTAGAATATTATAATTAAATACTGACAGGTATGAAAAAAATCGTCTAAATATAAAATGGTAAGCTTCATATTCGAATAGATAAAGCAATCGAATTATTCGATATTTTTAACTAGCAATCGCCCATGGCTATCACCAATAAAATACCGTGCGTTACTACTATAACTAAATAGAACGGCTTAATCTACTAAGCGTGTGGCGACATCTATCGATTTTACACTAAAACTGTAAACAATAATTGTACACTAAATATACGGTAGGTGGCGCTTTAACTTACACTCCGTCAAAGCGACATCTATTGGTTATAAATCACACTTAAAGTAATTATTTTGTAATATAACTATATTACACAATGATGATTCGTATTTCATTGCAATAGGCGTTACATTCGTTTGATAGTCAAGTCGTTTTATTTGTCATTGCTGTTTTTGTATATAAAACTAGTTTCTACCTACGGCTTCACTCCCGTCCCCGATACAAAAGGTTTAAAGCAAAGCAACATTTTTAAAATAATGCATAGAAATGTTCCTATTTTGGACATTTATGAATACTGCTTTTAATATTCAAATTTGCGTGTGTAATATTAAAAACGCCTAAAAGAGTATGGGCTCTATAAGTTATTTTTAAATAATTCCTAGTTAAGGCTCTAGGTAAGTTTTGGATAAAAAAAACACAGCCTGTATTATTATAGCGTCTATACAGTTCCTGTTAAGAAACGAATCCCAGGAAGTAACGTCAAATGGGAAATACATAAAAAGAAAGCTTTATTAAAAAAAAATAACCCTTGCCAGTATTACACAATTAAATGTAAAAGTATTCCACGACTTCGTAGACTGGCGACCTTAAAAAGGTCGCTGGGAGTCGGTGGATGCGATATTTACAGGATCTACGGGGGAGGTCTATGTTCAGCAGTGGACATCTGTGGTTTATAAATAGATTATTCCAAGGTTATAGAGAGGATATATTCTTTCCATTCCATAGCCGTAAGATCCGACAAAAGGTAATGCGATAAGGCCGTCAAATTAACCGCAAGAGAAGGACAACTAAATACCGTAGGCTAATTACCCTCCATGTGATTGGAGGAGGCCTGACTCAGATGTGGGTCATGTATGGGTTCAGTAGTAGCAGTAGAGTAGTCCTAACGACTTATCTTAATATAATTAAATAAATAAATATCCTTGGACATTTCACACAACGCCATCTCGTCCCAAGCTAAGCAAATTAATGCTTGTGTTATGGTAACGAGATGGATGATAAACTACTTATATACATTTTTATTTGTAAATACATATATATTATAGTTAGAAATGACACCCAGACTCCGAGCCAGTGCCTCTGGTTTAGACAAAGACACTTGCCCGACCCCAGAATCGAACCCGGGACCCGTTGATCCAAAGGCGGCACATCTAACCGAATCTAATGAATATACGACCAATTATACAGGGTTGATACGGCATAGGGGCATTTTTTAACTGCCTATACTAGGTATCCTATCCAGGCTCTGTACCAAAAATCAATTAATTTGGAGCAACAGTTTAGCCGCAAATGATTTTTTAATTTTTTGCCTCATTTGAACATGATGTATGTTTCCTAACAGATGTTTATGCCTAACGCATCGTTTATTAACCTTAGGGGCTGTCCATTATTCACGTGATGTTTTTTTAATATTGATTAACCCCTCCTTCCCCCTTGGTGAGGTTATAGTCTACCCCTCCACCCCCCATGAAAAATCACGTGTTTTCCAATGTCCAAGGATATATTTATTAATTAAATTGGTTTATTAAATAAAAATGCGGTGTCCCTCTCTCACGCTGTGACCTTCAGATTGCAGGTAGGCTCTAGTTTCACTGTAATGCGCTATAGGGTTATTGTCCAATGCCTAATTCCCTCCATCGGACTGGGGGAGGACAATCGACGACAGAACAAAAGCGACATTTAAAGAAGTAGCCTATAGTGTTAACTAATTCTACGTCAGCACATATATTTGGATCATTCAATTGTCGACCGTATCACTCGAGTGATAAGTACCAATATAGCTACAATTATGTACAGCTGTTGAATTTTCAACCATAAGCCCCGGCGTTAAGTGTCAAATTGATTCGTCCTACTGCAGTATACAGTTGTTTTTTCTTTGGATCTCGACTTGAGACAGGTTACGTTCAATGGCGTCGTCGTCTGCTATCCTGTAGGTAATAAGAGCATATTTATATTGTGATTTCGACACCCTTCACCCGTCACCACCCCATTCAATCCTGAGGGTGTCGTAAGAGCCAATTAAATACAAAATAACTAGGCTGAAAAGCTAGCCGCATGAGAAGGCAAACTTGATACGAAACCCTGTGCCAACCCGTCTGGCCAGCGTGGCACAGTAGGCTAATTACCCTCCCTGCGACGTGAGGAGGCCTGACTCAGCAGTGGGTTATTTATAGTCTGACTAGTAGTATTAGTATTTTAGGCGCAAAGGGATGATCATCCAGCCAGACGAGGTGTTATGTCTGGCTAGAGGTCGCAGCGCCTATCCCCCGATAGTTGTAGTCGGGGAAATCTTAACTGTTCGAATTGCTCTTGAAATTTCGCTATCGCGGTGTAGTACTTTTTGGTAATTCTCGCATTTGTAGGCGATATTTCTTGATGTAATTAGTTCAGATTTTTTCGGCTAAATTGTGTAAATTATGTAGCATATTGGTCGCTACAGTATGTATACGGATTTAGAACACACAGTGTCACCACCACATTCCATCCTGAGGGTGTCGTAAGAGGCAACAATAGGATAATAACGCCAAAAACCTACTGGCCAGATGGCCAATGTGGCCAATGTGGCACAGTAGGATAATTATCCTCACATGTAGTTGGAGGAGGCTCGACTCAGCAGTGGGTCATCTATGGGCCAAGTAATAGTAGTTATAATATGAATTAAGGATATCGCGTGAAATATTGCAATCTAGCACTTGGCTGCTTTATTGTTATACCCCGTTCAAGATAGCGTGATCGATTTGACAGACGGGCTTGTGATGGGAAACAGAAAATATCTAGTAGTCCAAACAAGAACCTTTTAAAATACTTGTAACAGTGACAAGTTGGCGTGGGTGTATTATGTGTGAAATTCTTTATTGCACTAGACATATAAAACATTGGGTAGATAAGCGATGGTGGGTCGATATACATAATAAGTTCCTATTTAATATTACAGGGCTATTTTTTTACCTTCCGCCAAATTTTAATAGGTGGTTCAGACCATGAAAGTAAACAAAAAAGAAAAGAAAATAATAGTTGTAAAAGTGTTAAATTTCAATGCGCTAAAGCCAACGAATTTTATTTCAAAATGAAAATGTCTTTTATTCGAATATTGTCTTAAAAAGTTAAGAAAAAGTGATAAAGAATTTCACACATAATACACTCACACCATCTTGTCACAGTTACAAGTATTTTAAAACGTTCTTGTTTGGACTACTAGATATTATCTGTTTCCCATTACTGTTCGTCATTGCAAAGTAAAGGTATGATTCCGAACTACGCTGCACGCAGAAGTGCTACCGCGGTACTACTGGTCCCCATTACCGCGACGTAGTTCGGAATCGTACTTTTATGTCGATCAGAAAAATTGACATCTGTCAAATCGATCATGCTATCTTGTGCAGGGTATAAGAATACTTTTCAAGACACTTCGCAGCCAACAAAATATCGTATCGCTATAATGCCATAGTCATAGACAACTCAGCTTCATTGTTTGAGGGTTGATAAATTCGTAGATTGGCAAATAAAACAATACTTACGCTCTCTCTTGCTCATCCATTTCTTGCACCAACCTGTCTCTTTCGTTCACAGCTGACAGGAGTTCCTGTAAAAAGGTGAGAATTTATTAACAGGAATTACAAATGCTCATCATTTTATGCAATTGTTACAGCCCATAAATGACTCACTGCTGGGTCGGGCCTCCCCCAAATTCTCCTGGGAGGGAAATTAGCCTACTGTGCCACGCTGGCAAGACGGGTTGGCACAGGCTTTCGCAAATCACTACATAGTATAAAAAAAAGTCTCTGTCGTCTGTCCCTATGTATGCTTAAATCTTTAAACCTGCGCAACGGATTTCGAAGCGGGTTTTTTCATTAAATAGAGTGATTCAAGAAGAAGGTTTTTATGTATAACACATCCATAATATTGTAGAGAAACACTGATAAATTTAGAGGTTCATCATTGCACCCGTGCGAAGCCGGGGTGGCTCTTTTTCGGACTTTCCATACACGCCATAAGTCGACGCCACAAATTGACTTTGACTTTGACTTTTGAAATGCAAAATTATTTTTTCATACAACTTCGTATATCAACAAAAATTCACCAAAATTCAAAATGTCACCAACCCTAAGAAAAGGAGGTTTTTATACGTACTCTGTGCAAACTCGTATGGCCAGCGTGTCGCACAAAGATTAGTTTATTAAATTATTAAATCACTTTCATTCGTATGGCAACACTGAGTGAACACCATAGACATTTTTTATTTGTTGTATATGTCCCCTTTGACAGGACATGCAAGGGAATTAACTATGCAGCCTTTTCTTCCATCACGAACTCCATAGACATCGTCGAGCTGTCAACAAGCTGTGGCGAGCTGTGGCGCGGTGGTTCTCTATGGTTGGTTAAACTCATTTGGTCTCCGGACGTCACCAGAACCGGGTGTGTGCACAGACGGATATAAAATAAGGCACTATATGGCAACAGAAACTGTGTTAAAATTTAATATAATCGGTTAATACCTGCAGTAGTAGCCTCTCCCTTCGCTTCTGCCCCGGAGTCTTTCTCCATTCGTCGACTCCTAAAGAGAGCCTCAACTCCCGAGCTAGGAGTTCGCAGCGACGACTCAGATCCTCCTCTTGCTCGCTGTAACGTCATCATCATTAGAACACCTTATTGCCATATTATTTTCAATTTTTGTGTTTGTTTGTTGGGCTAATCTCTGAAATGGCTGGACCGATTTTGACGGGACTTTCACTGGCAGATAGCTGATGTAACAAAGGGTACCTTTTCTGGAGCCTGTTGTAGCTGTAGTCGGTGAGCTTTCCACATTGTTAAATATCGAAGTGAATCGCCAAAATGTGTGTTGTAAGTAAGCGCACAATTACCGAACGACGGGACTAAATTGGGTTACACAATATGGCGGCACTTACAGTATATTGAGCTGCATCTGTCTCCGAAGCAGCGCATTCTTCTTGTTCACCAAATTGAACCACTGCGACATCAGCCGGTCTTCCTCCTGTCACATTCAACACCGTATTACAACATTGTTTATCTCCACCTGTTACCGAGCACTTAGCAGCAAGAGAAGGAAACCTTGATACAAACCGTACCAACACTTCAGGCCAGCGTGGCACAGTTGGCTAATCCCCCTCCACGTAACTGGAGGAGGCCCGACTCAGTAGTGGCTCATCTATGGGCTGAGAGGTATTCTGATAGATGGAGCTCCACCATTCTACCTTGAAGATACCACCGGTTCGGAATGCTGCGCCACAGACAAGAGCCGGCAAGAAAAACTGTATCTCTCTAAAAGCTCTGGCAGCAGAGGGAGCGGAGGCGGAGGACGTTCAAGGATAATGTTTTTTTTATCAGTGACTTGAATGCCTTTGACCCTAGGCTTGCGTGTTGGAAAGCAAAGACAAGGTCTAAGATGGAGCAGGCAATTCAAGGACCCGGCTCTCACATAATACACACGACGGAACACAGTAAAACTGCTTGGCGCCGGACTTAGACGTGAGGGTGGTAGCTAGCCGGGCGGACTATTAGATCCTACCACCAAGAGAGCTGGGTTTAGTTGACTTTTACAACACGCGTCCCAGCGTGAGGTGGGGAAGTTTTTTTGGTTGCGGAATTCTGTAAGATGGAGCTTTTGCGAGTGGTAGCCCGTCTCTCCAATGTGATTAGATGTAGAACGAAATAGGACAAAGGCAAGGTAGATCAGGGAGGAACGGTCGAAGAATTACCCGATCCTTAGGGACATGGATGCAGGATAGGGAGAGGAGATGTCGACGCCATCTTTTCTGGAATAAGGGAACATGGAATTAGACAACTAAGCAAGATTTTCTTTTTTTTTAATGAATCAGTTTACAAAAATGTTATTCACGAAACACAAATGGCACCCACACTCAGAGCAAGTGCCTCTGATTTAGGCAAAGTCACTTGCCGACCCTGGAATCGAACCCGGGACACGTTGATCCAAAGGCGGCACATCTAAGTTTAATTATCATTTTCATTTCAGCCAAAGACTTTCATCCTGAACAAAGGATGGTCCTGAGCCACCCGCATCCATTGCTTTCCGGCGACCTTAACCAGGTCGCTCACCATATGAGAGGCCTGCGGTGGCCACTCAAGGACTATTCTGCCCCATCGGGCGTCAGTCCTGCGCTATTATATTTATTTATTTATTATTTATATATACTTTATTGCACAGACATACAAACTTATCACTATCATTATGAAAACATATGAGTATTTGTACAATGGGCGGCCTTATTGCAAACTGCAATCTCTTCCAGGCAACCTTAGGATGGAAAATTCTGAAGAAAGAGAGAACCTTTGCCAATTCAGTTTGGCAATCTTGTTTTTATTTTAGAACGAAACCTACACTATGTGTAACCTGTATCGCGGGGGCAGTTTACAAATTTTATGAACACAGATTACTCCCAGATGATGTTTAATATGCTGGCGTCTTAAATCATATTAAACATCATCTGATGGCGTCCTTAATCTAACCATCGATCTAGCCTTAGACTGTTGAGCTTTGAAGCTCAGGTTCGGTTCCTAATAAGGATATTAATATTCGTGGCTCTGTAAATTTCACTATCGCGATGTAGGATTTTCGGTTATTCCCGAATTTCTATTATTAATTTCTTGATGCTGATAGTATGTAGCATTCTACACATTCTAACGTATGACACCCTCACCTCAGTATTGTCAGCAGACTCCATGACCCGTCGCAACTGCTTCTCGAGAGCAGCTGCTCTCTCGTCAATGGAGCATTGCTCCTTCTCCAAAGCTTCCAATTCGCTTTGGATATAAGACCCGGTCTCCCGACCCTGCAAATTGACATAATACATCGACTGTCCCGAAGAATAAGGACCTATCTGCAATAATGCTTCGAGACCATTTTGAACTTCAAATATTATATAGGTATATGAAGAATAAAGTTCAAAATGGTTTCAAAGCAGTATTGCAGATAGATCTTTATTCTTCGGAACAGTCGGCAAGCGTACAATGAGCTTGGAAGCCATCATGTTCGACTGGGAAAGGACCACTATTAAAGATTTAATCCTATATCACTACATAGTATAAAACAAAGTCGCATTCTTCTGTCCGTCCCTATGTATGCATAAATCTTTAAAACTACGCAACGGATTTTAAAGCGGTTTTTTTAATAGATGGAGTTATTCAAGAGGAAGGTTTTTATGTACATGCATAATTGCACCCGTGCGAAGCTGGGGCGGGTCGCTAGTAAATTATAAATTAGTGATGATAGAAAGAGAGAGACAGTTACGTTTCGTTTATTACTGTAGGGATCATAGGCGACGATAAAAGAACGAATGTAAGTTAGACCATACGACTGAATTAAAACTTCCTTAGCTCCATATATACGTATGTATACATTACTCGTCCTACGTAACTGGTTATGAGAGCATGATCGAAAATATGTGCTGGCACTTCGTTCTCTTGCCCGTAAACGTAGCCTATAATCTCCCTCTCAATTTGCGTTCGCCTCGCCCGATCACTTTTCGTAACGCTCTCGTCATGCATTCACCAGCTCACGCCCCAAGCCAAGCGTGCGTAAACTTTTGACTTCAAAAAGTCCGTAACAGACAATCTCAGAGAGTCAGACTAAAGTCTCTTACCTCATCTTCCCCCATCTCCTTGTCGGGGGTGAGTCGATCCACGAGGGCCGTGAAGGATTGAAGTGGAGACCTTCTCACTTCCTCTCCGCCGCTGAGGGACGCACTCCTAACACTCTTCGTGTCGTCACTGTGACGATCTAGTAAACAAATGATACATTCAGCTTATTTAAGTTAAACCTCTACTCTATGGATGAGTTGCTGTTCGTTAGTCTCGCTAAAACTCAAGAACGGCTGAACCGATTTGGCTAATTTTGGTCTTAAAATATTCGTGGAAGTCCAGGGAAGGAGAAATTGATCTGAGGCGGCACGAAGTTTGCCGGGTCAGCTAGTCCATAATAGAAAAACTAGAACCAGAAAACTAACTACTTCTACCACAACTGTGCCCCGCTGGCGAAACGGGTTTTGGTATCCAGATTCCCTTCTCTTAAAGCTAGGTTATCGACCTTGTTATTGTTGTTTGTACTCTTTGGCTCTTACTACACCCACAAGATGGCATGGGGTGGTGGCACTGTGTATTCTAAATCCGTCACCGCACGGCTTACGACACCCTCAGGAAGGAAGAGTATAGAAAGAAGTAATACTTGACTCGACTAGAATAACACGTGACAACCTCCGCTTCTTTTAAATCGGTTAAAGGACACATCGAACCTGGTGGTTTATCCCGATTGTCTCACAAGTCTATTAAATATGCTACACGTCTAAAAAGTTGTTACCAGATCTTTCGGGACTGACGGAGCTCTTCCTAGAGCCGGGGGAAGACGGGAGCGAGTCCGTGCGAGCCAGGAGGGCGTCCAGCTGCTCCACTCCTCCCGCTGAAAGGACCAATAAGAGATCCAGTATATCATGTTGGCCCATTTCAATTCTTTTGACAGGTCAAAATTAATTTCTCTTTCCATTATCATCTTCTGCTGACCCATCAATTACCCATTGCTGAGTCGGGCCTCCTCCAAGATCATGGAGGGAGATTCGTGTGAAAGAAGTCCCTTCTCCTGTAGCTAGATTTTCAAGCTGCCTGCTTCAGTTTTATTGCTAGGTGCTAAGGTACGACCCACTCAATCTGGAATGGGTCTATAGGCCCAAATGTATTTCAACTTTTAAGCTGCCTATAAATAGTGGTTGCATAAATCTATACTCTATACAAATAAAAAAAATGGCAGTGTCTGTTTGTAGTAATAAAATAACCACTGTTTACTAAATGCGTAAGTACGAGTATGTAGTCTGAAAAAAACATTTTATTGAATTTTGTCTGTCTGTCCATCCGTCTGTCTGTATGTTCCGACTAATCTCTGGAACGGCTGGACTGATTTTGGCGAAACTTTTACTGATAGGTAGCTGATGATATAAGGAGTAACGAAGGCTACTTTTATTGACTAGCTTCGTCCCACGGCGTCACCTGCGGGTAACATCACACCCGCGCGAAGCCGGGACGGGCCGCTAGTAATAAATATGTTTGTGGTACCATCTGTCCTGAACCAACTTCAATTCTACAGTAATATAGCAGTGCTGGTAAACCGACTAGCTGGTGAAGGTCAGGACCGGCCCTTAAGGATGCCCTTGGGGGACACCTATGTCCAACAGTGGACTTATTGGCAGTACTAAAAGACACTCACCGGCAGCTATTTCGTCTAATACTGATTGTTTGCTGATGATCTCAACCGCACCGGGCCGCGTGCGAGAAGGAGACAGCGGCGCTGTGGGACTGAAACAGCAACACACGCAACATATACACATAGACATTATCAATTATTGATAATTAATTAATCAAAATGAATTATTGTACGTTCAAAGTGAAGTTAAATTATTATAGTCAAAAGACCTTAGTCATTAACCAACCCAGAACCACAGAGAAGGGATAGCAAGAAACTTAGGTCCCAAGGTAGGTAGTACGTTTGTGAAACATCAATGTCGTTTATTTTTAACTGACTTAAATGCATTAGACCCTAGGCTTTCGCGATGGAAAGCAACGCCAGAGTCTAAGATGGAGCAGGCAATTCAAGGAAATGCCTTGTCGGGCTCGAGCTAACATACACGCGACGAAACACACAGTAAAGCCTCTTGGCGCCGGACTTAGATATGAGGGCGGTAGCTAGCCGGGTGGACCTACCACCAAGCAAAAATCCTCCATACCTTACAATACCAGCTCTAGCATCGGCTATCAGCTTTCTCGCTCGCTCCCGCAACATTGCCTGTCTCTCTTCCTCTGTCATTGGCTGAAAGGGAAAAGACAATTCTCCAATATTTATACAGAAACAAAACACACACTTACAATGTGTTAGTTATTTTTGTCTAATATATTCACGAGGCTCATTTACTCCACCGCTGAATGGAATGTTCATGAACAACCAATTTAGACCACAAACGACCCACTACTGAGTCGGGCCTCCTCCAAGTTCGTGGAGGGAAATTAACTTACTGTGCCACGCTGGCAAGAGACCCGTTGGTAAAGGTTTGTAACAAGTTTTCCTTCTCTTGTTACTAGGTTGTCTGCCTTTTGCGTGCTTTTAATCGCCTCTATCGACACCCCCAAGATGGTACGGTTTGGTGACTTTGTGTACTCTAAATCCTTTTTATTTATTTACCGATATATTTTAAATTAGGTTAGTTCCTTATTCTGCAAGTAGATGTCGCTCTATCGTTTCTATTTAACGTGATATCACTATTTACAAAGTGCTGCATAATACAGACTGAATAGTTTATCCAGAATTATAATATGAGTACAATACTAACAAAATACGTGCATTCTTGCATATTGCAAGAAATTACCTTGCTCGGACTCACATCTCCGTTTTTATAGCCATTAATGGCGTCTCTCTCTTCTTTCTCCTTCAAATTCTGTCTCCTGGTCTTCTCTCTCGCTTCCCTCTTAGTCGCTTCGAGCAGCTGTCTCGCTCTCTCCTTCAACTCATCGTGACGCGACAGCAATTGCTGACCAATCATAATCGAGCACGACAAATCCCGACCAACGGGAGCGAAGCGTTCGAAATATTTTCAAACATCATCCAATAGCGAAGCGTTACGAGCGTCCAATCACAGGCAAGCGTCGAGTGAACCAATGGAAAGAAATGATGTCTTTTTTAAATGTGTGTTGCCAGATATGATAACAAAAAATGACATTTAAACCGACTTTAAAAAGGACTTAAATTGATACCAACTTCCAATAAAGTAACACACTATTTTATTAATTAAATTTCATTAAAAAAATTAAATACACTATTTTTGTTTCAAAGTTGACGTGTCCTTTATTAACTGTGGCAAATGATTTTCATGTAGTTCTTTTTTTATTAAAAGAAATGTTTATCGATATTCCTCTAGTTTTCAAACAAAACCTTTTTAAAGAGGTTTTTTATTTTGCTTTACATCTCTGGCTTTGAGAGCGAACAAACTAAAACTATTAATTCTATGTTAGGTTGTAAAATATTTACAAACATGTTATAGGTTGAATCACTCTGAAAACATTCTTAAACAGACTAAACACTAATATAACAAATATACTCGAATTTGACTTCAAACTAATGAAATACTAAACTTGACGAAAATAGCAAGAATTTTGTATTTCCAACCACACTTTTTTAACATCTACGTTATATTGTGGGATGTGGGAGACCAGAAGATGAATGGATTGTGTAGTATTTAAAAAGATCTGTACAACCACTTCTGAACTGTTACGAATTGGCATAAATATCGCCATATTGCTTCTACATTACGGCGACTAACAATGGACTCGCCGTAAATAGCTTTCTTTTTTTTAATATGACCAAAATATTAGTCACACTACAAGTACAATCTTAACACTACGTCACTAAATAGCGCGCATACGTCACAAAAGCCACACTAAGGACTCAACGCAATGTGCAAGTGTTTAGTCGAGTGGCAAGTTCGTTAGCAAGTTATAAATAAATAAATATCCTTGGACATTTCACACAACGCCATCTCGTCCCAAGCTAAGCAACTTAATGCTTGTGTTATGGTAACGAGATGGATGATAAACTACTTAGATACATTTTTTTTTTGTAAATACCAAAGTTTGGTTGATCCAAAGGCGGCACATCTAACCACTAGACCAGCGAGGCAGGCTAGACCTATTTATATTACTAGAGTCGCTATATCCACCTGATGATAAGCATTTGCCATGACCTTTTGCAACAGTCACCAGACATGCTGCATCTCAGCTAGACTTGACACCATTCCACCCAAAGGGTGTCGTAAGAGCCGACAAAAGGAAATGACAAGGCCGACAACCCAGCCGCAAGAGATACTTGATACGAAACCCTGTGCCAACCCGTCTGGCCAGCGTGGCACAGTTGGCTATTACTCTCCATGCAACTGGAGGAGGCCCGACTCATGAGTGGGTCATATATGGACTGAGTCATCATCATCATCAGCCCACATTAGTCTATTTATTTATTTATTTATTTATTCTAGGCTCACCAACAACTGTTTACACTTAAAAAAACTAATAAATATATCATACACACGTGATTTAAAGCTTAATGCAACAATTTCTTATAGGTAAGCACCTCATGCACTATTACATAATAATTATTAATTTACCTAAACTAATCAATAACAATTTAATGCTGGTCTACTGCTGGACATAGGCCTCCCCTAAAGAGCGCCATAGCGCCCTGTCTTCAGCTTGACGCATCGGACTGAGTAGTAAACTAATATTCAAGTAGCTCCCACTTTCTCAAACGGAATGGAAATAGGTATGTTAGGAGTTTCCCTGTGAGATCTTGTGTCAAAAACGTGTGGAATACACAATGTCACCAACCCACACCATCCTGAGGGTGTCGCAAGAAACCCTCAGGATGGTGGCGCAGGGTTTCGTATCAAGTTTTTCTTCTCTTGCAGCTAGGTTTTCGACACCCTTACAATGGAATGGTGTGGTGACACTATGTATTCTAAATCCGTGACCATACGGAAAGTTCTAGTTCTTCTATATGTTTCAAGATATAATAATAATTATCACACCGTTCTGTACACTTGCATCTGGTGTTTCATGAAATGAAACAATCATGTCCTTTTTAATCACAACTAAACTTGCAACTCGACTAAACATTTAACACAGTCCAAACTAACCCATAGTCGAACTAATCTTACCGGCGTGGGCTTAGGCAGTTCCGGTGACGTGGGCTTCGGTGGTCTACCGTCCGCCGCTTCCGGTGGGGTCACCTCTGTCGTATTCGTCACATCCGGCGAATGCTTTGAGTCGGGTGTCGCTGGAAAATATTATTATCGTATAGGTCGTGGCGGATTTAGATTACATATTGTCACCAACCCATTCCAGCCTGAGGGTGTCGTAAGAGCCAATGACAAGGCCGAAGAGTTAGCTGCAAGAGAAAGAAAACTTGATACGAAACCATGTGCCAACCCGTCTGGCCAGTGTGGCACAGTAGGTTAATTACCCTCCATGTAGAGTGCACAATGGGGTTAGGTGTGCCGCCTTTGTATCAACGGGTCCCGGGTTTGTATCCGGGGTCGGGCAAGCCTCTTTGTGTGAACCAGACGCTCTTCCTCTGAGTCTGGGTGTCATTTGTGTTCGTGAATTACATGTTTGTAAACTGCCCACGATACAGGTTATGGCAGAGCAGGGAAGCCTTTTAAAAAAAAATGTCACCAACCCATACCATCCTGAGGGACGTAAGAGGCAGACAAACCAGCGGCAAAAGAAAACAAATAAAAAAAAAACAAATAAAAAAATTAAAAAAACTTAAAGTGGAACTCTGTGCCAACCCGTCTAGCCTGCGTGGCACAATAGGCTAATTACCCTCCATGTAGCTGAAGGAAAACCCGACTCAGCGGTGGGTCATTTATGGGCTGAGAAGTACTTACTTGTATCGGCATTGCCGTTGGGCTGCGGGCGAGTGGGAACGGGGTCGTCTTCCTCGTCAGAGCCGAAGGGGTCTGTCAACTCCTTGCGGGTCATCAACTTCTCCGGCCGAGCGGGTGGCGGCTGCAGAACACAGGTTTTAAATCATAAAATGATCGTATCACGGTGTTTGTTATTGAACTCCTCCGAAATGGCTCGACCGATTTTGATGTAATTTTATATTCACATTTGGTAAGTCTGCGAATTGGACATTCAACAATGGACAATCAATTTTCATCCCCCTAAATGAAGTGGTGGTCCACACCAAAAAAATCTATTAAATTTTAGGACAAAATGTTTTGTTTTTATTTCTTTTATGATAACTTTTCACCTTTCTACGATCAACCCTTATTATTTAATAGCATTATTTATATGGCACAACAGCGTTTGCGGGGTCAGTATAAAGTATAAATATGTATATCCGTGTTGTGACGGATTTCGAACATGTATAGAATAGAAGAGTGTTTTCTTCTATAAACCAATTATGGTCTTCACAATCGTCAACGGATACATCAATTTTATAACACAACTACCAGGTCGGAACGCGGCACCAACCGAGAAGACCCGGCGGAAGAAACTGGGAATGCTTGTCTTTTTTTAAACGCCATATTACAATGACCGTGTACATGGTCAGGTCAGTCAACTCAGTGGTTTCCTTTGGTTCAGAAAGGTGCGCAACTGAAATATAAATTTTATAATAAAAAAGTTAGAATAATTAAAACAACACTAGCATAACGCATGTGGCAGCAATCGATCTCCTCAACGATATCAAAGGGAAGTGGTCGACCCGCCACACGTCGCTACCAGTAGTGTAGTGTCACCACCCCATTCCATCCTCAGGGTGTCGCCTTTAGGGTGTTATAATAGGAATTGTCCATGATGATAGCTCTCACCTCATTGACCTTCAAAGGGTCAGCAAACCACTTGGCAGTAGGCTTCTCCGGAGCCCTCAAGTCCTTGGCCGGGGAGAGCATCTTGCCCAAGATGGTCTTGGACTGCGCCAGGAACATGTCCCGGACGTCCTTGATGGCGGTGGGGGAGCTGGGCTTATCCGGGGTGGCTCTCTCTTGGGACTGCCGGGACTCCTGGGATTCCTGGGACCTGGGTAGGGAGGGCTGGTGAAAATATGGTTTACAATCCACTTTAAAGATGAGGAGGTTCCAGATTCTCTAGAAACCTCTAAATTGGATATATTTCCCCTCACTGGATTTTAATTCGGACATATTTTGATGAGGGCTGCCATGTTTTCAATGTAACAATCCTAGGATTATTTATAAGGCAAGTAGACTACCATATTGGGTTGCCGGTAAATAAATAGCTGTTGTATAAGAAGTCCCAGAACAATGCGACTATTGCGCAAGTTTGTACCGCCTTATATCAAAAAATGGCGAACGAAAAAAAGCAACTACAGCGTTTCTTCTCGGCTCTTCTCTGTAGAGTCACATTCCAAACTAGTGATGAATTATAACTTGATTAAATAAGTTATGATTTTATTATGAGCTGAAGAACACCTACACTGGGCGTGGTCTATCCGTCATATTCCTGGAGCGCCGCGTACTGATCTCCCTGCTGAACAGCTCCTGAGGTATGGAGCCATCAGTGTCGTGTCTTCCGACGAGGTACGAGGACTCCGTCTCATCATTACCTGTAACCAAGATTGAAGTTTCAACAGGCTACTGGATTTTGTGTTCCTACTTTGATTTGTCCAAACTGTTAATCAAACAACTACTCCCTCGGTAGTGTTGCTTTACTCAAGTAAAGTCACCACAGTTTGATCAGGAGCTCGGCCTCGGAGCTTAACGCCCTTGGGTTGTCGCTAACCCGAGGGCTGACGGGCCTCCTTCTGCGAGGCCGTTATGTTGCAGAAGGGGGCTGCGGGGCGGGTCGCAAAGGAGGGAGCTCCGGCTGACCCGCGCCGCGGGCGGAGGCAGGGGTGGAGGGGGTCGTGACGATGCGAACCCCTTCTGCTCTCGCCTGAGAGGCCGGTGGTGGGTCGGGGGAACCACCACCGACGAAAGCCTCGATGACTGAGCACCACGCCGGGGCGTCACAGACGTATGCGTTTACGCGAACTTGTGGCGCCCCAATCGCGCCGTGTGAGGGTATACCGCTGGGATTTTAGTGGGTAGACGACCCTTGTCGGTGTCCCACATAATCACCGACCTCTCCCCCGGGGGGCGGTGGTATGCATAAAGAATATCCCCAGCGACAACAAAAAAAAAGGAGCTCGGCCTCGGACCTTGGGACTCCACTAATCGAAGCGGGCTAAGGCTCACTATGGTAGCGGAGCATACTCCCCCAGTCCCTGGATTCGAGGATAGCTGTCGGTTGTTAGTGGGTAGGTCGAGGTGGCCTGTCTCGGCCAGTCCCTATATAGCTAGGTATTCAAGAGGATTTACATACAAAAAAAAACTAAAAGAATATGTCAATCAGGGTCGAGGGGAATGAGTTCTCGCGAACTTGTGGCGTCCCAAGCGTGATGTGTGAGGGTAAACTGGGGTTTTAGTGTGTGGTAGTTCAAGCAATTCCGTACTGAAACAAAAAAATGGTCTATCAGCCCGATAGACCTTTTTCTGTTGTTGGCACTTTCTTTCTGCTGATATAGTCTCGTTTTCAGTTTTTACAAAGTTGGTGACACGTTGGTGGCAACGCTGGTAATCCAAAAGTGCATATGCGACGGTAATTCTCATTAGATGGGCCGTGGGCTTAAATACCACCATACATTTCAACAAACATATTCTAAAATTCTGATGAATCTGGAAAACTAGATAATGGTCGGGCTTAACGAGCAGTTAACTATGAAACTTACCAAGCTGCTCAACTTGCAACTCATTGCCAGTAAAATGTGCCCGCAGCTGGAAGAGGTAGGTCATTATCTGGAAAAAGACAATATAATTACAATATTAGTTACACACAACAATTTTTTATATTAATATAAAAAGGATTAATAATCCAACAAGTCAGTTCAGAGAAACAAAACAGTAAAGGGCAAATAATAGTTCCCTGTGGCACCCCACAAATACGTACCGCCAATCTGTCAGGCGTAGGTCTCGAGCAAACATCGGCCGCTGTGAGTACTTGAGAAATTCCCAATTTTGAACTAGCCTCCAATGCAACACGCAAATTTTTATCCGCTTCGTCAGGTTGTAGGCCAGAAAAATCGCTGGAATATGAAGAGCAACAAACTTTGCAACAAATATCTATCTAATTAGGATTTAATTTAAAATATAATAGAATATGGCATATGCCTTATTGCTTAAAAAAGCCAACAATTTAAATAAAAACAGGAATGACTGCTTTTGTAAACTCCGCAGTTTAAACTAAAGACATATATAAAATTGTGTTATCCAAACCAAATCAGATTGTGGCGAGCAAACAAAACCATGTAGAAATTTAAATTAAGAAAGTTGTTAACGGATTTATCGCGTGTATTTAACATTAAGACATGACCATAGTACAACTTTATCAACGCTCAAACTGAAATGAGAATAATAATGGATATACTTACATAAGATCCGGTCTAAATCTGTGTATGATGGCGCAAAATGCAAGACCAGAACGGAAACTAGTTGTTAGGTTAGTGACACGACATGATCTGTACTCGCGAGTAACAGACTGACACCACTCCAACAGGTCTTGTACCTAAAACAATTAATAAAATCGGCATGGTTGGTAACGGCATGGTTGGTAACGCCATGATTAGGCAGAACTGTTGGTTTGCAATAGAATCATAGTACATATGGAATGAGAAGGCAATACATACAGAAACGCAAACCACATTTTACGATATTTGAATATATTTCTGCTCATTGACGACCATACACTACAACTTACGTTGATTAGGACAGGGTTTGCACAGGGTTTCATATCAAGTTGTCCTTCTGTTACGGCTAGGTCATCGGCCTTGTCATTTCCTTTTATCGGCTCTTATGACAGCCTCGCGATGAAATGAGGTGGCGACACTATGTATTCTAAATTTTTCACCACACGCAATATACACTACAAAGCTAATTTAAAATGGTAGATGTATCAATATGTCCAAAACGCAACTGTGCAAATATACTACTTCTATCGCTAAAATATTCTTGAATATTTCTAAATCAAACATTTTAAGGTCTTTCTCGTTTCTCTCATCAATAACCACTCGAAGACTGTACAACCTGTTCACAACAAATATTAAGTTGTAGCACTTACCGGGGTTTTATCCTTGTCAAACCTCCCAGGAAACAGTTTCTCCATATCAGCAACCGTCGGAGTCTTATCACTATCTTCGTCCTTTTCATTCTCATTCCGATCCAAAGCGATGCTATTCAAATTTGACGTCAACTCCAATGGCTTAAGGTTCCTTTTGGCTACCGTTTTAGTTTTGAAAACAACAGTTTTCAAATGATCCGCATTGTTTTCTTTAGGCGTGGATGCGAATTTTGGTTCGGGTTTAATTTTATTGAGATTATTTAGAATTTCCGGTTTGGTTTTTGATAGAGGTTCGGTTAATATATGATTGATATTTTCGGTTTCTGTTGGGGTGACGTCACCGGGTACCGGTGTAGTGGGGGTGATTATTTCTGGGGTGATAGGGGCAGTAGGGGTTCGGGAATTGTCGAAGTTGAGACTCTGGACGCTGTTCGGCGTAGCGGCTATATCGCTGTTCGTTAGACTTTGTGTCATTTCCTCCATTTGTTGGCGAAGATCAAACATCTGTTAGGGAAAAATGAATTTGTCTAGCTTAGTCTGTACATATTTTGTATTGAATTTCTTGCGATCAAGCGTCGTACTATATATATTTTTTAATTTGGGATATCAAACAGGAGTTCTATAATCTTTATCAAGAGTTTAGTTAATAATATTCTCAGCACCGTTAACTACGGATTAAGAGGCGAGAATTGTAATTTGAAAAAGCAATTGGTCTTGACCAGGCCAAAAACCCAGTGGTGACATTGTGTATTCTAAATCCGTCACCACACGGACAACTACTGAATAGTAGTAGATACAAGTAATTGAAGAACATTTTGTGACAGTACAATCTTAAGATTATTTACTTGTCTAGTGGAGTTATCCGATAACGTATAGTCATCTTCTTCTAAGTCTTCGAGAACGGCGATGTCAGAGTTATTGTTCACGGACAGAAGCGAAGCCAGAGACTGCATATCTTCGTCTCTGCGGTATGAAACAGAAGAAATCTTTGTAAATTCTGAACTGCGATTGCCACGATGGCAGTCAGGGACATCAGAACTAAGCCCCTCCTTCCATCGTATCCAAACTTGTAAATACCAAAATGTAAAAGAGTCTAAAATATTTCCAATGTAAATTGAAATGTTTAGAGTTTGTTATTGTATGTGCTTATTCAGTTTGACGGCGCACACAATTATTTTGTGGGTATTTTTGTGAACGATCAATTGACAGTTGACAGATGACACACACCGAGCGCTGTGGAGGCGGCCATGATTAATCGAGCTGTGAGAGAGCGTACACGCACCCACGTGTTCTGGGGGAATCCGATCAGATCAGTGTATAATCCCCTATAATTAAGAGTGTTGAAGATTGATTTGGTGATTAAATAAACGATTGTCGATCATGTTGCGAATTAGATTATAACATCCAGGTTTCCTCGCCCAACTACCCACATATTTTGTATCATGCCTGACAAATCTCAGAGTAATGATGTGATGACTGACGCGCCTTTAAGTTAATTAAGTATTAAGCAATGCATGTTTCTTTACAACAAGACAACCAAATTAAAACTAATTTGGATTATTATCAGTTGGTGAACTGTAATTATTCTTTTGAGAAATGGTGATCCCATATACTTAAATTTAATTTTATGTTATTTGTTTAATCATTTAGGTTAAATCAAAAACAATAAAATTGGTGTGTCTGTTTGTAACACCAAAAAAAACCGCTTTTTACAAAGTTCATTTGGATGTATACATGGTACATTTGTAATTATTCGATTGTTTCGGCTAATCTCTGAAATGCTGGACCGATTTTCAAGGGAGTTTCACTGGCAGATAGTTGATAACTTAAATGTGCGAACTCCAAACTGACAATAGTTTCATGTTCTGAACATAAACAACTGTCAAAATTTACCCCAATGTCAATTAGTATATTGTACTCACGTAGCCTGCCCCTCCCTGAGCAACACACAATGCAACGTGAGATGGATGGAAGCAGCGACGATCTTATGCGTGGCCGGGTCCAGGGTGAGAACCAGGGACCTCTGAGAGGGCTCCAGGCTGGCGTACTTGCGCATATTGATGTGCGTGACGGCGAGGCGACGCCGCTTGCCGGTCACTGACACCTGAGGCGAACCAAGAATCCAAACTATACATCGACTGTTCCTAAGGATAAAGACCTATCTGCAATACTGCTTTGAAACCATTTTGAACTCTATTCTTCTTATATATAACATAATATGTAGTTCAAAATGGTCTCAAAGCATTACTGCAGATAGGTCTTCGGAATAGTCAACATATTTGTACTCACGTCTTCAAGCACAAAGGTCCAATCCTTGTCCTCCAGCTCATTGGTCCGGGAATCCTTGAAAAGGGTGACTGCGACCGTCCGGTTATCCGGTATCGTGTATATCACTGAACCCCTGCATGGAATAACCACTCTTAGGTTCTTAGAATTTAAATTCACAATTAGCAAAACCATAATCTTCAAGTAATCGCCGCAATACAATTATAATATAATATAATATGTATATAAATAAACAATTGATCGCTAAGTGACTGCCTTGTTGGTTGGGTTGGATCCTTTGGATCAATGGGTCCCGGGTTCGATTCCGGGATCGGGCAAGTGTCTTTGTCTTAACTTTAGTTTATTTAATTTTATTGATTTATTTTATTATGTCATAGTTTCTTAAGTTACAGTTTCACAGGACTAAGGTCCTTTTTCTCTTCCATGTTTTTTTTTTAAGTTTCAATGTTACTTGAGAATTTATTATATTTCTACCTCATATTGCACTGTCGTGGAACTCTGTAATTGGCTTAGATTACTGTAAGGTATATGTAAAAGCTGAAGAGATTCCTTAAAATAAATAAATAAACCAGAGGCACTGTATCTGGTTGTATCTAGATTCTTCCTACGGTGGACATGGAGCAGCGACCCCCCCCCCCCCACATAATTTTGTCTAGAAGTGGTTCAGGAGCTATGATTGTATAGAGGCCATCAAACTCATAATGACACCCCTCTTTTTCGCGGGGAGCTAAATAAATGTCGCTATTCTATAAATTAAAGTATGAAAGACTTACTTTAAAGGATCCTTTAATGAAGGCTCCCACTCCAGTGGGTCAGTTATGACTCTGCGGGACCTTCGAGTCCAGACGACGCTCAATTTGTTCGGCTTCCTGAAAAAAAAAACAATAACCAAAATAAAAAAGTGCTACTCTGCCCCTCCCCCGGCTGGGGAGCTATAAAAGGAATCCCCCACTATAAAAAAGAACCAAAAAAAAAAAGTCGCCTCTTACCACACCCAACACCCTCAAATTGGGATGGGTGGTCTAAATCCGTCACCACACGCACAATTTTTTCCATTCCAGTGTACCAGACTGAACCACCAGACCGGCAAGCCGGTGAAGGTCGCTGGACAGCAATGGATGCCTTGGGGCAGGTCTATGTCCAGCAGTCGTCTTTTGGTTGAAATGATGATGATGATTCCAGTGTATTCCATGTTCATCAGTGTATGTTCATACCGTGTGGTGACGGATTTAGATTACATATTGTCACCACCCCATTCCAGCCTGAGGGTGTCGTAAGAGCCAATGATAAGGCCGAAGAGTTAGCTGCAAGAGAAGGAAAACTTGATACGAAACCCTGTGCCAACCCATCTGGCCAGCGTGGCACAGTAGGCTTATATCCCCTTCCTGTGATAAGAGGAGGCTCGACTCAGCAGTGGCTGATTTATGGGCTGAATAGTAGTAGCTGAATATACGACATTACCGTCGACTGAAAGCCTGCTTTTACTGTTGCAATGTTCAGCGACGCGTGCCTCTTCCGTTCCTTTAGTCGCCTCTTACGACACCCTCAGGGTGATATGGGTTGGCGTCACCACGCGGACAGGTGCAGGGTTCATCATCATCATCATTTCAGCCAAAAGACGTCCACCGCTGAACATAGGCCTCCCCCAAGGATTTCCACAAAGGCTGGTCCTGGGCCGCCCGCATCCACTGCTTTCCGGCGATCTTAACCAGGTCGTCGGTCCACCGTGTGGGAGGCCTACCAGCACTGCGCCTTCCGGAACGCGGTCGCCATTCCAGGACTTTTCTGCCCCATCGGGCGTCGGTCCTGCGAGCTATGTGCCCTGCCCACTGCCACTTAAGTTTGACAATCCGGTGGGCTATGTCGGTGACCCTGGTTTTCCTGCGTATCTCCTCATTTGTGCAGGGTTGTCGTTTCATAAATAAGATAAAAAGCTTTTTCATCCCCCCATCTCGGAAAGAGTATTTTTGCTCTTCGATATCTGAGTGCAAAAGCCGTTTTTATTCACTAGAGAATAAAGTATTTTTGCTCTTCGATATCTGAGTGCAAAAGCCGTTTTTATTCGCTAGAGAATAAAGTAAAGATTATTCTGTAATACTTACCTGTCATAATGTAGTAATTAATACCTAAACTGAAATAAAAGTGTACCTATCTTGTGATTGTAAACGTTTTTTTTTTTGCATACAGTCATTTCCTCGCTGAGGTGGAATGAAAAGTTACGTGTGCCACTCGAGTGCAAAGATTTTTCACCTCGTGCTCTTTTGATTCCCTCGCTAACGTTCAGGATTCTAATTTTGAATCACTCGCTGCGCTCGTGATTCAATTTTAGAATCCTTCGCTTGCTCGGTCATCAAAATTGAACACGCGGTTAAAAAGCAACTTTGCACTCTGGTATAACAAATAACTATTATTACTTACCACTTAGGGGAGGTCTCGAGGTCAACTCTATGGTAGGAGGCAGTATATTGAAATTTGGCTGCGCGCTTGTTAACGCGCTGCAGTCTCTTCCACACCGACGCCATATTGGAAAATCTGAAAAAAAAAAATTACCTCAGGCCATGAAAGACCCGCTGCTGGGTCGGGCCTTTTCCAATTCATACAGAGAAATTAGCCCACTCCGCCACGCTGGCCAGGCGGGTTGAACAGGGTTTGTATCAACTTTCCTACTTATCGGTTTCCAATATTCGTTTAGTCGTCTATGGCATGTGTTGGTGACATTGTGTATACTAAATATGTTACCACTCGGACAATCTACACTATCTTCTCCGCCTATTTCCAATAGCATTACAGTGTACTACAACTACCACTACTACGACTAAGTCCATAAATAACCCACGGCTGACATGGAGGGTAATTAGCCTAATATTACAAACAGACGCTCCAATTTAGAGGAAGAGTATAGATTGGCAGGCCAGAGTCCCACATATCCCCACACTGGTCTTCCCCGGGATCCGGTGATCCAAAGGCGGTACATCTAGCCACTAGACCAACGAGGCAGTCAAAATCATTAAAAATCACGTGTATTTTTTAGTACCTACAAAGAATCTTACACTCAAAGGTTACTACACTACACGCCGCTTTTCGGTTTCGAGATCACGCGTTTGATGAAAAAATAAATACACGTGATATCTTACTATAAATAAACCCCCTCCCCCCCCCGTGATATTTCGTGATTTTTAATGGACAGCCCCATAGTAGTTAGTCCGATATCTATACTTACAGTAGCGGTGTCGGGTGTCACGCTGACTGTTCCTGCCGCTTTATCTGCACGCTCGCATTATCGCTCCTGCAGTAAACAAATGAATATTAAATAGTGCGTCATGCATGTTGGTCTTGGATATCGGGACCCAGGTTCGATTCTGGGGTCGGTCTGGGGTTCAAGTGTCTTTGTGTAAAGTTTTGATTGTAGCAGACTAATGATAGCATACAAAAAGCCGGTCTTACTTATAAACGACTCTCAATTTTAGTAAAAATAAACCGATACTCGCCGATACTTTACTATTTTATTTATGCAAAGGTTACCTGGAAGAGATCGCGTTATGCGATAAGGCCGCCCAATGTACACTTTCTTTTTAATAATATTTTAGTTGCTGTGTTTAATAATATCTTTTGTTTGGAGTGCAATAGAGTTCATAAATAAAAAAAAATCGGTAAAATTACCGACCGAACCGCTGCGCTGGTTGATGATCAAAGTGATGGCTGGTTTGTGAGAATGAGGAAATGTGTATGAGAGGTGGGAATGTAGATATGACGACCTAGCGTGGGACTAGGGCCGTAAGATGATATTGGTAAATTAATATACGATTTTTAAGAGTTTTGTGATATAAACATTAAATTAAAATTTTAAATAAATCCCCGACTCAATAACCAAATAGGTAAAATAAAAAAAATACATCGCGTTGGGGGACCGCTCCTACTTATTTATTACCTGACCCCTGGTGGGACCAGGTGTCGGGTAATGTACTTTTTTTTAAAAAAAACGCGATGTATTTTTTTTATTTTACCTATTTGGTTATTGAGTCGGGGATTTATTTAAAATTTTAATTTAATGTTTATATCTATGTTTATATTTAATTTAATTTTAATTTTATGCTTTTTATAGGTACGCACTTATTATAATGTAGATTTTTGAGACCCCACTCGATTATATTTGCAGACATTCTGTTATTCTTCCACACTTTCACCCCCCATAACTTTTAAACGGCTCAACCGATTTTCATCAAACATGTCTAAGAACACTCGCCCGTAACTCACCTTTCTTAAAAAACGTTCGCGAGCTTCGTCCGTTCGCGAGCTACGGAGCCACAGACAGACAGACACGTCAAACTTATAACACCCCTCTTTTTGCGTCGGGGGTTAAAAACCAACGTAAATAAAGTTCCTTTTTAGTTTGAGATTCCGACATTTATAACAGTTAATATTCGATACAAACCCCACGTTTTAGTCGCAGTTAAAATGCATATAAACACATGAATACTTTGAAAATGTCTGACCAATTTAAATACTTTGCATATTGACCACAATATTATCCATAGCATTGAAATCCGACCTCTATAGTGGAACAAATAGATTTCACATTGACTTGAACCAATTTATTAACCTCGCTACTGATATGGTAAGTTATAAATAAAACAGTAGTCCCGTAAATAATTGCGTATATGATAAATGCCAACAACAATTCTTGTCCGTGACAGTTTGAGAAGGCCGCCACCACCTCATTCCGTGCTGAGGGTGCTGTACGAGCCAAGTGACGTAATAAACTTTTTTTATATAGCCTACACCGGAGGACTTGTCCCCAACTTTGTTAAAAAAGTATATATCACTGCTGATTCGGACTTTTTGAAATCATACACGTCTGTACTAAGTTAACATAATGAAAATAATGTGTATTTATTTAGGGAAACACATCAATAAAACAGATTAAAAAACCATAAACAATATTCCTAAAAGTAAGTTACTTGATATAAGCACGGGTTCGTTTTACACGGAAGCGCAGCCTCTTTATTTTTGCGGGGGGTTAAAATTATTTATGGACTATTCACACGATGAGGTGACGGATTTAGAAAAGGGAGGCGTAACGTCACGTTGCCCTCCCCCCGGCCTCCGTCCGAGGCGCGGGTCAGCCAGAGCTCCCTTCTTTACGAACCGCCCCGCCGCCCCCTTCTACTACATAATACGTCTGCCCACGGGTTAGCGACCAACCTGGTTGACCGCCGACCCGAGGACAGTGGTGCACCGTAGCGGTTTAGGGCTCGCAGGGCAACTCTGAGGACACGGGAGTCCCTGGAGCCCAATCCCGCTACGACACCGTGTGCTGCTCTTCGTCTGGCCTCTCCCGTGAGCCCGCCCGGCATGGGTGACCCTGAACCGGTATGACCCCAACGGATTATAAAGGCACACAAGCCCCCTCACCGCGGCAAGGTAGCAGCACAGTCGAGGGGGGATGCTGATTAACCTGCAGATCGATTGCGTTACGCACACTCCGCTAGGAAACGAATGCCTAATTTAAGTGTGAACGTAAAATATCATCCTAACACCTACATTTGGCTGACTATGAGATCATCTATATGAAGTCATGCTAAACATAGGAAGTTACACATAAGCTTATTAAATCGACCTTTAAACAATGAGCGATAAGGTCTCTTTTCTGTTTTGGCATTAAAAATAATATTCGATCACACGGTGCGATGTTTTACAGTCACTTTTTGAATTTTACCTAGAACTAGTTAAAGTTCTAGGTAAAGTTCAAAAAGTGACTGTAAAACAAAAGGAGAAGGTTCTCCATTATACTGTATGTTTGTTTTTTATCACTACATAGTATATAACAAAGTCGCTGTCGTCTGTCCGTCCCTATGTATGCTTAAATCTTTAAAACCACGAAACGGATTTAGAAGCGATTTTTAATAGATAGAGTGATTAAAGAGGAAGTTTAATATATGTATAATTGCACCCGTGCGGAGCCCGGCTGGTCGCTAGTTTTAAATTTAAATAAATAAAAAAATAGGTACTATTATGTTCACCCATCCAATCGAGCCCAGATCGGGCTGAGCCTTGTATTGTGCACTATGCTAGGGCACAGTTTTTTTTTTACTTTCGAAATCCTCATGGATACCCGGCCACAAAGGCGCGAAGAGATGGTAATTGCGCCCCAACCTACCCACTAAAACCAACGGTGTCCCTTAATTGCCCGAGACAGGGCCACGGGTTTCACTCCACCCGATGGGGAAGCATGCTCCGTGACCCTGATGGGGCCTTGGCCCGCTTGTATAATTGGGCCCCACGCTTTGATGGGGAGCTCTGGACGCTCCCCAACTCACCGAGAGGCACGTGCCCCCGTTAGGCGCCGGATGAGCTGGTAGCTGCCCCACGTGGTTGTGGCGCAGCCGTGGCACGCCTGCCTGGCCGCCCCTCCACTGCTAGTGGTGGCAGCGGTGGCCTTACCGCCTGGCCGCCCTCCACTGCATTCACCACGCTGTGTGTCGCGGCAGGTTAAGGCTTCCTAGGCATCTCTGAGGACAGTGGAGTCCCCAGAGCCAAACCCCACCACGACTCCCCTTGTGCCGCTTTTCGTCTGGCATGGTGACCCTGAGCCGGTATGGCCCCAACGGATCCTAAAGGCACGCAAGCCCCCTCACCACAACAAGGTGGCAGCACGGTCGAGGGGGGCCTCTTTTTTACCATAGACTAACTCTGTGCTACTCGATAAATTTATTCAAATCAACATCAATTGATACTTAGGTACTCCAATTTTGGAAAAAGAAACAAAGTTAGCCAACAATGCTAACTTAGGTTTTCACGTTTATTACACACTGAAGTTAAACACTTTTCAACGGACTTATCGCGTGTTTTTTTTACATTATTTAATTCCCGAACCTTTCGACCTTTCGAATTCTTTGCAACAGTACGACAATTTCAATCAACCAACAATATACGTAATCGCCTCAGGCGCCGAGCTACCCTTGTGAGCGAAATCGCGGGCAGGAGTATATGCTTATTGTTTGAGATAACCAACAACCACTGGGGTAGTCGTTGGTTGGTTGGGCTTGGCTTTGCTAGATAGAGCTACAATCTACGAAAGGTTGCAGGCAGCAGCTGCATGCGTCAAGCTGAAGACTGGGAGATATGCGGCTCTTTACGGAAGGCCTATGTCCAGCAGTGGACTAGCATGAGTTATGATGATGGAGGAGGAATAAAGCCTTTTTTCGGAAGTAAAATACGGCCTGATAACATTTCTGATCGACTGGGTATTGTCGGCGTGGGTTTCGCAACACATATCCCAACTATAGCTGTAGCTGTTGTGAGGAAGCAGGGAGCCTTCATACTAATATACTACTATTCAGCCTATAATGACCCACTGCTGAGTCAGGCCTCCTCCAGTTACATAGAGGGTAATTAGCCTACTGTGCCACGCTGGCCAGACAGGTTGGCACAGGGTTTCGTATCAAGTTTTCCTTCTCTTGCGGTTAGGTTTTTGGCCTTGTCAATTTCCTTTTGCCGGCTCTTACGACACCCACAGGATGGAATGGGGTGGTGACACTATGTATTCTAAATCTGTCACCACAAGGTGTAACATAACAAAATCAATTTTTAATAGCCATTTTTAAGCGCCTCGTCCACGATAGTTTAAAATTAAGGAGAGCGACTGTCATAGGAAACATCACTACAGTCTACATAGACAGGCTCGACTACTCTCGGAAGGCGTCGTGGACGCAGGTACGAGAGCGAGACAAGCGATGCGAATATTGAGCTCTCGAATTTTCTACATGTCATAGATCAGTCTAGCTTTAGTCGTATTTTTAATTAGATGTAGTCAACTGACATTTACTGTTTATATATGAATATCTAGTCTACGAGTGGTGTAGTGTACGGAGGCCAAAATGTCACTATATTACAGCTACCCTACGATTGGGCAAAAAACTGCAATAGGGCGCTCTATTGATCTCCATGTATACATAGAAATTAGAGTATAGATTAGTTGTCAAGCTGTCTAGCTCTATTCTACCTCCTCCAGTTTCGTAATAGAATGGATTTTCTTTCACCTAGGTTGTCAACTTATCTTGCTCTAGCAACCTTAGACAACACTCTCACAATGGCAAAGGTTGCTAACTTTTATTTTAAATCCAACCTCTCACATGCCAATTTACAACCCATGGAATGACCTCTACTATTTAACACCTCATACAGACAATGTATGACCCTAATTAGCATAAATAATTGGCAATTAACTGACAGTTTTAATGATCTTAATTATTTATTACTTAATTGTTGTTGCCCATGTTGTGATGGGTTTAGATACTATGCAATGCCAGTTGTTCCAACCTGAGGGTGTAATTAAGTCTTGTAGCAGAAAACAGTCTCAAGAGAAGGAAATCTTTATTAACTTAACCAAGTTGGCTTAGAACACTAATTTCCCTCCATGCATTTGGGGGAGGCCTGACTGAGCAGTGAATCATTTATGGGCATATGATGATAAATGTGGTTGTCAGTTCTATTTGATAGGCATTTGTTATACAACCTCCTTACAATGATAGGTTACCATAGAGAATCATATGATTCATATAGTCTTATTTTTAATTAAAAAAAAAAATTTTAATGATTAACATTTTCATTCATAAACTAGTGTAGTTTAGGTTTGTTTATTTAAACAAAAATTAGATTATTAGATTTGGCTATATAAATTGCTAATCCATATAAAATTAAACAATTTAGATGGAATTGACTTGGTTATTATTACTATAACTTATAATATTTGCAGCATGTCTTCATTGAGGAAATATTTACAAATTATAAGCTGGAATTAATGCACACACCTACAGAATGTTTAGTCATCACTTAAATGTGGAATATGGAATATGAATGTGAAATATTGTTGAATGTCATTTTAATAAACTATACCTTAGCATACTTTATTAACAGAATACACATGTTATGTTATATTATGCTATACACAAATTGACCTTCCATTATGATAAGTGAGTACTTAGAGTTATTTATAATTCAAGGACCGAATTTACAAAAATTAGCAGTAATCACACCACTGTTTGAATAAAATTTCTAAAATAGAACCCACTTCAAAATCAACTTCCACAAGTGTTCCAAATTTAAACAACCACACACCGTAAACACAAACAAACCCAGATGCAATTGCGTACCGTCTATATTTATCTAAAAGAAGCTATTAATCACAATACTTCCCACATCACTCAAAAGTGCAGTAGGGTTCAAAGAACCCTCCGTGATATCATCGGGTGGACAGATAAAATGTTTAATTAAGTTAGTGTACATATCCTTGACGAATGTCAGCTATAAATTACTTACTTTATAGTAGAGTATTGATACTTTTTAAGGCGAGCACTCCTACTAAAGAAAACGGGTCATAAACTCATATCTGTCTCAATTTAACATCACTGAACACTGGCACAGTACTTTTAACACAAGGTTTTTGTAGAAGTTCGACTGAGGGAACTAGTTTTTTGTGATTAATGTTTTTTTCAGCAAAATAAATTTATTACAGAATAATGATCATTTTTGACATTACTGATTTAAATAATGTTGCCAGCCAGATGACATGACAAGTGATATTATAATTAAATTGCCTTTATTTAGGGAAATTTATTAATGATATATGGCAATATTCAATAAGGTGAATGTTCCAGGGTAGCCCGCGAAATTCAAATTTTCTTACGTTTTTTTACAATTTGCAGGTCAGTGCTAGGTTGTATGTTGCTTAAAATGTTATTTGCGGCTGTAAGACGTATGTAGTTATAGAATTATAATCATCAAACTCATCAATACAACCCTCCAAGCGCATAAAGGTAAGAATGGCTTTGAGCTTGAAATAGTGTTTTACAGTTGGAACATTCACCTTAAATTTAATAAAATTAATTTGTGTTTGGTGTACCATCAACTTAAGCACTTAAAAAAAATAAAAAAAATATAACCATTGTTCATTTTAATTTTTGAAACACAATTAAAAGAATAAACACATGTTAAAGTTCTCTAAACGATGTACAGAAACTTAAAAAATAAGTAATATTTTTTGTTGATTATATTTTTTGAGAATGAATTACGTTATATCAATGATATTATATAAATAAATCATTGCGTTATGTATATGCAGAAAATGAAGCAGCGGCGGATTGATTGAATATTGATTCTGTGGCTGCGCCACCAACCTACCAACCCAACCACCAAGCTGCCATTTTTATTGTTGGCTTCAAAGCTTGGTGACGGATAGTGATAACGTTAATATCGTTATCAAAATTACAACACATAATATAATTGAGCATTTCTATTGCGAAGGTGGTTTATATTAGGATTTACAATTTATTTTACAATGCTAATAAAATAAGGTCTTGTGTAATATTAAAAACTGATTTTGGTGGGAATCAATTCTAACCTAGAAACCATGGACGAATTTAATCTACAAGACTTCGTCGGAATTGATGGTATGGTCACGATTACACCGACTTCTAAGTTGCCAAAAACGATACCTCTATCCGGAAAAGCGGAGAAGCTGAAGAAAATCATAAAATGCCCGTTGACGACTAAGAACGCTGTAAAATATTTACTGGAAGGCACTTTGAAAATAAAAACTTGTCGATACTGTCTCAATGTAGAGACTTCACTTTCTGAATTGGATCAGATTTTACATGTCGCTGGCTCGGGGACGACGTACAAAGTTACTATACGCGACATAATTGCTAGTTTTCATCCATTTAAGGTACTTATTATAATCCTTAGTGTAGCCCCCTGCTGGGCAAATACGATACATTTGCGTGAAGAAATCAAAATATCACACAAATTCTAAAACTTACTTTCATACATATTTGACTAAATTGCTCTAATCAAGGCCGCCAAGTGATTTTCATCATTGTCACCATCCTCCCATAAATCACTTACTGTTGAGTTGGACCTCCTAATCCAGGATTAATCACTTATTACATAATCCTCGGAATGGAACAGAAACATTAGTCCTATTTTCAGATACTACAGATTTTTTACTTAAGTAATCTATAAAAGTCATCTATTATGCGTCATCATCACCATATCACTTCAGCCCATAAGTGACCTACTACAGAGTTGGGCCTCCTCCAATTACATAAAGGGTACTGGCCGACTGTGCCACACTGGCACAGGGTTTCGTATCAAGTTTTCCTTCTTTTGTGGCTAGGTTATCGGCCTTGTCATTTCCTATTGTTGGCTCTTACAACACCGTCACAATGGAGTGGGGTGGTAACACTATGTCATTATGTATTCTTTATCCGTCATGGTTGCTGATCCCACAAACATTGTTTTGCCAAATAATTTAGTAAAATCCATTCTTAGCTGACCTCTACTTGGTGAAAATGTGAAAATATTCCTACCAAATTTCAAGTCTCTAGGTCTATGGTTCCAGAGACATCACGATGAGTCAATCTACAGAACAGCTCCTATATATATTTTACTAGTGGCCCGCCCCGGCTTCGCCCGTGCAAAGCGGGGGTGGGTTATACATATAAACCTTCCCCTTGAATCACTCTATCTATTAAAAAAAACCGCTTCAAAATCCGTTGCGTAGTTTTAAACATGTATGCATACATAGGGACGGACAGAAGAATGCGACTTTGTTTTATACTATGTAGTGATGTTTATTTTCAATTACAGGTTGTTGATGATCCAAACTTTCCCAATAAAATATGTGACAGATGTCTAGACCTCGCAATTACTTCTTACCTCTTCACTCAACAATGTGAACGGGCCGAAAGAGCATTACGCAACTGCTTTGACGACATCTACGAGAAAGTTGACAAACTAGATCCCATGGAAAGAAAGAAACGGGGTAGACAAAAACTGCACCCTAATTATAACATCATACATGCTGAGCATAAGAAAGTAATTGATTATGCAGAACCTATTATCCATATTATTAACTCGGGGACAGAACCATTTGATGTAGAGCCTGAAATGACAGAATTGGAGTGCACTCGGTGCTGGCAGGTGTTGCCTGACATGGAATCACTCTTGAACCATGGGAACACTCATCCAAAGACGATGTGGCATCACTGCCGGTTATGTGGCCGGTCATTCCCGAAACTCAATCAAATGAAAAAACATTACCACAGAGTTCATGTACTTGGGAGAGAACCAAAGGCAGCAAATAGTAATGATTTCCGATGTTCCCTATGTGCTCATGTGACAGAGCACTTCAAAGACCATTTACGGCATATGGAGAAGCATAGGTTTAAAAATGTTATGGAACACCTAGTTGACAGAAAACTGGATCAATTATGTGCAGTATGCTTGGATAAGAGTGCAAAACTTGTGGATTTCGAAGATATGGTGTGTATTCATGGTGGTTATCCGGATTTGATGGGAGATACACCATTGTTCAGAGTCTTAGCATCAACATTGCCTGATGTAAGTATTCTTTTTTAGAATTGTCATCACTTTATGCCTGTCTTAGGCCGATAACCTGGCTGTCAGAGAAGGAACCTGGCCAGGGTGGCACAGTAGGTTAATTACCCTTCTTCTAATGGGAGGTTGCCCGACTCAGCAGTGGGTCATTTATGGGCTGAGTAGTAATAATAGTAGCCTGCCTTACAGTATTTTGTTTCACACCATTATCATGGTGCTCATGCATACATCTCATCTGGCAAACTGGCTATGCTGTTTAGTGCTATTTGTAAACAAATCTATAATTATGAAAAAAAAAGGCAGTATATAATTTATTTTTGGCTTTCCTCTGTAAAGCAGCATTTTGAACCGGTGGTAGTTTCAGTATCAATGGGATGCAAGGGTTGTGGGAGACCATAATATGTGGATGCCTGTGAGAATGAGGAAATGTGTATGAAAGGTTTCAATGTAGATATGACTATGATATGATATGGAGTGTATGGAAACTAGTACCTAGCAAGGGCCTGTGGGGTTCCTGTAAAGGTAATGATTATAGATAAAAAATATGCCAAAAATTCGTAGATTTTTTATACAATTAAGTATCATAATATTTTAATATCATGGCATGCTTCAAAGAGATGGCTAGAACTTTTCAGACAACTTTACCAAACTTGTTTGTTATATCATATTGCATGATTTAAGCAAATTATGTAGTTCTTATTGAAATTGTAAGATGCTGGTATTTTTCTAGCCAAAACACTACAGGTACAAAGAATTGCCTATAACAAATGCAGCTACTGTAATCAGTATTGTGAAAAAAGCTGCTCCTCTGGAAAATCGGTTGGAAAGTGGCACAACACCAGAAAGTAATTTATTAGATTTCACTTGGACAGAACCAGTTATAATCTCTGTTAATAATATCCAAGATTTGACTGAACATTCATTTGTATATTCAGAACCATTGTATTTAAAGAACAATCAAAACACAAATGACAATAGTAATGTAACCAAAATAACGAGTGAAACTACAGAAGTAACTTTCAAATTCTCTTTACCCGATTTTAAATGTGATACTATGGAATGTCAAGAAATACATTCCGTAATGTCTGAACATACTAAAGAATTTAATATTGCTGATGTAAATGTATGTGAAATACCTAAATATGACTACAATTACGGCAATGAATTGAAACATAATGAAATAATGCAAGTTGAAGCGAATCCAGCAGGTAAAACCGAGGATTGTAAATTCTGTTGGGTATTCAGACATGTCAATAGATGCGAAAAATGCATGAAACCTGTTCAAAAGAAATTCACACTTCCAAGCATTACTTGTGATGAAAATATCTATGAATTAATACCTACAGATGACAAGGAAAAGTTAAGAATTTTAGAGGATAATATAAACTGCAGTGCTGTTCATGTAAACGATAGCAAGGACAGGCGTGAAATAATTACTGAGAAAAAGGTTGATAGATTGGATGCAGAAGTTATGAAACATCCCAATGTAACGGAAAACATGAAACTCGTGGAATGGAAATGTGATTTTTGCTTCACTACGAATAAAAGCCGAGAGTGTTGCTACAATTGTGAAACAAAACCGTTTATTGACACTTTTAAATTTAATTTCGGAAATAATTTTAGTTTCATGAATTCATGTAAAGCAAATGACATGGGTAATCCTGGAATTTCGGCCACAAGCAACCACATCCTAGCTATTGATATTACAAAAGATAACATAAGCCAAAATGCAAGCATTATAGATGAACCTGATGATGCAATAATGATGGATCATGAGCCTGATATCCCGGAAAGTAATAATCATACCTTGTTACAAAGTATGGAAATAGAAAATGATAGTTGTGCTAATGTGGAAATAAAAGAATTTAAAGCTAACGAAGAAATGGAGATTGAAGAGATTCTGAATATACCTGCAAACAATATAACAAATGACAAATTCGTAAAACCAATGCAATTTTACGGATGTAATTCAGAATTCAACATTGGTTCAGGGTCTACGAATCGAGGAAGGACGATTAAGAGAAAACACATTAGAAATAGATAAAATAGAGTCATATCTGTAAGGTCTTTAGTCATTATTGATGATAATGAATCTCGTAAATAATTGTTTGTGGATTTAGAATACACAATGTCACCAACCCTCATTAACGCAAGAGGCAGATGACAGGAGACGAAAGCTTGATACACACTCTGTGCCAGTAGGCTAATTTCCCTTCATGAATGTGGAAGAAGCCCTACAATGATGAAGTTACATCTTCTTCTTCTCAGAGGTGGTCAGTTAGGAAATGCCGGAGCCATCTAGTTAAAAAATATATTTGTAAAAACATTGACTTGTAAAAGTATCCATAAAAGATCTATTTACAGAAATAAACATCATTTAATCATCTTTTAAGTAAAGGTTGATTATAATATTAACTCAAAATTTTAAACTGATGTATGCTGAATATTATAATGTTTACCTGATATAGAATGTACGAGTATATTCAATACAAATAATTTGAGACTCATTAACTCGTGACATCACAAATGTAATTGCTTACTTTTCTGTTTTAAATATGTATTTGATTAAAATCTATATAAACCTTCATTCTTGGCTATTGTTTCTTTTCTCTTTTTATGCAACCGAAAGGAATTTCAGGTTTGTTATAATCTTTAACAAAATTATAGAGCTATTTTTTCTAAATACCTGATTATGATACACTTTGTTACAGATGAACAACCTGCCTAACTTCCTCGGAACGAAGATTTGTGATAGATGCCTTAACCACGCCATCACTGCTTACATTTTCATCAATCAATTTACCTTGTCCCGTGAAAGACTAGACTTTTGTATAAGCCATATGCTTGGGAGCTTAGAAAACGTTTCCCTTAATAAAAATATTTTCGTTGAGATAAACGAAAATACGATAATGCCTGTGACTGAGGATTTTGATGAAACACTTTTGTTGGATGAAGGCGATGACGTAGATGAAAGCAAAATTAGAATTAGCGTTCTAGAAGATGAATTTAGAATAAAATCCGAAAGTGAAAGCAATGAGGAAGATGATGCAGAGCTAGATGGTAAAGATGTTAAACCAAATGAAAGTATTCCAGATATTAAACTAACAGATACTAAACTAGATGAAAATAGTGAATATACTACGCCAACCGAATTTGAATCGGTGCTTGATGCTGATGGTATGATTGACAACCTAGCTAAAAAGGCAACTAAATCATATTCAAAGAGAAATATCAATGGGTTGCATTACACTGATATTTGCAGTGAATTTTTGACATTTAACAAAAAGACAGCAATCATGATTGAGTCCAAGGCAGCGAAAACCCACGAACACAACTGTCCTTTGTGCAAAAAGAACTTTATTTCCGATTATTTCCTTAAAAGACATGTGGCTAAACACAAAAACAAAACTGTGATATGTGACGTGTGTAATAAAGGTTTTCAATCGAAATTCTATCTGCGCGAACACAAAAAGGTTATGCATTTGATGAAAGCGACTCAGTATTACTCGTGTAGAGATTGCGGAAGAACCTTTATCAAGGAGACCAAGTTTAAATCCCATCAGAAACGTCACAAGCGCCTGGCATGTCAATTCTGCGACAAAACTTTTGCCAACCAGACTTATTTCAATAGCCACTTGGCACGGCACGCATCAAAACTGGTTGACTACAAGCGGAAGCATTCGGATACATGCAGTTTTTGTGAGAAAGAGTGCCCGGACCGAACGAAACTCTCTATACATATAAATAAGGTACATTTCGAAATAAAGCCATACAGTTGTGATATGTGCGATAGGAAGTTTTACGCCGAGTACAATATGAATCGACATAGGAGAGTGCATAGTATGATTTCCAAGGAGACGTGTGTGTTTTGCAATAAGACTTTTAAATGTAGGAAGTCCTTAGTGAATCATGTGAGAAAACACATAGGGGCCAAGCCCTTTGGGTGTCAGGTTTGTAGCCAGTCGTTTCATTCCCAGTTTAAGGTGAAACAGCACATGAAGGTGTGCCATGGAGGCATACATTGCTGTAGTATGTGTAAAACTACTTTTATGACTAAGAAAGGGCTTAACAACCATATAGAAAATGATCATAGACTTATTTAGCAGGATATTTGGATGGACAGATAGGTGCTACTGTGGCGGAAACTGTCCAAATGCCTTTTTAACCTCAGCGTGAAGAGGATCTATGAGATTGGTGTATCTGGCTGTCGCACCGTTGCTCCGGAGTGGATATTTTTTATTAGATAGAAACCTTTGCGCTGTGTCGCGGGGGCAGTTTGCAAACATGAAATTCACGAATACAAATGAGCCAGGCTCGCCAGGCGAGGCAATCTTAATGGATGAATCGATTATGGTTTAGATTTTTTGATGGAAAGAAGTGTTAGGATGAACTTAGGTCTCAGCTATCGCTTAAATAAATTACACTGCTAGGATTACACGTATAGTCTTCGCCAAATAACTTGAGTAATGCTCAAAAGTCTAGATTTGCCTTGTTGATCTAGGTGTAGGATGCGCCGCCTTTGGATTACGGGGTACCGGGTTCGATTCCGGGGCCGTGCAAGTGTCTGTGAGAACCAGAGGCACCTACTCTTGAGTGTGGTGTCATGTTTGTAAATGTACCCGCGATACAAGTTATACTTAGTGCAGGAGTTTAAAAGATTGATTGATGAAATGCGCAAACCCCCACGACGGCATTTGGTCACGTGGTCAAGAGTAACTCGGATGCGAACAGTTAATAATATGAATGGCTGATAAAGATTCGCATTTTTAGTGTACGTGCTATTGTCACTAGTGATGGTTATTTTAACCAGACTTATTAGCGTACCGAAAAAGTAACAAACTCATCCCGTAATGTGCGTTCAGCTTTATATTGGCATGCTTAGACAATCACACACTACCCTGAGGATGAGAGGCGTACGATGCGACTACAGGGACGCAAGAGGCTGATATTTCACAGAACACGTCTTGCCAGCTTCTACTACTACTTTTCAACCCATAGGGTAATTAATGCTGCTGGCTTTCTGCCTTGTTATTTCCTTTTGTCGACTCTTACGACACCCTTAGGATGAAATGGGGTGGTGACACAATGTATTCTAAACCCGTCACCACACGGAGGAAATGATGCTGATGATGAAAAATGGTATGGCCTTGCACCTATTGATCTCGGGTTTTCTTCTGTTCATCCTGTTTAGAAGCAATTACGGTATAGACAATACCACAGACTTACAAATACCCTTCAATCACATTCAATAAAGGACTTTACACTTGTAAAGTCTGTTCATGAAGGTCTACATAAAGACCAGTTTATAGATGATTAAGAGTTTACAGTTTATGATTTCTTGGCTTGGCAGTATTTCAAACAAATGTACTGCATTATATATTTCGAGAAATATTTTGAAGTTGTAAGAATAATATAATATATTTTACGTATGTACGTAGTTTAAGATTTAATGTTTAATTTAGGACATTTATGCAATAAAATTATGATTTGTTTCTAATTTGCATTTTTAATTAATTACCTTTTTAAATACGTATTCGTTTCTGAACGCTTCTTAAATATTCGCGGGCTTTTACTAAATCTAATGATTAATTAAATCTAATCATGATAATGGAAATAGCTTGTAAGGTTTTTCAGCCAAAGGAAGTTACAACATCGAACTCCCATATTGATTTCTAGCTAGCATCTTTTGCATTTCCACGACCGAGTTAAGGTCGTCGGTCTAGTTGTGCAAAATCACAAAAACAGCAGTTTTAGCCGGGAAAACAAGTTCTGAAGTTTTTTTTTTTTTTTAATCTGGCAATCTGCCGATATTAAGTTCTGAAGTTCCTCTCCCCTCCCAGTGACAGACAGACAACTACTGCAAACGCAAAGTAGTAAAAGTTGCCATCACGTAAAAATCAGTAGAAGTCCGACCATTATTTGTTGTGATATTATAATTTTTGTTCAGCTAATCATAAATTAAGTTAAAACCAGAAATTTTATTTATTTATTTATCAATTAAAGACATTAACTTACTTTATAACATAAAAACACTAAACTAAATTAAGATAAATTTTAATTTAATAAATAAATTCAAATCATCTAATAAAACACTGTAAATGTTTAATAATAACAATATTTCTCTATAGTATGGTTAAAACCCCAAAATTGGAATAAAACACAACGCCGCAATATATCTCTCCACAGCAATATATCTTACTTTAATTCATTACTATTAGCATCCTACTTTTATTGCATTCGCGATGCACTAATCCGGCATCCAATAACTAAAAATAGAGCAATCTACACAGCTAACCAGTGCACTTGAACACGCGACATCTAAGGATAGCGAAAAAATCGGGTACAACGCGCTTTTGTGAACATTTCCGACGCGCTACAGCATCCTGGTAATTTCATTAGTATGCGGAAAGCATCATTGTATTGCTATATAATCTACCTATTAGATTTATCGTAAATCTACCAAAATGGTAGTAAATATTCAATCGGGCATAAATATTTTGAATCCAACTATCTCATTCTTTGGTACAGCGCTATCCTTTTTTTTTGCAAATAGTGCCACCCCTGCGCGGATATCTAGTCACCCGTTGACACATCGCTGGCAATGGTCGGGTGATGAGGCGTAAAAATGGACGGCGAGCAGCATTTTTATCCATGGTCAAAATAGCTAATTAAAATCCGATTATTAGTTAAATACAAGTGAAGTTTTGGACACGTCCGTGTGGTGACGGATTTAGAAAACATAGTGTCACCATCCCATTCCATCTTGAGGGTGTCGTAAAAGCCGACAAAAGGAAATGACGGCTGATAACCGAGCCGCAAGAGAAGGAAAGTTTGATACGAAACCCTGTGTCAACCCGTCTGGCCACCCTGGCACAGTAGGCTAATTACCCTCCCTGTGATGGTGGCCCGACTCAGTAGTGGGTCATTTATGGGCTGAGTAGTTTAAGTGATACCGTTAAACAAAAGACACTTGACAAATGATTGGTCTGTATTTAATTACAGACAATCATCGACGTAAACTTTAAAATTGAGGCATTCGTCGATCCTCGAACAAATGATAATACTCTTTGGAAAGCTCCGGGACCAGTCGAGGGTCGAACGGCTTAGACTTATCTCTCCAGTGTGCATTCTTGAAATGATATCTCATATCCCTAACATAGAAGAACTTGTAGTTACACAGGGGACAACTGACAGTTTTCTCCAAATGCTTTTTCAACCTATGCGTTTTCATTATGCTTGACGACCGGAATTTTGAGCCGCATATATCGCATTCATACGGAGTTTCTCCCGTGTGCATTCTGAAATGAATCTTCAGACAGACACGATTCGCAAACTTCTTGTTACAAATCTGGCAAAAGCAAACATTCCTGTCGCTGTGCGTCGCCATGTGCTCGTTCAGTCGCGCCTGTCCACAGAACGCCTTATTGCATACGCTACAAACGTACGGTTTGATCTTTAAGTGATATCTGTTCATATGAGCTTCCAAGTCCATGGTTTTCCTAACGACGTGGTTGCAGATATTACATTTAATCTGTTTGGGAGGGTTAAGGGTTTTTTTTACTTGGTTAGGACCAGGATGCGCCGACTCCATGTGTTTCCTTAAACTAGCAGGTTTGAGGGTTTTATTGCACAGCGGGCACGGCTGTGGATCTATGTGTTTAACCTGATGCGCACGAAGTAACGATTTTGAGCGGTAAGACTTTCCACACACTTCACAACCATGAGCCAGAACAGTTTTGTCTTTATTTGAACACTTTGCAGCGTGCTGCGAGAAGAATGACGCCGCCATCGTTCGGCTACACTCCTGACATTTTACCGTCACAGTGTAGTGCTTTCGATTGTGTAAATAAAGATTACTTAGGTTGGAAAAGCTTTTGGAACATAATTTACAAGGGTAAGTCTCATCGGCATCGTGTAGTTTTTCGTGAGCCTTCATTTCCTTTAGATTATTGAAGAATTTATCGCAGAGTGTGCACTCAATGTGTTTTCGCCTCTTCTTGCATTGAATACCGCCGTGGACTCGCGCATGGTGGTCTTCTAGGTCCACTTTAGATAGAAATTTACTTTTACATAGATTGCAAGCGTTTACTTCTTTGTCGTGCTTCAGTTTCTGATGACGTTCAAATTCGTTTTCAATATCGAACGAAGCTTGACAAAGATGACAAGCGAACTGCCTTTTCACCAGTTTGCACATTTTCTGGTGATTATCCAATACCTTTTTATCTTTGAACTTAAAATCACAATAGGCGCAGCAAAGGTCTTGATGGAATTGCACTAAATGTGTTTTTAGACTTAGTTTGGTGTAGAATTGTTGACCACAATCAGCGCACGTGAACGGGTGGTGATTTAAATGTTCGCGGTTGGCGTGCCCTATTAGATGTTCTTTGCGTCTTGTCGTGTATTTGCAGTCTATGCACTTAGCTTTGTTACTGCGACTCAACATTTGATCCCTAAAAGACTTCAAGAAACGTGTGTGAACGCAAGGTATATGAGGGGCTGATATTGGGCACTCTGGGCATGAAAAATTGCATCTATGCTCTTTGAACTTTATTTCGGTAAAATTTTTAAAGCACATTAAACATTGAAATAAGCCGATACTAGTGTCGACTTTATGACTGGCTTTTGCATGTGCGTCTAAAGATTCTTTGCTATAGTAAACTAAATCACAGACGTTGCACGGATAAACCATGTCAGCGTGAACCGTTTTCAGATGGTCCATTATGTTTTGTTCGGGCAGAATTTCTCTGCAAATCTTACAACTTTCTACTTCGTGAGTTTTGTAATGTATATTCAAGTATTGAGCCGAGTTATAGGATTTCTTGCAGATCTGGCAATGGAACACCGTGGTTTTGTGTTTGGCTTTCTCGTGTTCCTTCAATATTCTATAAGAAGTGAATATTTCTGAACAATCCGTGCACTTGTACGTGTTGTAACGCGGTGTCGTATCCGCCAAAGAATTTAGAGGCTTCACAAGCAGTTTGCCTTCTTTTAAAGTGATATTGGGAGTTTTAACTGTATCAATGTACTTTTCTATCGTTGCAGAAAGTTTAATTTCTTTATTTATAGCAAGTTTTTTTTTTATCGCTTCAATATTAGTTTGTGGTGCTTGGGGTTTTGCTACGGTGTCTAAGGAATTTACTTTTGGTATTGCAGTTGGGACTATTTCTGTGGTTGTATTGTCCGTGTTGATGATACTCTCGCATAATTCTTTATCATTTTCTAAGATTATCATAATATTTGAATTTTCATAGTCGATGTTATCATCCAACTGATTGTTTAGGTCGTCAACTTTGGACTGCAGATCAAGGACACAATTGTTCATTACTCTGGACAACTGTTTGGAATTGTGAATGAATAGGTACGCTTGGATAATTTTTTCGACACACCTGTCGCATAGCATTACAGAGGACATGAAATTATTGATCTGAAAATGAAAAAAAATGTGTGTAAGTACATCTAATATATAAAATTCTTGTGTCGCAGGTTTAGTGTTTATACTCCTCCGAAACGGCTTGACCGATTTTGATGAAATTTCATATGCATATTCAGTAGGTATGAGAATAGGTTGTTCACTAATTTTTACACACCTAAAGGTCTGGGCAAACAGCGGACGGGGCGGGACGGCGACGCGACGCTGGCGGGACGTGAAGAGTTGTAATGTATTAGTTAATGTAGAATATGTCACACAGAGCCGACGCGACGCGACCGCTACTCTCGCGCCGAGCGCGACTCTTCTATGTGACCTATTCTACATTAACTAATACAGTACAACTCTTCACGTCCCGCCAGCGTCGCGTCGCCGTCCCGCCCCGTCCGCTGTTTGCCCAGACCTTTTGTGTTATGGTTGGTTCACCCTAAAAAATATATTTTATTTTTGGTCAATTTTTTATGATACCCTTCAAAAATACATACAACCCTAAATGTTCACCCCCCTACGATCAACCCTTATTTAATTACATGGTAAAACAACATTTGCAGGGTCAGCTAGTTACAGTAGGTATAAATCTGATAACAAAAATACTATTTAACTCTCATAATCTTCTTATAACTATGTAAGTATCTTGAACAATAACTAAACACTAGACACATTAATATACATCTGGCCAACTGTGATTTAATGTACTACTACTACTTCTCAGCCTATAAATGACCCACAGCTGAGTCAGGCCTTCTCCAACTTTTTTTTTTTTTTTTTTTTTTTTTTTTGTTTTCGCTGGGGAAATGCTTTATGCATACCACCGCACCCCGGGGGAAAGGTCGGTGGTTATGTGGGACTCCGACAAGGGTCGTCTACCCGAGAGTCGTTTACCCACTAAAACCCCAGCGGCATACCCTCACACGACGCGCTTGGGGCGCCACAAGTTCGCGTAAACGCATTCTACTGTGACGCCCCGGCGTGGTGCCCGCAACGCGGGCAAGCGACTATCAGAGAGGGCGTCCCGGTATACTGGGACGCCCTCAGTCATCGAGGCTTTCGTCGGTGGTGGCTCCCCCGAACCACCACCGGCCTCCTAGGCGAGGGCAGAAGGGGCCCGCATCGTCACGAACCCCCCTCCACCCCCGCCTCCGTCCGCGGCGCGGGTCACCCGGAGCTCCCTCCCTTGCGACCCGCCCCGCTGCCCCCTTCTGCGACATCGGCCCCGCAGAAGGAGGCCCGTCAGCCCTCGGGCCGGCGCCAACCAGAGGACACCGGCGCACCGCAGCCGTCCAGGGCCCGCAGGGGAACCCTTAGGACAGGGTCCACCGTCTACCCAGGTCCCCGGAGCCCACCAGGGCTCGCAGCGAGACACTGGGGACAGGGTCCCCATCCACCCAAGTCCCCGCAGCCCCAATCTACCGCAGCGCACCGGCGATCCGTCCCGCAGCCCCCTTCTGCGACATACGGCCTCGCAGAGGAGGTGCGTCAGCCCTCGGCCGGCGCCAACCCGAGGACGTTGAGTGAGGACTCGGTTTGACGGCCAACTAAGTTGAGCGCCAACCCGAGGACCTCATGGTGCGCCGCAGCGGTTTACGACTCCCAAGGCAGCTCTGAGAACAGAGGAGTCCCCGGAGCCGCAACCCGCCACGACGCTGGGTGCCGCTCTTCGTCTCACCTCTCCCCGTGGGCCCGCCCGGCATGGGAGGCCCTGGCCGGTATGGCCCCACGGATCATTGAGGCACTCAAGCCCCCTCACCACAGCAAGGTGGCAGCACAGTCGAGGGGGAGGCCTTCTCCAACTACATGGAGGTTAATTAACCTCACTTCAAGCCTACTGTGCCACACTGGCCAGCAGGGCCGGATTTAGGGGTCCAGAGGCCTCGGGGCAACAAAGGAGTGGAGGCCCCCTTGCCCCAAATTATTATCCAAATAAAATGAAAAATTTTTTTCAGTCGAGTTTTTCAATAAATAATTTATTCTGAAACCATGTAGATTCTCTTAGTATTTAACAAACACATATGAATATAATCGGAAACAAGAATTATTTGAAATTAAATTTTAGTGTTAACGAACGGAACTTTTCGAGCTTTTTTTGCCGAAAAATCGTTGATGATTTCGCTGAAATCCAGTTTTTTTTCCGAAGTCTATTGTGGAGGCCCCGGGACTTTCGCCCCGGTTGCCCCCCCCCCCCCTAAATCCGGACCTGCTGGCCAGACACTTTTTGTGCTAGGCATTTGACCTAATCAATTCCCTTGGACGGCTCTTATATGATATAATGGCTCTAATTATGATATAATGTACAACAATTAATATTTTACTTCGATTGAGGTTAGTACCAGTCTAATCCAATTAGATTACCAGTACTCATTTTTATATAGCTACTGACTACTTTTATCAGCTGCAATTATCATTGTCTACTAAGCCTTATCTAGTCTACGGGTAATCTTTTGCCTGTTTAGAAGAGACTGCAGCAGCAGATTGTTTAAGGGCTCCATGCACATAGGTTATTTTTAAAGTTTGAAAATGTTATACCTACATCATCATTAAATACATAATTTATCAAATCCTGCAGACTTTTAGAGAATGTTTGCTTCCCTATAACCAGCTCTTCTTCAACAGACGACAAGCTATCCCCGCTGTCCAAACACAACCCACAGAATGTCCCCAGGGTAAGCACATTCTGGATTTTGTTTTTCAACCATTCTGTGTCTTGACTGGCAATTTTAGTGGTCATTTGTTCTTCTTTCATCATTATTAATCTGAAATCATTAAAAGTCAATTATTTTGGAAACAAACTTCAAAAAATATCAATAAACTTCTGATAATTGCTGATCTTGCATCAAGATTAAGTTGCACAATGTTTCTGATTAAAAAATGATCTTTAGTACTTCTGCTTTTACTATATCTCTCTCTCTATTTAATTAACTATTTAAGTCTTTAATAACTACAAAAATGTGTACATACTTAAGAAATGTGTGTAATATTTTGATTACAGTAGGTATTTATTTTATATCAATTAACAACTCCACATAAGAGAGGCTCTTACCATAAATCTATAGATAAAACTAATAAACTGAATGCTAAATAAAATTTGTTTAAGGACCCATATGAATAAAAACAATTCAACTTGACAATTCACACAATTCAAGCAAATTTATAATTAACAGACCAATACAAGTTAAATTTATACTTTGTAGCTTTTAAGGCTAAGTAACATTGCACTTTCATTACGTACATATTTATTATAAAGCCTATATATAACCAATCCAACAAAAAGGTAAAATATGATAGGTCCGGTAAATTGTTCCCTTCCCTGTCTAAAATATCTAAATGATCACGTTCCAGGGTCGAATTTATTTAGATTTTATTAGACCGTGGTAAGGTGAGTCCCTGGAAATTCTATCAACAACCGCGTTTCAAGTCACTGATAGTTTATTGCGAGGTCACAAACCAAATTCTAAAACATGATGGATTATGTTTTGAACTAGTACGAAATGCTTCAAAACTTTAAACTATTTACTTAGGTACCTATTTACGTTGCAATCCACGTCGCATCCCTTTGCAAAATCAAGCATTTTGTAGATTTTGACATTTGAGTCATTTGACATATCTGATTGACATGTGAGGTAGATGGCGATTTGAATTAATGGCGCGTTCATGTGTTAAATTTGAAAAAATATTTTTTTGGCTATAATTTGTGTTTTTTGGGTGGTTTTTAGTTAATTCAATACGCGTGGGGCTTATTTTAGTGTTTGTGCTATTTTTCCTGCATTAGGTAAGTTTTAGTAAGTTTTTTATATGCTGAGCGATCATGGGGGATGATGATCGTCCTCCTGGTCGCCCGCCAGATCCCGGCCCTTCCCGTTCCCAAGATCTTTTTTCTTACGGTTCCTCTCCTGGTCTCACTGTATCTTTGGCTAGTTTTGAAGCAATGGAAGCTGAAGTTGCGTCTCAAAAAAGAAAATTGGTTTCTGACAGTGGTTGCGGATTGAATGAAGTTGATGAATCAGCATCTTCAAACAAAAGAGACAAGGTGTCTGCTCCCTCGTTAAATGCCCGATCCAAATATTCGAACAAAGATTCTGCCCCATATTTAGTGTATGTATCTATTGCTGAAGCAGACTCTACTGCAGGCTCAACATTGCACCCTATTAAATTTGGTCAATTAATTGAAAAGTTATATATTAAAAATATCATTCAAGGTGGTATTAAACGGGTTGGACGTAACAAAGTATCTGTGGAATTTAAAGGCCCTGAGGATGCTAACGCATTTCTGGATTATGCCCCTCTTAAAGAAAAAGGCTATGTCAGCAATATCCCAAATTTTAATATTACTAGAATGGGTGTTGTTAGAGAAGTGCCTACAGATTGGTCAGAATCAGAGGTAATAGACAACCTCAAGTCTCCATCAGCCAAAATTTTAAAAGTTCGAAGATTGAATAGAAAAACCATTGTTGATGGTAATCCAGTGTGGGTACCCACTGCAAGCATTGTGGTCACTTTTGACGGGCAATCTCTTCCTACCAGAGTATTTTGTTACTACAACTCCCTGCCAGTGGAAATTTACCATTTCCCAACTGTTCAATGCCATGGTTGTTGTAAATACGGTCACACTCGATCCCAATGTCGCTCTAAACCTCGGTGCTTTCACTGTGGTGGTGAGCACTTTGGTGAAGGGTGCTCTGTTGAAAATGCAAAGTGTTTTTACTGCTCGGGTTCTCATCCTGCTAATAGTAGGGAGTGTCCCGAACATATTAGACAGCGTAACATCAAAGTCCAGATGGCTGAAAGAAATATTCCATATTCTGAAGCAGCTAAACAGTTCCCTCCTGCTTATCGTTCTTTTGCTGATGTATCGGCATCATCTTCTCCATCTTCTTTGTCCCACCTTCCCCAGGTTCATTCTCAAGTGCGTCCTGCTCCAAATTATATTTCCTCACCTCAGTCTCCTGCTTCAGTTTCCCATAGAAAAACTGTTACTCTTCGTCCAAAATCACACGCTCCCCTTTCACCAGGCTTTGACCGTCGTGCTCATCAAAGAATTGTCAACAGTTTCTCATTTCCTTCTGCAGCCAATGGCTGTGCTCTTACTAGCAATTCAGAGCATAATGAATCTTCTCAAACAATTGAATCACTAGTCATTCTACTAACATCCCTTCTCTCTAATTATCAATTACCTGACCACGTTGCAAATAATCTTGTCAAATCTATTAAATACCGGAACATTCAATCTCCTGCAATGGAACACCAGGAGTGTTCTTCCAAAAAAACATGAAATTATCCATCTCATAAATTTATATAATCCTGCCATTTTTGCCATTTCTGAGACCTGGCTCCTGCCTCGTCTCAATTTTTATATACCTGGCTATAGTGTATACCGTCAAGACCGTCATGATGGCTATGGCGGTGTTGCTATATTAGTGAATAATGTTTTTTCATCTTCTCCCCTTCCCTTTCCTTCTCATACACTTGGTGTTGATGTTGTGGGTGTTAATATCCAGGGTATTAATTTTATATCTCTTTATATTGCTTCTCCTAATTCTTCTTCTTTTCAGTTTGTCAAGGATATGTGTTTAAATTTTAGCTCTCTAATAATTATGGGTGATTTCAATGCCCACCATTCATTATGGGGTTCGGATCATTCTGATGGTGCTGGTTCTGAACTGGTTGCACTGTTGGATGAAGCTAATTTATGTGTGCTTAATGATGGTTCAGTCACTCGTCTGTCTCGGCCTGGCCAGAGTAAAAGCTGTGTTGACCTTACCTTATGTTCAGCCAGTTTATCTGCTCGTTTAGAATGGAGACGATTGGGTCTCACTTATGGTAGTGACCATTATCCTATATGTTCAACATTGACCGATAGGAGCTTACCTCACATACAAAAATCCCCGTTATTAAAATATAATCTTTCTAGTGCAAGGTGGGAGTTATATACTCAAATTCTGGAGGATATTATTTCCACTTTGCCCCAAGTGTCCTCATCCAATCTTGACTTTTGTTTATCTCAGTTCTCTAGTGCTATTTCACTTGCTGCTGATAATAGCATTACAGTTAAGAATTCTGCCTCTGGTAGAATTTCCTCCCCACCCTGGTGGGATTCGGAATGTTCTGATATGATTAGATGTCGCAATGAAGCTGAAAAATGTTATGTTCGCAATATGACTACTGAGAACCTAGTAGAATATAATCGCATTGTTGCTAAATCCAGGCGTTTGTTTAGGAGAAAGAAACGCGATGGTTGGAAAAGATTTTGCGCTTCACTTTCTCCTTCTTCTCCTTCTTCTTTAGTTTGGCAAAATTTTAAAAGATTTAGCCGAGGGTGCTCTGTTCAGTTCTCGCCATCTATACCAAACGATTTAGCTATATCTTTTTTTAACAAAATAGCCCCGCCTTATGTGCCTCTCTATGATGATTGTCCCTCTTCCTTTCAGGTTACTAATACAGATGATCCTTTAGACCTTCCCTTTTCTTTAAGTGAACTGAAAGCAGTGTTTAATTATGTTCGTGATTCAGCCCCTGGTATTGACGGCTTTCCTTATTCCTTCTTTAAAAAATTAGGCTTCCATAGTTGCAACTATTTCTTGTCTTTGCTAAATACTTGTTTTTTGAATTCTTATATCCCGGACTCATGGAAAACACAATTAATCATTCCTATATTGAAACCGGGGAAATGCCCCGATAATGCTGATCACTACCGCCCCATTGCCCTCTCGCCTGTTATTGGTAAAATTCTTGAACATTTGATAAAAAACAGGCTAGAATGGTTTGTTGAAAGCCGTGGTCTTTTAGCTAAGTCTCAGTTTGGTTTTAGAAAAGGTGTTGGTACTATGGACAGCTTAGGTATTTTTATTACAGACGCCCGTATTGCTTTCAGTATGAACGAGTCAGTCTTGGCAGTTTTCCTTGACGTTTCAGCAGCCTATGACAGTGTCCTTCTATCTGTCCTCAAAAACAAAATGCGTAATATGTGTATCCCTCGTAGGATTCTTTCTTGTATCTGTAATTTTTTGTCTGGACGTAGTGTCAAGCTGCATGTCCCTAATTTCAATCTTGATCCCAGAATGATATGGCGTGGTCTTCCTCAAGGTTCGGTACTGAGCCCGTTATTGTACAGTATGTATACATCTTCCCTTGACCAATCGCTTAACATTGACTGTCGTGTTTTGCAATACGCGGATGATCTTTGTTTGTATCTGCCATCTTCTTCTATTATACATGCTGCTGAATCTATGCAGATATCTCTCAATTCCCTCAACCGATGGTTATGTTCTCATGGTTTTAGTTTATCCGTTCCTAAATGCTCTGCTGTAGTTTTTTCGCGTCAACGTGTCATTCCTCATGTAGATCTTTTTATTGAAGAATCCCGAATTAAAATGGTGGATAATGTTAAATTTCTAGGGCTCATCCTGGACTCTAAATTATCCAGCATCCATCATCTCAACTATATTTCTAATAAATGTGAAAAAAAATTAAACATATTGCGTGCCCTTGCGGGTGTTTGGTGGGGTGCCCACCCTTTTACCTTAAAACTAGTCTATAACGCTACAATTAGAAGTTTGTTAGATTATGGTTCTTTCCTGCTTGAACCTTGTAGTAAAGCCGGTTTGAGTAATCTTGACTCTATCCAATTTAAGTCGCTCCGAATTGTATTAGGTTGCATGAGGTCTTCTCCAACAAATGCTTTGCAGGTTGAAGGTGGTGACCCTCCTCTCTTCCTCCGCAGACAGTATTTGGCGGATAAATTCATCTACAAGTCGTATTTCCTTAAAAGCCACATTATGTTGCATAAGCTGTCAATATTAGATAACTTGTGTAGTGAAGACTCACTGTATTGGCGTCACAAAGACATCCCTCGATTTATTAAGGCCTATAGGAAAATCCGTGCTATCAATGAAATTGCCCCTATTATCCAATGCAACAAGTTTCCAGTTTACTTGTATCCGTATGATATTTTAACCTATGTTCCATGTTTTATACCTTCTATTGGTGTATATAAGGGTGCTGCTGATGGTAATAATCAATTTCTCTCTCTTGTTCACGATAAATGGCCAGATCACCATACATTCTTCACAGATGCCTCCAAACTGTCCAATGATGGTAATACTGGTGTTGCTGTGTATTATCCTCATTCCCAAATATACCTCCAGTTTCGATGTCCACCAGACTCTTCGGTGTTTACTGGGGAGTGTATTGGTGTTCTTGAAGCTTGCAAATTTATCTTGTCTCACCCTTCTATTAAGAAGGCTATAATATTTTCTGATTCCCTTAGTGCCTTGGAGGCTATTGTTAGAGTTTCGTTTAAAGATAACCTTCGTAGCTCAATTACTCTAGAAATTAAATCTATTTTGTTTGCTTGTTTTAAAAATAATGTTGAGATATTATTAATATGGATTCCAAGTCATATGAATATAAAGGGCAATGAGCTTGCAGATAAGGCTGCCAAGGCTGCGGTCTGCAATAGCTTCGCTGATTTAAATCATTTTTCCATCCAATCTTGTGACTTGGCTCATAGAGCCAAACTTAATCTCTTTCAGGCGTGGCAATATTTTTGGTCAGTCTCCAGTAGATCCAGAGGTAGTTTATACGCTTCAATTCAGCCATCAATTCCTCTGAAGCCATGGTTTTATAAATTCAAAAAGGTCTCTAAAACAGTCACTTCGGTCATATGTAGGATTCGTATCGGTCATTGTTGTTCTCCAGTATTTCTGCATAAAATTAGAGCTCGTGATCATTCCCTTTGCGAGTGTGGTCTAGATGACGGCACCCTTGATCACATATTTTTAAATTGTCCATTGAATCAAGCTTTTACTCTGGACCAGGTCATAAAGAAGCTGAAAATTCAAAATCCAGTGAATATCCGACATCTCCTTTCATTCTTCCCCAATCCTTATATTGTCATTGCTTTCATTAAATTCATCGACTCCAACAAGATTAAAGTGTAACTAATTCTTATTTTCCTTTTATCCATATTTTATATTTCTTTCTGTTCTTTCAGAAACTCAATCTTTTCTCTCTATTTGTCTCAGCCCCAAATGATCCGCCATTAACTATTTGAAATTCAAAATTATTGAACTTAATACAACACATGAGCAGCTATCACGCGACACTGGCAAAAATTGCCGAAGACTCCGGCAGATTGCCATAGAAAAAAAAAAAAAAAAAAAAAAAAAAAAAAAAAAAAAAGATATTTTACAATACAACAAACGATGAAAGAACATATTTCCAAATTCAAATTAGGAAAATGTGTGATTTCCATTTGTTTTTCGTTCTGTCAAGATGAGTCTAATATATTGAACTAATCTAATGAAAATCTAATGAAGAAATTCGATACATTTTAAAATTTTACTACAAAAAAGGAAAAAACGCAATGCAAGCCGCGAAAAAAAATTGCGATGTCTAAGGACCTAGTGCAGTGTCTGTGAGAGTAGCACAAATTTGGATCCGGAAATTTTGATGTCAAAGATGCACGCACGTCGCTCTGGTACGGATATCATGGATGCCATTTTTGAAAAAGTGGATCAAGATCGGCTTAGCACTAGTTAAGACGTAGCTGAAGAACTGGGAATTGACCACAAAACAGTTTTGGTACGTTTGAAAAAAACTGGGTACTCAAAAAAGCTCGATATTTGGCTATATCTTAAAATATTTTTTTTATAAATAAATAAATGGAGAACAAACATTATTTATCAGCGAACAAATAATGAACAAACGATAGAATAGAAAACAATCGAAAATAGTAAAAAACATTTTTTTGGGACGCTAACTTTAATTAACCCCTTGGCTTGCTTCTCCAAATTCCAAAACGGCTGAAATATTGACCGAGAGGTGAACGATAGAATGAAGTCAGGATGGATGAAGTGGCGACAGGTATCAGCTCAGGTACGATTTGTGATGCACGGAGGCCCCTTAAGCTTAAGGTGGTTGCTCCAGGGCAGCCCGCGAACCCCCTCGACTGTGCTGCCACCTTGCCGTGGTGAGGGGGCTTGAGTGCCTCAATGATCCGTGGTGCCATACCGGCCAGGGCCTCCCATGCTGGGCGGGCCCACGGGGAGAGGTGAGACGAAGAGCGGCGCCAACGTCCTCGTGTTGGCGCCGGCCGAGGGCTGACGGACCTCCTCTGCGAGGCGGTATGTCGCGGAGGGGTGCTGCGGGGCGGATCGCTGGTGCGCTGCGGTAGATTGGGGCTCCGGGGACTTGGGTAGACAGTGGACACTGTCCTCAGGGGCCCCCCCAGGGTAGACGGGGGACACTGTCCTCAGTTGTTCCCTGCGGGCCCTGGACGGCTGCGGTGCGCCGGTGTCCTCTGGTTGGTGCCGGCCCGAGGGCTGACGGGCCTCCTTCTGCGGGGCCGTTATGTCGCAGAAGGGGGCTGCGGGGCGGGTCGCGAAGGAGGGAGCTCCGGCTGACCCGTGCCGCAGACGGAGGCAGGGGTGGAGGGGGGTTCGTGACGGTGTGGGCCCCTTCTGCCCTCGCCTGAGAGGCCGGTGGTGGTTCGGGGGAACCGCCACCGACGGAAGCCTCGATGACTGAGGGCGTCCCAGTGTACCGGGACGCCCTCTCAGATAGTCTCTTGCCCGCGTAACGGGCACCACACCGGGGCGTCACAGTAGACTGCGTTTACGCTAACTTGTGGCGCCCCAAGCGCGTCGTGTGAGGGTATACCGCTGGGGTTTTAGTAGACGACCCTTGTCGGAGTCCCACATAATAACCGACCTCTCCCCCGGGGGGCGGTGGTATGGTAAAGCATTACCCCAGCGAAAAAAAAGGGTAGCCCGCGAAACTCAAATTTTCTTACGTTTTTTGCAATTTGCAAAAATTTTAATTTCGCGGGCTACCCTGGAGCAATCACTCTAAGGGGAAAATCTGTAATACCGTTACTAGACCTATCACTATGCATAGCTCTAAATATTTAGCAATGAAAATTATGGAGAGAAGAGTGCTTGCGATAGAGATGAGCATGTTAGCATTTGTCGGGTGACAAGATTAGATAGGATCAAGATGCACCAATGGCAGAAACGATCAGGAGCGCAAGATAATCTAGGTATTGACATGTAATCAGGAGGGTTGAAATCGAAAGGCATGTGGTGAAAAAGTATTTATCAAGTTGTTAATTTGGATAGACTTAAGAGTCGTGGGACTCCCAAAACGAGATGGGTGGATTGTGTGAATGAGGACATGCGTAGGAAAGGTGTGAAAGTAGACATGACGACCAATAGAAGCGTATGGCGCGAAAAAACTTATGTGGTCGACTCCACCGAGTGTGTAAATGGTTGATGATGTATGTTTTTAAACATCTTCACTTTTGGATGACGGGTTTCCCTGAAGTGTGCTGTGGGTGGCCACAAGAGCATCCGGAATTCGTTTACAGGTTGAGTTGAGAGATGAATGAGAAATTAATTCTCCAAGTTCCTTTTCATATAGGTATGCATATTCTATAACAACTAAAAACAAAAATATTTTCAATATAGTGTAAGCAATTTTATAGTATACTTAAAATAAATTGTTTTACATTTCTGTGTTTTATTGCTATAATAAAAAGAAAGTAAGGCACACATTCGATGTGGTCGGTGTTATCAATTTTTTATACAAAATATTAATTGAAATAGTGGAAAAACCTCGTAACAAATAGTTGTGAGCATAAACGTTGATTTTGTAATCAGATATTATATTATGTTAGAACTACTAAAAGAAACGATTTTAGTGTTGGTAAGAAAGTATCACCGATCCGATAGTTCTATATTTAGTAAAAAATTAAAACGCTTTCCCAACAAAACATTGCGGAGCTTCATGATAGCTGGAACATTTATTTTGTGATAAAAAGTTGGTTCAGAAAAAAGTCAGCTTCACCGTCATACTTCAAAATAGAAAAGCTTTATTTATACAATACACAGAACTGCTCCTTTGGTGCACCCACTCAAAGTCAAGTACTTAATATTATTTAGTGCCAAGTATTAGTAGTGTAAGTCTTGCATTATTGTATTGGTATAACTGTGATGATAATGTATAGTATGGTAAAATAAATACATAAATTAGACAGTCCATCAAATAAACGTAAAATAAGGCGAAAAATATTTTTTTTTGAAAAGATGATTGTCGATCTTGTTACGCCAAAGAAGTATAACTTCTAACGCGTGTACATAAACACACACTTTTTTGTTTATTAGCGCAGGTAGTTTGTATTTTGGGCCGCAAGTTGTGATGTCGCCACTGTGCATTTAGAAGCCCGTAAGATATATAACATAGACCTACCAAATTGCTATACCTAGGCTTTTACTGTCCCAGCGGGTTACACCGTAGCCACTTACCATCAGATGAGATAGAGGTCAACCGCTGGTCAGTCAGTAATAAAAAAATTGCCATATAAGGACATTCATCAAATAATTTTAAAACGAAACAGATAGATCCAATGTTTAATACCCTACTTAGACCATTGTTTTTTGTATAATTTTCTAGTTCTTCATGGTTGTACTAATAAACAAATCGATGGGAAATCAGGAAACGGAGATAAGTAAGTATCTACACTTGGGCTTTTGTGTTCAGTAATCGTATACTGTGTTCCAGGGTCGCAGGATGATTATAATTCTATAACTACATACGTCTTACAGCCGCGAATAACATTTTAATCAACATACAACCTAGCACTGACCTGCAAATTGCAAAAAACGTAATAAAACTTGAATTTCGCGGGCTACCCTGGAACATTCACCTTAAATAAGCCATATTGGTATGACTTTTTTATCAAATGGTTTTTTTTTTGGCAATTGCCGGTAGTTTGTGCATCACCTGCCAGTGTCGTGTGACTACTCATGGTTTACGGCTCGTTGTATTAATTATGGGTTTGTGGATGATTTTGGGGTCTAAAACAAACGCGGAACATTAAAGTTAACGTAACATTAAAATAAAACCATAGAGATTCATCACTAGCTAAAACCTATTTTAGCACCATGAGGCGATGATAGTTGGCTGGGGTGTTCTGTAAAACCCTGTGGCCAGTGGGGCAGCTACCTCTTCAAAGGTTGTATAAAGCTGTAAGCTAAAGATATAATTTATTTGTAAATACATAAAAAAAGCCTACGTCGAGCAGTGGATTGATGATGTTAGTAATGATTAATGTGTTTTCGCAGCTTTAAAAACATTTAGCAAAGAAAACGTCTTCAAATATTTCTTCCCGGTGAAAGGCGATAAGTTAAGATTTAAAGTGAAATCTAGTGGTCATGTCCATCTGAAGCTGACCAATGTATCATGGTCAACACAAGGCACCGCAGAGGTATCAGCATCACGCTTTTTTTTCTCTGTTCTGGTTGTAAATGGACTCCAGCGCCCCAAACTTATTATTTTCTATTGAATTTTCAACTCGACACGCTCATTTGTTTGTTTTTGTGTTTTTATGATATGACTAGTGGCCCGCCCCGGCTTCGCCCGTGCAAAGCGGGGGTGGGTTATACATATAAACCTTCCTCTTGAATCACTCTATATATTAATAAAAACCGCTTCAAAATCCGTTGCGTAGTTTTAAAGATATAAGCATACATAGCGACGGACAGACGACAGCGACTTTGTTTTATAATATGTAGTGAAGATTAGCCAAATCAGCCCAGCCGTTCTCGAGTTTTAGAGAGACTAACGAACAGCAATAAATTTTTATTTTTAAAGATATACATATATGTATTTTGTAAATAAAGTAACTCCGACCGAAGCATCTGTTCTAAATGATACTTTTTAGTTGTTACATCCTCTTTGACAATATTTGCAGCACGCATTCTATTAATTTCATGTCAAATGTAATGAGGTTACATTTAAAAAGTTTAATTTTAGATTAGAAATAATTTTATATAAATAAATAATAATAAATATCCTTGGACATTTCACACAACGCCATCTCGTCCCAAGCTAAGCAACTTAAAGCTTGTGTTATGGTAACGAGATGGATGATAAACTACTTATATACTTTTTTTTTTGTAAATACATACATATTATAGATAGAAATGACACCCAGACTCCGAGCCAGTGCCTCTGGTTTAGACAAAGACACTCGCCCGACCCCGGAATCGAACCCGGGACCCGTTGATCCAAAGGCGGCACATCTAACCACTTTATTTTCCTGATTTTCCGTGTAATTGTTTTATTTTATTTCTATTTATTTAATTAATTTGTATATACATTTATGAAACGTTTGTACTTTTAACAAAGCACCATCTATTAAATACTTACTCCAATATAGACAATACAGTCAACAACGCCATTGTTTGGAGCGAACATATGATTATAACTGTCAAATAATAGACAAATAAAAATAAGTTGCAATAATATAATATTAATAAATTGAGATGTAAGCTATCTTAATTTTGATCAAAATAAATCAAACAAACACACTCGTTGCGCAAACTCGATTATAATCATTTACTTAGTTTATGATAATATAAAGATTACCGAACCGTCGGGACGAACGTCAGATGTTTGACAGGTAACAGTTTGTATGGGAAAATAAAATTGTTGTATTTATTATTTTACTTACAATATTTCTATGTTTTCTCAACTCTTAAACCTTCCCTGGACTCACACGAATATTTCAAGACCAAAATTAGCCAAATCGCTCCAGCCGTTCTCGAGTTTTAGCGAGACTAACGAACAGCGATTCATTTTCATATATAGAGATTGTAACATCATAGAAACTGTTTTGTACATAACAATCTTACCAGTTCCACATTTAAATTGTGACAAAGTCTGTCAATTCTCTAAAAAAATGTAATGATGTAATGTAACTAAACGATATTCTCGCGTGTTTTTTTTTATTGTGTGAACTGTAATAGTGTGTGTTTAAATTCCGGCTAAGAACTCATTATTTTGTGTTATTAGTACTAGAAAGAAAGAAAGAAAGAAAAATGGTTTATTCAGTACAATTTACCTCTTAACAATCTATAATTACTTAAGCACTAGTATAAATTGCGCTGAAACGGCGCTGGTTCAGCATATGCCAGACGGAATGCCTGGCGCTGGTTTTCAACCAGGCCTATACCGACTAATTATATAACCTTAAATTAAAATTTAATATAGGTACGCAACACTAATTCGTACAATTGTTTATTTAAAAATGTATATATTATGTATCTCGACATAATGAACGTGTATTATAATAAATAAAATATAATAAATATGAAAATAGGTATATAACGCGTGTGTGTGTGTGTGTGTTTATTGTTGTGTGCAATGCAATGTTTAGTGTGCGTGGCCGTGCGGTGGCTATTGTATTGAGTGGGTTCTCGGAAGTTGAGATTATGGCGATGGCGAGGCGCGACGCGACGGAGTAATAAAATCATGCCGTATGCCCATAGCCACTCCAGCCATACGCAATACGCTGAGAGGCAGCGATCACAGCGCACGCCAACATGTTTAAAAACAATCATAATAATTGGAATAATATTTTTTTCCGGTTGACGCCAATTTAACTAAATACCATAATAAATATATAATGATATTGGTTCACACATTATGTGCGATTGATGGAGGACATAAATGGGTATGTAACGAGTTTGAGTTTAAGTATTTGTTTTTTTTGTGTTGTATTTATCTGTCTTAATTTATAATTATACGTGTCTTTTTTTATTTCTTTTTTTTTTTTTTTAGATTTTCATAAAGATGGTACACTGATGAACGGATATTGTATTGACCTCGGGCTCATATTACTTAGTCTGAAGCGAGCGGCCATCACCCGAAGGCAAAACCCAGCAGGTGTGTATACATATATAGTTTTATTATGTAAATTAGTTATCTGGATATACATTGTGAAGTTATGGAATATTGCAGTAGGTAAGTTATTATTTATGTTATGTTATTTATTTTTAGGTCTCCTATGAAGCCGACGCGACACAACAATCTGAACCGAGACAAGAGACAAGAGAGGTGACCAGCTTAACCAATAGCCAGTGCGACTGACAGGCGGGGGAATACACAGATGCAATGTTCTCCGCACATAGTACAAGCATGTAAGCGCGTACCCCAGCCATCACTAGACAAATGACGTGTTTGTATTTATTAGATCTATTCTCCGTTGTGCCTCAATTAGGAACTGCCGTAGGTGTGCCCTAAAAGTATTTATGGTATTAAGAGATCTAATAGGCGGTGGCAAGTTGTTCCATATTTTTGATGCAGCGTAACGGAATCCACCTCGGAATGCGGCTGTTTTATGTGGCGGAATAGACAGCTGCAGTGAACATTGTCTGTGCCCACACTCGCGCCTGCTTGTCACCAAACTGAGTTTTTTGCGCAGATAATCAGGTTCCCCATCCTTGATGATACCAAACATAAGGCATGCCAGGTGTAATTTTCGCCTAGACTTCATTTTTATTATGTAATGCTTATTTAAAAATGGGGTAACATGGCTTCTAGCTGTGATTGTAAAATAAAAACGGGCGCAGGCATTTTGGACCCTTTGAATAAGGCGGTCAGTACGCGATAGTAAACGAGGACCATAAACTGTATCAGCGTAATTTAATTTGGACAGAACGAGTGACTCGACCAGACGCACGCGTAGTTCCTCTGATAGGTAAGGCCTCATCCTATACAGAATCTTTAAACGATAGAAACAGTTGCGAACTGATTCAGCTACATGTTTTTCGTAACGAAGATTAGAATCCATACACAACCCAAGGTTGCGAACCTCGTCTACTCTATCGATTGGCTCCCCCAGTAAAGTTAAATTCAAAGTAGGGACCGATAATAACATATTTTGAGTGCCAAGTAACATATATTTCGTTTTATTCGGGTTGAGAACTAAAGAGTGACTCTCAGCCCACTCAGCAATCCTGATGAGGTCATCGTTAAGCGCTGATACGGCTGTTTCGTACTCAGTGGGTTTGAAAGAAATATATACCTGTACGTCATCGGCGTATAAATGATAATTACATTTATGAAGACAATCTGTAATATCCGCGCAGTATAAAATAAATAAAATAGGACCCAAGATCGACCCTTGAGGCACACCTCTATTAACGGTAACGAGATCAGAGAATGAAGAAGATCCATCTTGTAGACGAAGCTCAACGCGCTGCTGACGGTTAAATAGGTAGCTGCGGAACCATTGTACGGCGTTTTGGTCGAATCCGTAATATTGTAGCTTGGACAATAACAATGAAATATTTATACAATCGAAGGCACGGGAGAAGTCCAGCAGCACCAGCAGTGTGCACATACCTTGATCTTGGGCAGACAGGATATCATCAGTAACATCTAATAAAGCGGTACTGGTGCTGCGTCGCTTCCTGAAACCAGACTGTAGTGCAGGAAGTATGTCACCTTTCTCCAGGAAATCAGTCAATTGGTTACACACCACCTTTTCCATAACCTTAGACAGGCACGGCAAGATGCTAATGGGCCGCAAATCCTTCATAGTTACTGGGTTCGAATTTTTAGGCAGTGGCCGGACTGTAGCTATTTTCCAGATATCAGGAAACATAGAAGTTTGTATGGACTTATTTACAATATTAGTGATAGTCTCGAGTGTATAGGGTAAAGTCAGCAATATCATATCGAGGTTAATGTTATCACAGCCCTCAGCATTCGATTTGAGATGTGATATAAGGCGCGATATTTCGTCCTGACTGACTGGTGATATTGTAAACACAACATCACTGTACCGCTGACATTCGTAATAAACTAATGTAGACGTGCTAATTACCAAGCTACCCGGCACATTTAGAAAATAATAGTTAATTTGGTCTGGGTCAGAAAAGTGAGGTGGGAGTTCCTGTGATCGCTTACCGGGCAACAAAGTAGATTTTAAATTTTTCCATAGCAACTTCGGATTGCTTATTTTACAGTTTATATTGTATTTGAAATAAGCGACCTTTTCTCTGTAAAGGGAAGACACCACTTGAGACTTTAACTGACAATAGTATTCCCTCTTGGCTATCGATTTTGTTTTGCGATAATTAGCTAACGCGTTATCCCGCAGTCGCATCATAAGCCTTACAGTGTCCGTTACCCACGGGTACGACTTTTCTTTGATAACACATGTACGAAGTGGCGCGTGGGCATCGAACACCGCAGTAACATACAGTGCAAACGCTTCAGCCATCTCGTTCACAGTTTCGAGCATTGATATACCATTCCAGTCCAACACAGATAAATCCATGTGAAGACTGTCCCTACATATATTTTTTATTGGCCTAAATTTAACAATGAAAGGTTTGGGTTTCTCCCGCTTAATATCCAATTCACATACAATCGTGGCGTGGCTATTAATAGACTTAAACGGTTCTACAAGTACATCCCTCACTCTAAGGTCTGTGCAGACCAAATCGATCAAAGATTCGCTGGTCTCGGTAAAATGAGTAGCAGATGTAACCACCTGTGTTAAGCTCAGGCAGTCAAGAAACTCGTTTATTCTTTGTGTTTTTCTCTCGCCAGTTTTCAGGAGATTTACATAAAAATCGCCTAGTAACAAACAATTATCTATTTGTCCCAGAGATGTTATGCTATCTGTCAAAGCATCAAGAAAGAGATCAACATCGAGCCAAGGGGGGCGATACGCGGTTCCAATTGCGATTTTTTTCCCGTTAAGCGTTAGCGTAAGCCACATTTGCTCTGCTGATTCGAACCGTGGATTAACGGAGATCGTAATCGTGCGCGCGCGCAGTCCGCGCCTAATGTAGAAGCCGACACCCCCACCACGGCCCGAGCGCACGCTCAGTGGCCGCGGCACGTGACGCAGGCTGTACCCAGGCACTATCGGCGCGCGCCCCTCCTCGCCTATACGTAACCACGTTTCATTAATAGCTAAGACATCGAAACAATGCCGTTCTATAAGGGAGATAAGGTCATCGTGATTTGTCCCAAGCGCTCGGCACTGACGATGTCCCGGGCTTCGATTGGTACGCCCAGCTTAGCTCCAATCTGTATCACCAACTGGACTGGGTTCTCTCCTCCTCCCTCGACCAGGTTAGCGATCTCGAGGTCATTCGCCATTAATTCCTGATCCCGATCATTAAGATCCTGTTTAAGTTGGGCGATAACGTCACCCACCTCTGCTGAGCTTGGTGGCTGTTGTGCCTCTAAGACCCTCACTCTTTCCTCCATACTATCTACTTTCCCGTGGTAGGATTTGAGGGATGCTCTGATGTCCGCTATGTCATCTCTGAACAGTTGCAGGTCTTTGTTTATATGCCTTAAATTATCCCTGAAAGTCCTCAGTTCCGTGGCGATATCATTAGACAGCTCTTGAGGAGTCTCAGCGCTTAAAGAGCTGTTGGGGTGCTCGGATAAGTTCGATGTACAACCTCTAACCGGTGTCTCGGCTTTGTTGTCAGTTACCCGATTTTTCTTGCACTCTGGACAATGCCAAGTCGCAGCTACGGTGCCTGAAGAAGGCAGGGCTACACACCGCCGATGGTAACTTGCGTTACATTGTTGACATTTGGCGGCCTCTGCCAGCGAGAGGTACCGACCACAACCACCGCACTTGGACATATCGAGTTAATTAATGATACGAATGATAGATGGCGCTATTTGCGTTTTATAGTTGTTGGCAGTTTCAAGGTGTTTATGTAATTCAAAACACCATAGAGTGAGGCACAATGTTCGGGTAAGGGTACGCGCACACACTTGAACTATTTCACCTTAGATTTAATACTAGATATTTATGAATGATGTTTATATTTTCTAGTTTAAGGTAGTTTAATATAAGTTTTTAGTTCGTAGATTTTAATTATGTATTTTCAGTTTAAAACACTTCACAGAAACACTTGCCAACAAGGTATGTTGTTCAACACATCAAGTATGTTCTTTTAAAACAGTAAAGTTTTACAAGTTGATGACACTTTTATTTAAAATTTACGATAATTATTAGAGTACAATTGCAGAGTTAGTGATGTACCTACGTCTTTTCAAATATTACAATATTACTACTACTATGTACGTGACCCTCTTCTGAGTCGGGCCTCCTCCATTGTATGTTTTCATATCCAGCTTGACCTCATTCTGCTCTTCAAAGGTATCACTCGTTTTCACTGCTGCTATTGTACATCTGCTAAGAAGTATGCATTAATTTATCATTTAAATTCATACGTTCTTGCCAAGTGCTTGTGTCATCAGCTGACACAAGCAGATAAATGCCAGTAATCGCATCGCATTGGATGGGCACTTCCATACAAAATGTCCATGTTCCGACTCGCATCCGTGAACAGCTCTGTGGAACCGGCGAATATTTTTTGTTCAACCTCTTTCTAATTTATTTACATGTTACAGATGCGATGCGTGTTGTGAAAAAAGCCTTTATTTCTGTGTGGTGACGTATCTAGAATACACAAGGGTACCAAACCGGTATAGGTCTCCTGAGTGTGTCCTAGGAGGCGACTAAATGAACGCAAGAGGCAGATCACCTAGCCGCAAGAGAAGGAGAACTTGATACAAACCTAGTCAACATAAAGAAAAAGGATAATTTCCCTCCTTGAATCTAGAGGTAGCCTAACTCAGGACTGGGTCATTTATAGGCTTAAACGACGTTAGAGAATATTAATACCCAATTTACGCGGGAGTGTGAATGAACGTTGGAAGGGGCCGGCCTAGAAGGACATTTCATGACCAAATAGGTGATGTCCTAAAGAAAGGTCAGGGCAGAAGCTCAGTAAACCGACGAGCATGCATGAACAGATTGATGAAAGTGGAAGAAGCGAAAGTTGTAAGCCAGAATCGTAGCAAGTGGAAGTATGTGATCACTACCTACGACTGCGGGAAAAAGGCGTGACAGTATGTATGTACGTACACGTCACTTGTTTATTAGATATTATTCAATATTGTGGCAACACTGAGTAAATAGATATTGCTAAATAGTCAGTTGTCAATATCAAACCCGCTGTCAGTTGTGTCGTCGTCGTTATCGTACGCTGAGCTTAGTTGCTCTCGGATCGGAACGTTCACAGGAAGGTTTCCAGTGCGTGCCGATTATGCGCTGTTTGGTAATAGGCCTTTTTATAGTTCGCATAGCGCAGGCGCGTCCGCCATGTTAAAAACGCAGCAGTATGACAGTTTCGGGCACTTTTCATAACTATGGCTGTGCAACAAGCATTATCACACGTCAGATTTTTAAATAAAGTGCCCGAAAAACACGACGGAAGTTCGGGCATGCGCACAAAATATTTTCAACTATTACTATTATTTTAAACAACATTCTGGCCATCAACGGCGACAACGCGGGGAGTAATTTAGCACATCCGTGACATTATATCATATCAGTAGGCTTCAAAGACGTTATGGTTGTAGGTTTACCTCGCGTGCCCCAGCTCTCACATTTTACGCCACAGTCGAAGTGTGGCTACGAATGATTACGCAGATTTTGTACATCCTGATGAGTTCCGAGAGTTCTGGATAAGCTGGGCGAACGGGAAGTACGAAGCGGGTACAGCTGAAGATGAAGATGAACCTTTTTTATCCTGGATTGACCCAAACCCGTACCCAGTCACTTATATCGGGATAATTACAGCTTGGAATAATCATGGGGTCTGGAAAATTCCAGGTATTCTTGAGATTCAGTTAAATGTCATGTTTTTAGTTACTTATTTGATCAAAACTGGATTCTATAGTTAATCATAGCTAAATATTTTAATTTACATGAAACATTTCATTTGTATATGAATATTACACAAACCTATTACAAAACGTCACGACAGAGAAAATTTAGACACCAGAGGCGAAAGTGTAGTGGAGACAGGGCCGGATTTAGGGGTCCAGAGGCCTCGGGGCAACACAGGAGTGGAGGCCCCCTTGCCCCAAATTATTTTCCAAATAAAATGAACAATTTTTGTCAGTCGAGTTTTTCAATAAATAATTTATTGAGAAACCAAGTAGATTCTCTTAGTATTTAACAAACACATATGAATATAATAGAAAACAAGAATTATTTGAAATTAAATTTAACTATTTAAATTAATTAAATTTAAAAAAAAACCCAAAAAAAATTATGGGTGTCAAAATCTCAAAGTTAATGGTGAGTGTGCGTGAAGGCAACTAAAAAAAATGAAAAAAGGATTGTTTATAGTATCAGGTGAGTTTATTTTTTATTTTTTTTAGATTATTTAGTTATTAAAATAAATTAAGAAATAAAAAAACACCATATCATCTGTTATAACGGAGAGGCGGGGGGCGAGGCAGTGAAAAGACAATTAACGCGCACTCCTTGTATTAGGCGTAAGAGATTACAATAGTTGGGCTTTGTACACGGCTGGGTCAGAGTATCCCAACGTGGGGTGGAAGTACTCTTAGGCCAGCAATGTATTGCTCTAACCAAAGACACTAAAACGTCCCAACGGTGGTGGAAGCGATTAGCGTGCTTCAGTTAGTTCCTACTTTTGAACACCAAAACATTTGATGTGGTCCGGAGGTCACTATTCGTTGGCGAACAAACGTTAGCGCGAGGTAACTTGCGGGCAGCGCCATCTAGCGGGGTCATCTAGCGGCGTAAGCGCATCTGATGGTCGCAATAAGATGAACAGCGGGACTCGTAGCGACAGCTATGCTTTGGGTGTTACAGATCTCCCCCTCTGTCTACGAAGTCGACCCGACGAGAGAGACAGGACCAACTGATCTATTGGCGGGTTTTACGTGGTCTAACACGGGGCCTAGGCGTAGTTTTCTTGTCAGCGCCCTGCTTCTTAGGCCTTCTTCTTTTGCGTATCGGCAATGTGGGTTCTAGGACCTCAGCATCTCCAGCTCGGTATGGAACCAAAGCCGATGCATGGTATACACCAACGGGCATCTTTGTCTCAGTGCTTGCGACTTCAAATGAGCTAGGGCCGTGCCGTCGCACGATCAGGTAGGGACCATCATGCCGCGGAGCCAGTTTGGAGCTAAATCCTTGGCTGGATTTACTCAATGAATGGGTAGTAACCAACACTAGGTCTCCTGGTTTATAGTCTGGACAAGCTTGCCTTTTCTGATCGACATAGTCCTTTCGTTTTTCTTCCTTTCCTTCTTGTATTTCCTTCGCCTTGAGCAGAGTGTCAGCCATCATAAGCAGGCGAGGAGTAATTTCTTTGATGAAGTTCTCGTTCTCAATAATCGCTCGAATATCGTGGTGAACATCATCAGGCGTTCGTAATTCACGTCCGAACGTGAGGTATGCAGGTGTGTAGCCAGTGGAGCACGACTTGGCGGTATTAATTGCGAAACGAATACTAGGCAGCTTCTCTGCCCACGTCGTGTGGCTATCCTTTACCAAGATTGCTAGATGCGTCTTCAGGTCGCGATTCCGTCGTTCAACCGGATTCGTTTCTGGGTGATAGACAGGCGTAAATCCATGTTGGATGCCTAAGCAATAGGTCAACTTTTGCAGAACACTACTAACGAATTGCGTGCCATTGTCGCTTATGAATCGCCTTGGGGTGCCATATCTCAATACTACTTCATCAAGAAGGGTTTTGGCACATTCTTCTGCAGTAGCTCGCTCTAGAGCAAACAATTCCACCCAACGAGTCGTGACATCTTCAATTATCAAGATCCAGTTCTGGTTTGCAGGGGTTCGAGGCAAGGGTCCGAATAAATCGAAGGACACTACTTCAAAGCGCTGATTCTGAGCAGTAGTTTGGAGTAAACCAGCGGGTTTCTGATTTGAAGGTTTGTAACGTTGGCAATGAATGCAATTACGGACATGAGCCTCAATGTCTTTCCTCATCCCTTTCCAGAAGTAACGCTTTGCTATGCGTTCAAAGGTTTTGTCAGTGCCATAATGTCCAGCAGTTGCTTCATTATGGTAGGCATGGATGATGCTAGAGTGCTCCTGTATTGGGATAAACCAATTGAATGGAGTCGGTTTCCGAGTGTGGGTTATAGCGGTACAACAGACCATTATCCATATGATAACCCTTCCTACTCCAGTATCTAGCATTTTCTTCGTCATTATTCTCTAAGCTACTGACTATATTCCCAATAGTTTCATCCTTGTGTTGTTCCATCCTTATCACCTCTTTACTTCTTGTACAGTTATCTTACATCCCTCGATGTAGCCTCGAAATTTGTTGACTGCCCACACAACTGCCAGTGCCTCTCGCTCCGTCGTGGAGTAATTGCGTTCGGGCTTGGTCAGGAATCGACTGGCGTACTCCACAGGGTGCTCTGTCTCTCCCTCCCCCTGGACCAAAACTGCTCCGATTGCGTAGCTGCTGGCGTCTGTTTTGATGGTGTAAGGCTTGGTCTCGTCGGCTTGGGCAAGTACCGGTGTAGACGTCAAGGATTCGCGAAGCTTCGCAAAGGCATTAACCTGGTCTTCTTCCCATTTCCAGGTGGCATTCTTTTTCGTTAAGCGCGTCAGTGGCTCGGCTACTTTTGCGAAACCGGGTATAAATCTTCTATACCAGGAACATATCTGAACAAAGGATAACAAGTGTTTCTGAATTCGCGGAGGTGGCATACCCAGTATGGCATTGACCTTTTCAGGATCGGGCTGCAGTCCTCAGCAGTAATGTAGTGGCCTAAATATTTCACCTTTTGGCAGCAAAAGTTACATTTCTCTTGGTTTGCTGTCAGATTGTACTCTTTTAATCGATTAAAGACATCTTACAAGTCCTTGAGGTGCTGTGCAAACGTAGAGGACATGACGATCAGGTCATCTAAGTAGATCATCATCTTGATGTGGCTAAGGGAGATTCGGAATCGATCCATCATACATTGAATGGTGGCCGGGGCGTTGCGTAACCCAAAAGGCATTCTGAGAAATCTGTACATCCCGAATGGTGTGACGAAACCAGTTTTATCTCGGTGTTCCTCCTTAACGCTTATCTGCCAGTAACCAGCGCGGAGGTCTATGGTGCTCATGTATGGCGTTGGTTTAGCGTTATGGAGCAACTCGTCAATTCTGGGCAGTGGATATGCATCAGGGACCGTGACTGCGTTAAGTTGTCGGTAGTCTACGCAAACTCTTGTGCTCCCGTCTTTCTTAGGGACCAGGACTACGGGTGCAGCCCATGGTGACGAGCAGGACTCGATCACGTTCTCAGACAACATCTTCTCGATCTCTTGCTTGAGTATCTCAGCATTTACAGGCGACAGACGGTATGGTGGTACCGAAATCGGCTTATGATCACCTGTGTCGATGGAGTGTTCGAAGTCCTTCACGGGGCTTCCATTAGGTGTGAACACTTCCTGGTTTTCTCCTAAAAACTGCTCCAACTCTCTGACCTCAAAAGAATATATGGACGTGGATGGGAAGAGATCGTTATCACCTTCAGTTAAGTCCACATCGTAGTTCTGGAGGCTTAACCTAACGTCTTCGTATAGCGCGTCTAGGATAGGGGAGTAGTTGGGCGGTAACTCGTTATGAGGCTTCTTGCAGGGAGGAGGCGAAGACATGTCGATCCTCTTCAACGGGCCATAGGGACGTTCAGAGCTGGCGGTAGTGTTGCTTTCTTCAGGCAGCGAAGGTGACAGAGAGTAGGCGCTCTCCGTGGCCATGAAAGCTACTCCTTCTCCAAACTTCACAAAGCTTTCTTCATATAGCTCGAATTCATTAAATGGGTCCTCGATGAAGGACCCTGTGTATTGTGGCAGGTTAAGGACCATATGTGCGTCTTGGATAAAACCAACTCCAAGTAGGGTCCGGTTGTGGCGTGACTCAGGCAGGACCAGAAAAGTGGTGGGTACAGTATGGTCACTGATCTTGACTGGTGCTTGGGTGACCAGTACGGTTTGCGGTCTCTGAACACCGTCAGCCATGGTGATGCTCACACCTAACCCTTTAAAGACAAAGCCTTTCTTCCGCAACTCGCAATATAATGAGTACGAGGCAATACTTGATTTAGCGCAGCTATCCAAATAAGCAACAGTAGCTACTCCGCCGATATCCACATAGATGACGGGTCTATCCCTCGAATCTATAGTGGCAGCAACTGAGCAACATCCGATGTCCACTGCGGGTCGCTGAGCCTTGTTTGCGCTGCATGTTGGGCAGTTACTTCTTATAACACCCAGTGTACCACAGCCATAACAGTTAAATTTTGGAGCAGGCGGAGACGGGAACTGCGTAACTGCTTCAACAGCGTCGGTTTTAGCGCTTTTCTGAGGGTTATCCTTGCGCGCGGCTAGCTTCTTACAAGTCTCGGTGGTGTGGCCGTAGTTTTTGCAATACCTACAACGGCTTTTCCGCATTGCCGCTGGACCATAACCAGAATCCTTTGATGGTTTAAACTCGCTCGCTTCAGTTGACATTCCAGCACGATCTTTCTCTTTCAGTACCTGCTCCGCTGCTCGAGCCGCTTTCAAGAATCTTTGACTTCCGCACGAGTAACCTTTTCCCGGATGTCCAGACGAAGTAGTCCATACACCATGTCCAGCTGGTCAATCTCTGACTGTGGCCTAGGAAGTTGGGAAAACAGCAGCCGCTTGCGTCGTACGAATTCTTCAGTAGATGTGCTTGGAAGTTGTTTCTCCTGCGTGATGTCAATGAAGGTCAGGTACGTTTCGCGGACAGGCGCAAAATTTTCTCGCAGCCGTGTCTCAAAGTCGGTCCATGAAGTGACGTCGTTCTTGACTCCTAACCACTAGACTCCAGCTTCACCCTTCAGTGAAATGGGTAGTTCACTAAGTGCACTCACGTCGCCAATGTCAGCCGAACGTTTAAAAATATTTACAGCTGATAAGAACGCTTCAACTGCTTCGGCGTCCTTCGCACCATTATAGGCGTAGTTACAGTTAATGAAAGAGCCCTTCTTTGCAGGTTGAGCAGTAGGTAGTCTTTCCAAAAGCTGTGAGAATTGCTCAGCTGACAGCATCTTGTCAGGTATTCTCTTAGTCTTATAAGTTGTAATACGTCCAGAGCGCGTAACAAAAGTTGGGCTTTTCACTCTCCTCGCTGTTCCGGATCCTCTTCCAGTCATTTAGTGTAGGTTGACTGTCGTAGCGCAGGGTCGGGAACCGTAGCGCGTAGCGGATTACGTCACGAATGTCGTAGCACGATGCTGACGTCACGTTGACAGGCTCGACGTTGGGGCGCCAGTTATAACGGAGAGGCGGGCGGCGAGGCAGTGAAAAGACAATTAACGCGCACTCCTTGTATTAGGTGTAAGAGATTACAATAGTTGGGCTTTGTACACGGCTGGGTCAGAGTATCCCAACGTGGGGTGGAAGTACTCTTAGGTCAGAAATGTATTGCTCTAACCACTAACACAAACACAAGACACTAAAACGTCCCAACAGTGGTGGAAGCGATTAGCGTGCTTCAGTTAGTTCCTACTTTTGAACACCAAAACATTTGATGCGGTCCGGAGGTCACTATTCGTTGGCGAACAAACGTTAGTGCGAGGTAACTTGCGGGCAGCGCCATCTAGCGGGGTCCGGCGTAAGCCCATCTGATGGTCGCAATAAGATGAACAGCGGGACTCGTAGCGACAGCTATGCTTTGGGTGTTACACTGTTTAATTTCGAGATATGATGTTTTTGAAAAAATTCAAGCGCTCAAAAACGCGGCGCAATGTTTACATTGTCGTATTTCAACACCGTAGTCCCAAACCGATAAGCAAAACCATTAAATCTTCAGGTCCATTCATACTATAAACAAAAAACACCACTTGAGACGAAACCCAAACGAACTTATGAACAATGAAGTATTTATGTTATTTACCGCGACCGTCGTCGTGAGCAAAAAAATTATGTTGTGGTCTGCATACCGTTATTTTCGACCTACGGACGCGCGAGGGGTTAATATTTAAGATTAATGTAATCAAATAATCATGTATGTATAAAGTACTTTAGGCTGTAGGTAAAGGTAAAAAAAATATCAAAGGAAAAGATGTTTACTAGGTTTACTAGTTGAAATTTGAAAGATTTTTTTTTCCGAAGTCTCTATTGTGGAGGCCCCCTGCTTGTGGAGGCCCCGGGGCTTTCGCCCCGGTTGCCCCCCCTAAATCCGGCCCTGAGTGGAGACGGTTTCAAGTGTCTGTGTGTAATATATTCTTGTTATGTGTTATTTTTTATACGCTCTACCCCTGACTGTATCAGAGCCTATTTGGTAACCACATTCATACAAGTTCTCGCAGTCATTCCTCTCGTACTTGCATTCTACATACTATTTCTTTCTTGTATCCATCCTCATTCATTCCTCGGGTTATAAGCCCATGCTACTTTTCTATGGCTCTTTCTATTTCCTATTCCTATCTTTATTTACATTTTTATAATTCTTTATTTAATTCCTTTTTTCTCCTTCTGTCCATGGGGTTTTAAATGATTGGGGAAGACGTTTTTATTTTAATTACAATTTAATTTGTTCCATTTCCCTTACTTTCTATTTGCAATCCATGTTTTTGTTAAGAACTGCCGCAATACAAGGTTACACTTATTATTCCTTTTCAGGTGTTGATCCAAAAACCGTGCAAGAGAAACTAACAGATCCGAACAGCATATCACCGGCAAGATGTACTACAGAGGAACCACTGCCAAATTGTAATTTCATATTAATTCTAATTAGGAGAAACTAATAATCTAATAACTAAGACGAAGTCGGGCCTCCTCCATGTAATTGGAGGAGGCCGAATAGTAACAGTAGTAGTAATGAGAAACTGTTCCTTTCCTTTGCCGCGTTATGCCAGGGCGGGGCAGTAAGGATACAATCTTTCCTTCTGCCAACTCATGGAAACATCGATTTCGTTGGTCTAGTGGTTAGATGTGCTGCCTTTGGATCAACGGGTCCCGGGTTCGATTCCGGAGTCGGGCAAGTGTCTTTGTCTAAACCAGAGGCACTGGCTCGGAGTCTGGGTGTCATTTCTATCTATAATATGTATGTATTTACAAAAAACAAAAAAAAATTAAGTAAGTAGTTTATCATCCATCTCGTTACCATAACACAAGCATTAAGTTGCTTAGCTTAGGACGAGATGGCGTTGTGTGAAATGTCCAAGGATATTTATTTATTTATTTTATTTATAGTATTGTATTGACAGACCTACAGAGAAAGAAAACATGTTTTGCCGATCCTACCAAGCGTGAGTTATGGGCTAGAAGAAAGAAAATGTTACAGTAACTCGCACATACAAATGAGATAGTCCTTTTAGAATTAATGTTTTTTTTTTGTAGTTATGACCAGGAACTACGGAGTTCATTGTCTTATTAATAAGCAGATATTATACTTGAAATTCGAGAACTAGAAGATGCCTATTTCACATTCGACCGCTGTGTTAATCAGTCTGCCCCATTTCTCAATGTTGCCAATCAATCCTCAACTCTACCTATTTATAGATGGAGGTAAATTAATATTTACAAACCAAAATAAACTTTTCTTGCAGTGGATCCATCGTTTGTACTATGTAAGTGCTTTTCTTTATTAATTTGGTTGAATGTACCAATCCGAAGCCCTGTTTTCATGGAGTCTGAAGTCCGTGAGGTGAACGAATTATGATATCTATGCCATAATCTCTATTCCTTCCTGAAGAGGTTGTAAGAGGCGACTCAATGAAAGCAGAGTAGACCATTTCAGGGTAGTACATTTCTTATCATGGCGTTTCAGCATGCGGCGTGCTTGGTAAGCCACTCTCTGGCAACCATCCTTATACGCAGGGACAGGACACCATCCTAGGTGCTTTCGCAGTCGGGGAATGAACTTTTAAACAATAATAAATTATTTATTTGCAGCCGAACCTGAATACAACCAAGTGCTAGGTGCTAGCGAGGCCCAAGGTAATAAGGAAGTCAATATCTTGTTTCTGTCTAGTGTAAGAAACAAAGAACAATGTTTATTTAGCAAATAATGGAGATCGTAGCGGACATTGCGGAATCTATTGGATCTGGAGGTTAGCAACGTCTGGTTCTGCTGGATGTTCTCTGCGTTTATGGTCTGACTTCCTGTGAACCACGGAGGGCAAGTAAACCGTCGGTCTCGGCTGCCATTCTACTATAGCAATTTATATGATATATCTGACCAGTAGCTTGTAGTAAACTGTTACTATAATCACTTCTATTCAACTTTCTGACTAGGTATACCTAGTACCTACCAGTCTAAATTGATTCGAGTACCAGTGTTTACATATAGCGACTGTCGTCAGGGCGACAAACCAGCTAATTCAATAGGGATAAAAACGATAGTGCGGGGCACGCCATCGTGGAAGCCATTCGTCCCGTATTGGACGAATGGCTGGAGAGGAGGCATGGTGCACTGTCCTTCCGGCTGACGCAGGTTTTGTCCGGGCACGGGTGCTTTGGAAAGTACCTGTGCCGCATTGGCCGGGAGGAGACCCCGGGGTGGCGCTGCGCGGATGGTGCTGAGGACTCCGCGCAGCATACCCTGGAGGTGTGCCGTGCGTGGGATAGGCTGCGACGCGACCTAGTCGGCGTTGTTGGGAGCCTCTCGCTGCCGGATCTCGTTAGATCCATGGTCCGGAGCGAGAGGGCTTGGAGGGAGACGGCCTCATTCTGCGAAGCCGTCATGACAGCCAAGGAGGAGGCTGAACGGGTCAGAGAGTTGGCTTCCCACCGCCCAAACCGTCAGCGCCGCAACAGGCGTCGGAGGGCGCTGGCTGACCTCCGCCCGCCGTAAGTTGGCCTGCGGGCGATTGACCTGGGAAAGTCCGTCGCCTGCGCAAAACAGGCCCCGGGAGGAAGGCGCGCCGCGATTCGCGCGCGCCCCCCAGCGGTGGAATGGGGGAGGGCAATTCAGCCCCCCCCCTCATAATCGGAGGGGTCCGCCTCGGAGCATGGGACTCTACTAAGAGGCCAAGGCCCCCAGGGTCACGGAGCATGCTCTCTGCAATGGGAGTGAATCCCGTGGCCCTGGCTTGGGCAGTCAAGGATCGCCGTCGGTTTTAGTGGGTAGGTCGGGGCGTAATTTACCATCTCTACGCGCCCTGGAGTCCCACATACCCCGGTCATTTCCCAACGGCCGGACATCCAAGAGGATCACCGACGTAAAAAAAAAAAATAGAAAAAATAGATAAAAACGACGATTATGACAAAGTTGATAACCTACTATTATTATGGGGACAATTTGGGACGTATGTTAAAGGTATATAAAAAAAGAGGTTGCCTCAAAAAATGCATGCCAGGCTATAATATTTAACATATTAAATTTATAATAAAACCATTTTCATCCATTCAACGTATCGGTGAAGGTCGTTGTATAGCGGGATCATAGACTATGTGTCACTCGAAAATAAAATCTAAGATGCGACCCATTGAGTGGGACAAAGATTATTATTTTAGACCAGCTATCAGTTTTCACGCTTATAGAGAACATATGAAGACCTATAAATTGATAAGGTACTTATATGTTTTTGAAAATACCAAAATTAAATAAATTATAATTATAAAATAAAAATAAAAAAATGACCGATTTTTTTATACACACAATGATAGGTATGAATCTGTGAATGCGTTCAGATTATTTGCTTGCTTGATAGGCGATGCAAGTGGCTATTCCATTTAAGTTCATAATATTGTACCATTTTAGGTGTATGGCAGTATCAGAATATCAAATTCATTTATAATTGGTGGCATCTGGAACATCTTTGTTTTATTTTTTATTAAAGTTCGTTTGTATAGTATGTATTATAGGTGCGCGAGTTCATGTCCATCCTGAGGAATGCTGTAATGCTGTTACCTAATTATTTATGATAATGTCGATAATAACTACCGATTTAGTCAACAGCTGTCGATTTGGTATATTGTAACATAAGGTAATTTTGCAAATTGTGAAATAAAATAAATGTGATAATTAATTATTTATTTAGGCCCCGGTGGACATGAACTCGCGCGCCTATAATATATGAAAGCAACGGGCTCAGAATACGATACAATATTATAATATTATTGCTTGCAGATATCGATGCGTCAGATCTAAAGCTTCCGAATTTGGACAGACAGCCACCCCCACCGAAGTTCTATGTGGACGATGACTGACATCACCGATTCTATAATACAGGCCTAGATCTATTTATTAATAAAAATATTTTTTATTAATATGTATTTTACAATTTCACCTGTGATAATAAGGCCCCGAACTCGCTAATTGGCTCTAATGGTCTTATAAAAACTAATATTATAGTGTCAGATTAACACGACCGTATGCCCCACGTTTCTGACGCAAGCAGTTGGATAGAACGTTTGAATTTAGCAGATTAATGCTAGCAATAGCCTCGTATGGATTGATGCACGGATGCTCCCTAAGCTTAAGGGAAAAATTCTATAAATACCGTTATTAGACCTCACCACTTTTCCTGAAATCATATATATATTCATATATAAATTAGAAATTATATATATATAATATTCTATAACAATTAACTAAAGACAAAAAAATACGGGTTGCACTCCGGGAGTGCCGACGGAAGTGAAAACTAAAAAATACAGCTATACTAAAAAATAAAAGCGTGCGATTTACTTCCTTGTTCCTGTCATATTAATCAGAACTGGCTGTATTGTATTTTCCAAAAAAAAGTGTTTTACGTGGCCGCTAATAACGTCATACATAATATTAAAAAAACCACAACTATACTTAGTTCATCAATCCCAAATAAAACAGTGACAATTAATTTAAAATATAATTTACTATAAATTTTATAGCAATTAATGTTTTCTTTTTAATTGATCTAGACGCGTTCGCGGTCTGCTATATGTACATGCATAATATATGCAGATACTATAGCTGCTGCTGGCAAGGGTGTCGCGACCCTTCCGAACAAAAGTCCTCAACGCCGCTAAAGAAGTTGTCACTACAAAAATATTTGCGATAAAGTGTAGGCAATTGTCACTATCACTATCACTACATAGTATAAAACAAAGTCGATGTTTTCTGTCCGTCCCTATGTATGCTTAAATCTTTAAAACTACGCAACGGATTTTGAAGCGGTTTTTTTTATTAGATAGAGTGGTTCACGAGGAAGGTTTATATGTATAACACACCCCCGCTTTGCACGGGCGAAGCCGGGGCGGGCCACTAGTAAGGTATAAAATAAACTGTTTTACATTTCTGTGTTTTATTGCTATAATAAAAATAAATTTACGCACACATTCGACGTGGTCGGTGTTATCCATTTTCTATTTATAAATTGAAATAGTGTAAAAACTTGTAACATATGTGAGAATCTCGTTGCTTTTGTAATCGAATAATATGTTAGAACTACTAAAAGAAATGATTTTTGTGTTGGTAAGAAAGTATTAAGTGTTGGTAAAAAATATTAAAACATACGAGGGTGAATCAAAAAGTTCTTAGAAGTGCATATATATGAAACCTTTTTGGATCAAGTTCGATATTCAAATTAAAGAGTGTCTATCACACTATATTTATGCAGACTGTCACTTGTTTTTGTCAGTTCGTTCGCATGTAATAAATTTTTTTGTGCAACGAGTTGCTAAAAAGTCAAAATTATGGATAAAAGTGAGTTACGTGCGGTGATAAAATATCTCAGTTTGAAAAAAATGTCTACGAAGGAAATTTTTTTGGACATTCAGCAGACATTAGGGGGTGATGCTGTACCCTATTCTACGGTTGCGTACTGGGTGGCTGAATTTAAAAGAGGTAGATCAAGCTGTAAAGATGACCCGCGTTCTGGGCGGCCTTCAACCTCCGTTACAGAAGAAAATGTCAAAAAGGTTGAGAATCTGGTTTTGGAAGACAGAAGAATGACTATAAAACATATAGCTGAGATCCTAAAGATATCTTTTGGTAGCGTTCAATCCATTTTAATTGATTCACTGGGGTTCAAAAAAGTGTCTGCAAGATGGGTGCCACGAATGTTAACCGACGAAAACAAAAAGCGACGTTTGGAAATTTCCAAGCGTAATCTCGAAATGTTCCAGCGTGATTCGGATAATTTTTGCCGTCGTCTTGTCACCATGGATGAAACGTGGGTCCACCATTTTGATCCTGAAACTAAAAGACAAAGCATGTCTTGGAAACGACCATCCTCTCCATCCATTAAGAAATTTCGAGTTGCTCCTTCCGCTGGCAAAGTTATGGCCTCTGTGTTCTGGGATAGTGAAGGAATCCTTTTTATTGATTACATGCCAAAAGGCCAGACGATAACTGGACCCTATTATGCAAATTTAATCCCGAAAGTGCGTGAAGCGATTAAAGAAAAACGTCGTGGAAAACTGTCGTTGGGCGTGTTGTTCCTTCAAGATAACGCTCCTGCCCATCGATCGGAAGTTGCGCTCAACGCAATCCGCTGTGCTGGCTTCAATCTCCTTGACCACCCACCATATTCTCCGGACTTAGCCCCAAGTGATTTTCACTTATTTCCAAAATTAAAAGAGGAAATTCGTGGAACAAAATTTCACGATAATGACGCGGTTATAGCTGCCGTAGAGGACTTTTTCGAGAGTCAAGAAAATAATTTTTTTTCACAAGGAATAAGGAAGTTAGAAACGCGTTATTCTAAATGCATTGCATTGGAGGGAGATTATGTAGAAAAATAAAATATTATTATTTAAATCTTTGCATTTTTTAATATTGATTCCAAGAATTTTTTGATTCACCTAGGTATAACGATCCGATCACAATTTTTTATTCTTTGATTATAAATTTAATGAAAAAAATTATGAAGTTGTAAATTTTATAAGAAATGTAATGATTATAAAATTTAATTTCATCAGATGGCTTTAAAACGTTACAGACAGCTCCAATGTTTTATACCCTACCTATACCTACCAATTTATTTTGTGTAATTTTCTAGTTCTTCATAATTGTACAAACAAACAAATCGTTGGGAAATCAGGAGAGGGAGATAAGTAAGTATCTACACAAACTTGCCACATGGTAATTTGTGTTCGCTATTCGTGTTGACAAATGATTTTTATAATAATTTTAAATTTACCCAGATAGATATACCAGGCAACTAGTGCCAGTGTCGATACAATATAGTAAGTTTATAGTAATAGTTTACGGCAATGATTAAACAAGGATTTTGGGGTCTGAAACAAACATGAAAAAAATATGTTCGTAACGGCGAAGTGAAGAGCAATATAAAAAGAAATCTACTCTATTGTTGTCCATATTTTCTTGACTTCCTTTCCTAGTTGGTTACAATGCGTATTTTAAATCCTGGTAGTTTTATAGGGGAGGCAGGTGTTTTGCATCACGAGGGTGGCGCTTAAACTTATGGCTCGCCTGAGCGCAAACGCATAATAAAAACTATGATGATCCTAACAAAATATGTAACTTATTGAATGACTTCTATATATCGGTGGCAGATACTCAAAGGAATCCAAAATTAGACAACAGTACAACCAATAAGACTTCTAGTTGTCTAATATCAATATTTATAACACCAGTCAATGAGGAAGACATTTATAAGATAATAAAGTCACTAAACGACACCAATGCTACAGGTTATGATCTGATTAATACTAAGATTCTTAAACAATTAGCTAAATATATAGTCGTACCACTTAGGTACGCACGTTATTAATAGGTCAATATGTGAAGGTAAATTTCCTAGCAGATTTAAAAAAAAACGGTTGTTATACCGTTATTTAAAAAGGGTGACAGTTGCGACATGGGAAATTATAGACCAATTTCCTTGATCCCAATTTTATCTAAGATATTTGAAAAAGTTATGTTTGTAAAAATATATAGCTTTGTAACAAAACATCTCTATATATAAAAATGAATCGCTGTTCGTTAGTCTCGCTAAAACTCGAGAACGGCTGGAGTGATTTGGTTAATTTTGTTCTTGAAATATTCGTGTGAGTCCAGGGAAGGTTTAAGAGTTGAGAAAACGTAGAAATATTGTAATCTCTATATATAAAAATGAATCGCTGTTCGTTAGTCTCGCTAAAACTCGAGAACGGCTGAAGTGATTTGGTTAATTTTGGTCTTGAAATATTCGTGTGAGTCCAGGGAATGTTTAAGAGTTGAGAAAACATAGAAATATTGTAAATAAAATAATAAATACAACAATTTTATTTTCCCATACAAACTGTTACCTGTCAAACATCTGACGTTCGACGGTTCGCTATTTTTGGCATAATTACTTTTTTTCTTTTTTAATTACATTAAATAAGGGATTGGAATCGATAAGAAAAGGCGGTATATTAATTTATTATTAATTATTCCAATTCGAATTCAATATTCATAGTTCAGACAGGACAACGTCTGTCGGGTCAGCTAGTAATATAATAAATAAAAAATGAGCAGTTTGGCTTTAGAAAAGGAATTTCCACCACAATTGCTTGTTTTAAACTTGTTAAAAGCATTACTGAGTGCTTTAATGACGGGCTCTATCCAATGTCGCTATTTCTAGATATGTGCAAAGCTTTTGATCTAGTATCACGTCAAATGCTCCTGCGAAAGCCCGAACACTATGGATTAAGGGGATAGGATGGATAGCTCACGACTGGTTAAAAAGCTATTTAGAAAACAGAGTCCAGTGTGTTGAAATATAAATATCCTTGGATTATCCATTGAAAACAACCGCAGGGAAGTTCATCAATCTAACTATCTTCATAATAAAAATGGTGTTCCGTCAGGCAGTGTGCTTGGACCGTTGTTATTTCTATTGTATATCAATGACTTACCCAATATTACCGATAATGAGTGTACTTTATTTGCGGATGATACAACAATAGTAATAAAGAGTGATAATAAAGAAGATCTATTGACTAAGGCAAAAGAAGTGAGTGAACTTGAGCGTAACAACCTTAAATTGAACTTGAGTAAAACCAAAATTATACAATTTCTAACCTACAATAAGAATATACCTGACCTTAATTTAGTTTACAATAACATTAGAATAGAAAATGTACATTCCACTAACTTTATAGGCATAACTATTGACAAATATTGTAACTGGAAGGCTCACTGCGACATGACATGTAAAAAATTAGATAAATTTACCTATGCACTTAAAAGAATTAGAGAAGTGGCGTCATTGCATGCAGCTAATTTAACCTATCATGGATATGTTTCATCATTGTTAAGATATGGCATAATACTGTAGGGTAACTCTGATGTTCAGTAACAGTATTTAAGGCACAAAAAAAGTGCATAAGGTCGTTAGGTGGAGCTAACTATCTAGATACGTGTAAACCGTTGTTTAAGAGCCAAAATATACTTCCACTTCCATGTCTGTATATATTTGAAATAAGTGTGTTTGTATTCCAACATAAAAATCTTTTCCAGTCTAATGAGCAAGCACGATCTGACCGTAATAAACACAATTTAAATGTACCAATGCAAAAATTAAGTGTTGTTCATTTTTTTTTTTAACATTAACTCCATGAGGTGATGATATTTGTCTTCGGTCTTCTGTAAAAGCCGGGCAGCGGGTGCTTTTCCTCTATGCCCTATCTCTCTTCAAAGGTGGTTGCCAATAGCTGAAAGATAGTGATAGAGTTCTGCGCAGCATGTCACGGGTTCGAATCCCGCACGGAAGAAATATTTGTACGACCTACAAGTATTTGTTCCGGGTCTGGGTGTTTTTTATCTATAATATGTATGTATTTACAAAAAAAAATGTTTAAAAGGAGTTTATCATCCATCTCGTTACCATAACACAAGCATTAAGTTGCTTAGCTTGGGACGAGATGGCGTTGTGTGAAATGTCCAAGGATATATATTTATTATTATCTGTTATTAAATAATGAAAACCTATGTCGTGCAGTGGACTAATGATGTTATTAACGATTAATGTGTTCTCGCAGCTTTAGAAACATTGACCCAAGGAAACGACTTCAAATATTTCATCCCGGTGAAAGGCGACAAGTTCAGATTTAAAGTGAAAACTAGAGCTCATGTCCATATGAAGCTGACCAATGTATCATGGTATACTTCAGACAGCCCAGAGGTATCATCATCACATTTTTTTTCTCTGTTCTGGTTATAAGCAGACTCCAGCCCCAAATTTACTAATTTCTGTGGAAGTCCCTACCCGACACGCTCAATTCAATTCCTGGCAATTAGATAGAATAGACTCTATTGAATGAGCAAGTTTGGAGGGCAGGGCCCCATTATTACTAATTGTGCCAGTGCCACCTGTGCGCTCTGATTGGTACTAACGCGCGAAATACACACAAACGGCGTAAGGCATAATGCGCGGCACAGGTGCACCGTGTCTGTGTATTTCGTGCCTGTGCCGCGCCGCTTATTGTTCACAATACGTCTCCTTAGTACATTTTGTATGCAAAAATTTGAAGCGGCATCTTGCCTGCGCCGCGCCGTTTGTGTGAATTGTGTGTATTTCGCGCCTTAAACAACGTGGGATGTAATCCAGCGCATCCGTGTGTATAGTATATCATCATTAGACGTTATGGTTTTAGATTTGGTTCGGTTGCCCCGGCTGTAACATTTTCCGCTACAGTCGAAGTATGGCTACGAATGATTACGCAGATTTTGTACATCCTGATGAGTTCCGAGAGTTCTGGATAAGCTGGGCGAACGGGAAGTACGAAGCGGGTACAGCTGAAGATGGAGATGAACCTTTTTTATCCTGGATTGACCCAAACCCCTACCCCGTCACTTATATCGGGATAATCACGGCTTGGAATAATCATGGGGTCTGGAAAATTCCAGGTATTCTTCAGATTCAGATAGGTGTCTTGTTTTAATTAATTATTTGATAAAAACTGGATTACAAGGTAAATAATAGCTAAAGATTTTAATTTACATGAAACATTGCGTTTTAGTTTTTAACATTTTAACATGGTGACGACTTCCATAGAATATCATAGATTCAAACTCAAAAGTAATTATAATTGTGTAGTAATCTTACACAAACCTATTGCAAAACGTCAGGACAGAAGGCGAAAACTTAGTCATCAGAGGCGGAAGTTTAGCGGAGACGGTTTTATCAGATTCTTGTCATGGGTTTCAATCCATGTGTCTTTTAAGAGCTTCCGCGATACAAGGTTACACTTAATATCTTTTCAGGCGTTGATCCAAGCACCGTGAAAGAGAAACTAACAGATTCGCAAAGCATATCACCGACACGATGTACTACAGAGGAGCCACTGCCAAAATGTAATTTCCAAAATGCAATGTATGTAGGATAGTGTACGAATGTTTGGTCTGAAGCTGGAGTCACTGAGGAGTTCAATATAGCGGTAGGCTTGCATCAGGGGTCCGCTTTAAGCCCATATTTGTTTCTCCCAGTGATCAGTGCTTTGACATCGGACATTATGTACAGGAAGAAGCACGGAAACACTTTGGTGTAAGCAGCGCTGACGATACTGTCTTCGTTGGGAGGATGCTGTTGGGGTACTGAGCATACTGTTTGAGAATATGGATATGCGTATTAGAGTTGATATCAATACGAGTGTATGGTTAGAGAAAACATGTTGTGTCGATCCTATCTAGCGTGGGACACGGGCTGGAAGTGAGAAAACGTTACGCACAGTAACTCGCACATACAAATGTGATGGTCCTTTTCGAGTCAATGTAATTTTCTTAGTAGTTATGATCAGGAACTAAGGACGTCATTGTCTAATTACTACGCAGATGTTACACTCGAAATTCGAGAACAAGACGATGTCTATTAGCCATTCAATCACTGTGCTCAACCAAAATAAACTTTTCTTGCAGTGGATCCATCATTCGTACTATGTAAGTGCTTTTCTTTATTGATTTGGTTGAATGTATCAATCCGAAGCCCCGTTTTTTTGGAGTCCGTGAGGTGTTCGAATTATAATATCTAATGTCATCTATCCATTCCGTCCTGAAGAAGTTGCAAAAGGTGAATTAATGAGAGCAAAGCAGAGGTAGTCCATTTTTTTTTCACTATAGTTGCGTTTTAGCATGCTTGGTAAGCTATTACTGGTGCCTGTGAACGTTGGCCAAACCAGAGATGCTCCTTACCCTGTAAAAAAAAATATAGCATGACACTGGGACCAGGGGAACATTAGAGTTCCTCCAGTTGCTATGGCTTCCGCAGATAGATCTGGAAACCTTCCTGACTCGCAGGTGCAGGACACCACCCAATGTGCTTTTGCCGTCGGGGAACAATAATAAATGATTTATTTACAGCGGAACCTGAATACAGCCAAGTGCAAGGTGGTAACGAGGCCCAAGGTAATAAGGAAGACAATATTATCTTGTTTCCGTCTAGTGATTCAAGAGGAAGGTTTTTAAGTATAATACGTGCATACTATTGTTGTTCAAGTTGGCTCATTAGAGCTCTTTTGACAAGTCAAACAATAAAATAAAACTTAAAATTTACCATTTAAAATTAATTATTTACCATCTACCACCGGTTCGGAATGCACCTCTACAGAGAACTCTGTAGTTGCTCTTTTTAGATCGCCATTTTTGGGTACAAGACTGGATATAAGACAGATTCATGAGAGCAAACTCGCGCTATAGTTGCAAAGGGCCAAACATCAGCCAGATCTAGTCAACAATAGTAACCTTCTAATGCCCAAGCCAACCGACCATGCGCCCGTATCCGCGGCGCTGTGAGTGAATGCGTTCAGATAAGAAAATTATTTGCTTTCTTGATAGGCAATGACTTGCATTGCTAATCCACCATTTCATATTTGTACCATTTCAAAGCGTATTAAAGGTCTGGGCAAACAGCGGACGGGGCGGGACGGCGACGCGACGCTGGCGGGACGTGAAGAGTTGTAATGTATTAGTTAATGTAGAATATGTCACACAGAGCCGACGCGACGCGACCGCTACTCTCGCGCCGAGCGCGACGGCTCTATGTGACCTATTCTACATTAACTAATACATTACAACTCTTCACGTCGCGCCAGCGTCGCGTCGCCGTCCCGCCCCGTCCGCTGTTTGCCCAGACCTTAAGTTTTTTATAAAATCGCATCTGGAAAGTTCCTATAGATAGAATACTAGGAACCTGCCCCGGCTTCGCACGGATGCAATGATGAACCTCTAAATTTATCAGTGTTTCTCTACAATATTTTGGATGTATTATACATAAAAACCTTCCTCTTAAATCACACTATCTATTATAAAAACCACTTCAAAAGCCGTTGCGTAGTTTTAAAGATTTAAGCATACATAAAAACGGACAGACCACTGCGACTTTGTTTTATAATATGTAGTAATAGTGAAGAGAAACAACGGGCTCGGGATACGATACAATATTAGGTATATTATTGCTTTCGAGGCGATGCAAGTGGCTATTCCATTTAAGTTCATAATATTGTACCATTTTAGGTGTATGGCAGTATCAGAATATCAGATTCATTTATAATTGGTGGCATCTGGAACATCTTTGTTTTATTTTTAACTAGTGGCCCGCCCTGGCTTCGCCCGTGCAAAGCGGGTGTGGGTTATACATATAAACCTTCCTCTTGAATCACTCTATCTATTAAAAAAAACCGTATCAAAATCCGTTGCGTAGTTTTAAAGATTTAAGCATACATAGGGACGGACAAAAACAGCGACTTTGTTTTATACTATGTAATGTAAAGAAGATTAAAGTTCGTTTGTATAGTATGTATTAAAGGCGCGCGAGTTCATGTCCATCCTGAGGAATGCTGTAATGCTGTTACCTAATTATTTATGATAATGTCGATAATAACTACCGATTTAGTCAACAGCTGTCGATTTGGTATATTGTAACATAAGGTAATTTTGCAAATTGTGAAATAAAATAAATGTGATAATTAATTATTTATTTAGGCCCCGGTGGACATGAACTCGCGCGCCTATAATATATGAAAGCAACGGGCTCAGAATACGATACAATATTATAATATTATTGCTTGCAGATATCGATGCGTCAGATCTAAAGCTTCCGAATTTGGACAGACAGCCACCCCCACCGAAGTTCTATGTGGACGATGACTGACATCACCGATTCTTTATACAGGCCTAGATCTATTTATTAATAAAAATATTTTTTATTAATATGTATTTTACAATTTCACCTGTGATAATAAGGCCCCGAACTCGCTAATTGGCTCTAATGGTCTTATAAAAACTAATATTATAGTGTCAGATTAACACGACAGTATGCCCCACGTTTCGGACGCAAGCAGTTGGATAGAACGTTTGAATTTAGCAGATTAATGCTAGCAATAGCCTCGTATGGATTGATGCACGGATGCTCCCTAAGCTTAAGGGAAAAATTCTATAAATACCGTTATTAGACCTCACCACTTTTCCTGAAATCATATATATATGTCAACGGAAAACAACAAGAACCGGAAATTTATAAATTTCCTAGGAAATTTATAAACGGCCGTAGGATTCCAAACGAAAGATAAATTGTATTATTTTACGCCCACATTTTCGGAAATTTATAAACTTACTGAACTCACGCGTAAAATAATAAGTAGCAATAACCAAACGCCATGGGCGCTCTGATTGGTTGGATAAGTCACGTGTTCCTTCTCCGTCCTCTCCGCCGCCATTGTTCGATATTGTCTACTTGTGGTAACCTAGACCTGATACTGCTGCATCATCAGATATACCTCTGCTGCATCATCAGGAATCTATAGGATACCTAACTCCTTACCAAATTACAGTAGATGATCGTGTTTGGACTCATTGTAAGGGTATCAATGAAACAGATATAAAAAAGTTAGGTACCTGACATTTATGGCTGAGTAGACTTTCAATGTAGTGAACATTGTGTGTGTACTCAGCCATAATGCAGTCCGATGTCAGGGGTTTTTTAAGTTAAATACTTATTTTATTATGTTTAATTTGTTACATGTTTTTAAGCATTTTTTTTTATTAATTAGCGTTTGGCAATTCACCAATCGCGATCGCTCGCAATTCTCGTTTTTTTTTAAATTAAACTTTATAATGTTTGTTTTTTTTTGGCAGAAGGCCGGCTTTATTGTTTTATGATGTTTTTCTTTTTAATAAAACTTTTTAACTTCGCATCACTCTATTTCTATTGTTTTATTTTGGTAGACTGAAGTAGGGATCATTAGCATATTATGTAAAACAGTTACCCTGTATTATAGGTACTTACCTAGTTTTAAAGTAAAAATACTGTTACGTACTGATAAATTTATAGTTTGGCAAGTCTAAATGTACCTATGTCTATGGACACAAGCATGCCACTATCAACATCGACCAATCAGAGAACAGTGTGTTATTTGCCGTATCTTGTAGAAGCGTAAAATTACGAATGGATATCCGTTAGTTTATAAATTTACGACGAGACGTCGTAAGTTTATAAATTTCCGAAAATGTGGGCGTAAAATAATATAATTTATCTCTCGTTTGGAATCCTACGGACGTTTATAAATTTCCTAGGAAATTTATAAATTTCCGGTTCTTGTTGTTTTCCGTTGACATATATATTCTATAACAACTAAAGACAAAAAAAATACGGGTTGCATTCCGGGAGTGCCGACGGAAGTGAAAACTAAAAAATACAGCTATACTAAAAAATAAAAGCGTGCGATTTACTTCCTTGTTCCTGTCATATTAATCAGAACGGGCTGTATTGTATTTTCCAAAAAAAAGTGTTTTACGTGGCCGCTAATAACGTCATACATAATATTAAAAAAACCACAACTATACTTAGTTCATCAATCCCAAATAAAACAGTGACAATTAATTTAAAATATAATTTACTATAAATTTTATAGCAATTAATGTTTTCTTTTTAATTGATCTAGACGCGTTCGCGGTCTGCTATATGTACATGCATAATATATGCAGATACTATAGCTGCTGCTGGCAAGGGTGTCGCGACCCTTCCGAAAAAAAGTGCACAACGCCGTTAAAGAAGTTGTCACTACAAAAATATTTGCGATAAAGTGTAGGCAATTGTACGGTATAAAATAAACTGTTTTACATTTCTGTGTTTTATTGCTATAATAAAAAGAAATTTACGCACACATTCGACGTGGTCGGTGTTATCCATTTTCTATATAAAATTGAAATAGTGTAGAAACTTGTAACATATAGTTGTGAGAATATCGTTGCTTTTTGTAATCGAATAATATGTTAGAACTCCTAAAAGAAACGATTTTAGTGTTGGTAAGAAAGTATTGAAACATACAACGATCACATTTTTTTATTCTATGATTATAAATTTAATAAAAAAAATAATGAAGTTATAAATTTTATAAAATATGTAGGTAATGATTATAAAATTTAATTTCATCAGATTGCTTTAAAACATTACAGACAGATCCAATGTTTTATACCCTACCTAAACCAATTTATTTTGTATAATTTTCTAGTTCTTCATAGTTGTACAAACAAACAAATCGTTGGGAAATCAGGAGAGGGAGTTAAGTAAGTATCTACACAAACTTGTCACATGGTAATTTGTGTTCGCTATTCGTGTACTGTATTTATGACTTATGTGCGATATATCCTTTGTATGACTTTTTGACAAATGTTTTTTTAATGGCAATTGCCGATATACCAGGCAACTACTGCCAGTGTCGTGTGTCTATACAATATAGTAAGTTTATAGTAATAGTTTACGGCAATGATTAAACAATGGTTTTGGGGTCTGAAACAAACATGAAAAATTTATGTTCGTAACGGTCAGTATACATTTTTCTAACCACACACAGCCCTTCATGTCGTTGATAACAGATATGTGAATAAGAATAGCGAATCCCTCCCAAAGGCCAACCCCACGTCCGTGCAGAACATCTTAGCCACGTGGGAGGGGGACACTCAAAATGAAATTACTTATGAGTGGCTAACAGGGAAATGGCAAAGCCATGATGATGGAGAGAAATAATATTGAAATGATACAAAGTGACTTGACATTGGCTAAACACAAACCGTGAGAGACACAAGAAAAAAAAAAAGAATAGCGAACTTAAGAGCAATATAAAAAAAAAGAAACTACTCTATTGTTGTCCATATTTTCTTGACTTCCTTTCCTAGTTCGTTACATTGGGTATTTTAAATCCTGGTAGTTTTCTAAGGGAGGCTTGTGTTTTGTATCACTAGGGTGGCACTCAAACATACGGCTCGCCTGAGCGCAAACGTTGATGTTCGCATCACCGGAGTTGTTAGAAACTCCTGCTGCCGAACGTCTAAAAAGGGAAAGTGGATTCCTCCAGCTGCCAACATGCATGCTTTCACTTATAGAGCTCTGTCTAGGAACAGATTACCACCCATGCGATGACAGGCGTATTTTATTTTACCTATTTTAACACCATGAGGTGATGATATTTGTCTTCGGTGTTCTGTAAAAGCCGGCAGCGGGTGGTTATCCTCTATGCCCTACCTCTTTTCAAAGGTGGTTGCCAATAGCTGAAAGATAGAGATATATTGTCTTTGGAAATAAATAATGAAAGCCTATGTCGTGCAGTGGACTAATGATGTTAGTAACGATTAATGTGTTCTCGCAGCTTTAAAAACATTGACCGAAGGCACCGACTTCAAATATTTCATCCCGGTGAAAGGCGATAAGTTCAGATTTAAACTGAAATCTAGTGGTTATGTCCGTATGAAGCTGACCAATGTATCATGGGATACGCCAGACAGCCCAGAGGTATCATCATCACGCTATTTTTTCTCTGTTCTGGTTATAAGCGTACTCCAGCCCCAAACTTACTAATTTCTGTAGAAGTTCCTACCCGATACGCTCATTATATTGAATTAGCAAGTTTCGAGGGCAGGGAAATTTTTCATGAGAGGCGTATTTCACCGTGTAATGTACACTTCACTTGTTTATTAGATATTCTGTTCAATAATGTGGCAACACTGAGTACATAAAGAGATATTGTTGTGTGGTCGTCGTTATCCTACGCTGAGCTTACTTGCTCTCGGAACGTCGCCAGCAAGGTTCCCAGTGCCACCTGTGCGCTCTGATTGTTAATAAGGCCCAAATACACACAAACGACGTAAGCTATAAGGCGCGGTACAGGTGCGCCGTCTGTGTGTATTTCATGCCATTGCCGCGCCGCTTGAGTATTATTCACAATAATCACAATACGTCTCCTTAGTATATATTGTATGCAAAAGTTTTGAAGCGGCATGGTGCCTGCGCCGTGCCGAACTCCTCGCAGTTTGTGTGTATTCCGCGACTTAACCAACATGCTGGCTGTCAACGGCCAGCATGTTGGTTAAGGTGCGGAACGCGGGAAGCAATATAGCGCATCCGTGGCATTATTTTATATCAGTAGGCTTCTAGAACGTTATGGTTGTAGATTTGGTTCAAGTGCAGTGCATCTTACGGAATCGGAACCGAAATGGTACAGTTTAATTACATTTACCGCAACCGTCAAATAATGGCATGGAATATTTCCGAAGATATTGTACATCCTGATGAGTTCCGAGAGTTGTGGATAAGCTGGGCGAACGGGAAATACGAAGCGGGTACAGCTGAAGATGGAGATGAACCTTTTATATCCTGGATTGACCCAAACCCGTACCCCGTCACTTATATCGGGATAATAACGTGTTTTTATTATCCTGGGGTCTGGAAAATTTCAGGTATTCTTCAGATTCAGATAGGTGTTGAGTTCTTGTTTTTAATTAATTATTTGATCAAAACTGGATTTAAAAGTAAATAATAGCTAAATATTTAAATTTACATGAAACATTGCGTTTTAGTTTTTAAGATTTTAACATTGTGACGACTTTCATAGAATGTCATAAATTCAAACTCAAAAGTAATTATAATTGTATCTTATAATTATAATAGTAATCTTACACTAACCTATTGCAAAACTTCAGGACAGAAGGCGAAAACTTAGTCATCAGAGGCGGAAGTTTAGCGGAGACGGTTTTATCAGATTCTTGTCATGGGTTTCAATCCATGTGTCTTTTAAGAGCTTCCGCGATACAAGGTTACACTTAATATCTTTTCAGGCGTTGATCCAAGCACCGTGAAAGAGAAACTAACAGATTCGCAAAGCATATCACCGACACGATGTACTACAGAGGAGCCACTGCCAAAATGTAATTTCATATTTGTGCGGTTCCTGATACACCACAACACCCTCTTCGTGATAACTTGATATCTTGATATTTAAATTATACTCGAGTATTGATTTGTAATTTGTTTATTGATATCTTGATATTAATTCTCATGATTTATGATAATGATTTATGCTGATGGGTGTGTGAGCACGCGCGATTACCTTGATGTGACCGAACGTACTGTCCGATATTGGCAAAATTGTGCGGCCCGTACGTGAAACCGCTGACGGAGCTCGATGTACGAGTTGGCTCGTACATGCTCCCACTCCGACAAGATGAAAGTTAGTAGATGATGATATGAGTGATATAAACTATGAATGGATGATAATATAAATTGTCCTTAAAGCTATAGATGTATCTTGTTAGTAAATGGGAAACATTGATTTATGTGACTATACTATAGCGAATTATGCCGAACACCGTTATCGACAACGTAAACCGCGCGAAATTCGGGTGACGTGCACTTGTTTTGCCTCTTAGCATTAAACGCTACACACTGTACACTTTGACTACAATTGCCCATATTCCCTACTTGATTATCACTGCACTGAATTTTGTTTGCCTGACGATGTTGATACTGCGGTACTCTGATGCTGCGCGGATCACTTGTGGTGCTGATGTCTCGCGGCCCGGCGACTGGATGCTCTCTTGATACCGTAGCCTCGTCGGTAGCCGTTGCTGCTCGTTTCTGGCGCAGGTACCTCACGCCCCAGAAAATTGCTCCTCCGAAAATGATAGAAAAGATGATGTATGCTACTGCGTAATGATGAACGTCGTGATTGTTGATGCTGTCATATAATGGTACCGTCTGTTGCATCTGATTTATTCTTTCCTGAATTTCTATCAGCTGCTGGGTATGTACACCGATATCCGCTTCAGATGTATTCGTCGGGACAGGTATGGATATGTTCAGAAGATGATTGATTGGTGATAATGTGGGGACTTCAAGATCGGCCTTGATGTGGAAATTACTCGTACCTTCTTTGTGACTAAATACTGTAAAGTCCTTGAACTTGATTACGCAACCTTCACGTGCAGTAAATATGCCAGCGTGTGATAACTGCAATACTGTAATCTGATCCTCGCATAGTAGCTTCACTTGGCGTTGCTCGCAGAAAAAATAAAAATAATTGTTAGGTTGATTTAATTGAGACCATTTTTGCTCGCAAGATTCTTGATAAGTATTACACTTGCCAGTAACTTTATGCTTTTTACACAGACTCTCATCGTCCTTGATATGATATGTTGGAGAGCTCATCAAACACAAAACAGTATCTGAATCTTTATGTAGACAAGATTTTAAATCAACGTAGGTCATTGGCAACATAATGTCTTTCTTAATATTAATTGCTAGGTAACTAGATACGGGTTTTATATAAATTATTGTGTTATTGTCATGTAATCGTGGTATGGGAATTATTTTATATATTTCGTAAGTATCTCGGTGAACTAGAGGTATTTTAGTTTCAAATATTAGGTAATCTGTAGACAATCTTGCTTTTACCTTTAATAAATGATAGATTTTAGGTAAATCGGCTTTCTCAAAGGGTACTGATAAATCTTTCGAGATTTTGCTGGAAATGACGTCTAACTCACGCTGCAGTTGATCAGGTGTGAGAAGATGAAGGCTTAGTTGACCATTATATACGTTTGTCAAGGTATCCAGCATGATATCCTGCATGTTCTTCAGGTGTAGTAATATGTTATTGGCTATCATCGCTGAGAGAGTAAAGTCGTTTAGAATTGAATTATTTAAGTTTTCAGCTAAAGAAATTTTGACTGCGTTCTCCAGATAGAGCAACCGTTGATTGATTAGTTTATGCTGTTTATTCATGATATATTCCGTCCGCTTGAGTAAATTAAATTCTGATTCTACAATAGAAGTCTGATTCTTCCAAAGTAATGCTAAATGATCTTGATTCATCTTGATAAGTGCTATATCTTTCTCATATTTTTCGGCAAAACTGTTATCCAAAATTCCAAATAAACTGTTAGCTATCGATCCTACTCCATTAACTAAACCACGGCGCGTTCGTAATTTTGGTTTGTTCAGCAAAACATTGTTGGAGTGCACCAGCTGTTCCTTATCATGCTGTAATTGCGAAATGATGGCGTCGCAATGTGAGAGGTCAATGATCCTCGAACACCTGTTTCTTAAATATGCAATATACTTATCTAATGCCTGTAATCCTTCCCAGTAGGGACTCGTCTCGTAATAGACTACCAGGCGCCACTCGTCTCGGATAACTTGCATATTTGTAACCTTGTCAAAATACAAACTTTGATTACTATGTAGAGGAGTTATGTTATATGAACCTTCCGTACTTGATATAAGGGTCATTATAAATAAGAGAAGAGCGTAAGCGATTTTTGAAAAACTGTATATGTTTCTTTTCTTTGATTGGGAGACGTGACATTTTCGGTTGATATCGTCATTTATACTTGCTTTCTGATCTTTATTTTCATGATGAACTGGTAATATTGAGAGCTTCACTATGGGACGTTTCATGATACCGTTTTTCGTCTTAAGCGTAACAACGCGTACGTGTCCGTCACCTCCCGGGTGCAGCTCTATAACCCGGCCGAGAGGCCACTTCCCGGCGGGCAAGTTAGCATCTTGTATTAAAACTATGTCATTGATCTTGATACTAGCTTGCGGTTGAGTCCACTTGCTGCGTACTGATAATTGCGTTAGGTATTCGGATCGCCACCTTTTCCAAATATCTCCAAATATTTTCTGGGTCAGATGCCAACGCGTACGTAAGTCGGTTTCTGTATCAATAAATGCTAACGATGGCCCATTGGTTAAAAAGTGTGATGGCGTTAAGCAGTCTAGCTCCTCTGGGTCTTCCGTCAACGAGCACAGAGGTCTTTGATTTAGGCATGCTTCCAGCTGTGCGAGTAACGTGCTATACTCTTCAAAGGTAAGTTTCTGTTCCCCAATAACACGCTTCAAGTGGTATTTTAAACTTTTAACCGAGGCTTCCCAAAGGCCTCCTGCTGATGGCCAAGATGGTGCATTAAAATGCCACGTGATACTCATTTCTGAGACTTCTGCCATGAATTTATCGTTAAAAACCTGTCTTATCTCTTCGTACTCTTTCTGTAGCACGTTATTTGCTCCTATGAATGCTGTACCTTGATCGCTGTACATATGTTTGGGCGTCCCTCTCCTTGCGGAAAATCTACGGAGCGCTGCTAAATGCAGATGTGGTTAAATCCGAGACCAACTCCAAATGAATGGCTTTGGTCACCATACACACAAATACAGCTACATAGCCTTTGGTGCTCTTGATACCTCGGCCCTTGCTGGACTTAACTAATAAAAAGCCTGTATAATCTACTGATGTGTGACTGAATGGCCGTGACGGGTTTACCCTTGATGCTGGTAAGTCGCCCATCAATTGATAATGACGGCTTGGGCTATTTTTCCTACATGTTACACACTGATGTATGCGTTTTTTAGTGGTCTTGATTCCACCGATCAGCCAGTACTTTTGCAAGGGCGGATCCAGCTTTGGCGCCAGGAGGGGGTCACATAGTCGTGGTCAAGTCAAGAACTTATAAATTAATTTTGATAACAATAGATACAAGTAAAAAGTAGGTATTATATTAATGTACGTATGTACTGTACTTAAAAATATTTATTCTTTATTGTACACTTGAAAAACTCCACACATAATAACTTGTACATATCCACGTACATATTGCCCTCTTGTAGACACCCAGAGAACCACTATCACGCACTGAATGAGGCAGCCTATTTATATTCCTTAACCGTGGTTAATGATTTGTCATAACAGCTAGAGGTATGTCACCCCTCGACATGACAGTCCATGGTTATAACTAAAATATTGTGTTTATTGCTTTTCAAAAGACTCTACATTTCAAACATTTTTTTCATGCGATTGAACCATTTTTTTAATTAAACAGGAGGACCACAGATCTGAATGCATGTTTTCTACGTGATGATTGAACGCTATCACTGCCTCTTCGGAGTTGGTAAAAGTGAAACCTCTCATGAAATGTTTGATTTTGGAGAAAATACAGAAATCACAGGGTGCTAGATCGGGGCTATGCGCAGGATGGGTGACGCGTTGTACTTTTCCGGAAGCTAAAATGACTTTGTTTTGTTGGCTGTGTGTGAAGAAGCGTTGTTATGATGTAGGAGAACGCGGCTTTTTGGTCGCGTCTAACCACACACTGACTGAGTAGTCACGTTTAGTGAATTATAAAATTTATTTTTTTATATGGGGGGGGTTTTTTTTTGTATTATTACTCTAAGATAAGATAACATAAGATAATCATTTATTCGGTACTAATAACAAGACACAAAATAAGTAGTTAAAAATAAAACAAAAGTACAATTTCATACATTAAAACAATTAGGCAGAATATATATAATATACAACCAAATAATAAAAAATTAAATAAAACCAAAAAAGAATACATTTTCTGAATTAGCTATGTGTCTCGAAACTGCACCGAAAGGGTATCCAGCTCAGTATATGTCAAGTGCAGTACCTGACGCTGATATTCTGCTGAGTCCCAGTAGTGGCATACGGATACCTAGCTGCAAGCACTTGAGGTCTAACGTAAATCTAAGTATGGGGTCTATACTTTTGCTTCGAGTAGTTCGTGTGACGTGTAGTAGTTATATAATTAAATAGACTACAAAAAAATACAACAAAATCATTCAATAATAAAAAAAATAAAAAAAATGAATACAATAAATTAAAAACCGACCATACTTAAAAACATTAAAAATTATGATTACATTTGTATTAAAATACCAATAATATCTAATAAATTAATATAAATATACGACAATTTATATAAATAATGAAATCCCGACTGCATGCAATTATAATTACTTGAAAATAAAAATTAAATATGTGGTGGCAGCATCTTTGTTTGCTTCATCATCATCATCATCATCATTTCAGCCAAAAGACGTTCACTGCTGGACATAGGCCTCCCCCAAGGATTTCCACAAAGGCCGGTCCTGGGCCGCCCGCATCCACTGCTTTCCGGCGATCTTAACCAGGTCGACGGTCCACCGTGTGGGAGGCCTACCAGCACTGCGCCTTCCGGAACGCGGTCGCCACTCGAGGACTTTTCTGCCCCATCGGACGTCGGTCCTGCGAGCTATGTGCCCTGCCCACTGCCACTTAAGTTTGACAATCCGGTGGGCTATGTCGGTGACCCTGGTTTTCCTGCGTATCTCCTCATTTCTGATTCGATCTCGCAGGGAAACTCCGAGCATAGCCCTCTCCATTGCCCTTTGGGTGACTTTGAGCCTTCTGATGGAGCCCATAGTGAGCGACCACGTCTCAGTTCCATATGTCATCACTGGCAACACACATTGGTTGAAGACTTTTGTCTTCAGACACTGCGGTATTGTGGACGAGAAGATCTTTCGCAGCTTCCCGAACGCTGCCCAGCCGAGTTGGATCCGACGATTGACCTCTTTCTCGAAGTTGGACTTACCTAACTGGACAGTGTGTCCCAGGTAAATGTAATGGTCAACAACTTCGAGTGTAGAACCTCCGATGTTAACAGGAGTGGCTTGAACATGGATATTAGACATGATCTTCATCTTCTCCATGTTCATCTTAAGGCCGACTCGTTCGGAGGCTCCACAGAGGCCATCGAGCATCGTAGTGAGGCCCTTCATGGTCTCAGCCATTACGACTATGTCGTCAGCGAATCGAATTTGTTTGCTTAGATTATAGATATATTTGTAATAATTAGTCCTTGTTTCTTTTGTTCCTTAATAAGGTATTGTTTTAAATGATTCATAAATGTATTAATAGTGCTTAGATTTCTAATTGGTGGTGGAATGTTATACCAGCACTTGGATGCTGCATACCTAAAGCTACCCCTGAAAGCTGTCGTCCTATGCAATTCAATAGACAATATTGTCGCGAGCATTGCCTGCTCGCGCAATCACGCCTACTGGCGACCCAACTTAATTTGTTATTTATATAACCTGGCTGTTGGTGTTTAATTACACCGAAGAGTAGACACGCTAAATGCAGTTTAGGGCGTGATTTCATTTTAGCACAGAATTCTTGTTCAAATGGTACTCTTTGGTCTACCAGCTAGACGCGTAGACAAACGCGCGCAAGTGTGGCGCGGTAAAATTCAAATTTTCGATACGTTCGTTCCCAAACATTTACCATCATAAAAAGTTAGTATATTATATTAATTAAATAACGATTGAAGGTATGTAGTTACATAAAATCTGTATGGTGACAAAATATATAAATAAAATCATTATGTTCAATTAATGGTCCACCTAAGTCCTGGAACCAGCTCAGGGGGGGGTCATGACCCCCATGACCCCCCCCCTGGATCCGCCCTTGTACTTTTGTCGCATAAATGCTGACGTAAGTTTAGCTCCACCGTGATATGTGAGCTCGTGGCAATGATCTATAATTAAATCTGATAACCGACTATTTTTCGGTAAGATAATAGGGTGCTTCATGTCTAGATTGATATGCGCATATTTTAGACGCCCCCCTACTCTTAATACTTGATCTTGATAAATAGGGTTTAACATGATAATCTTGCTTTTTCTTGATAATTTAATCCCCTTTTTTATATCTGATATTTCTTGATAAAAATGTTCTTCTTGTTCATGCTTGATAATCTTGATCTTTGCTTGATTTAATTCCGTTAACGTTAAATATGATTTTCTTGCTTGCTTTCTTGATATAAATCGACACACCCATGCTAAAACTCTCGTTACCTTGCTGAACGAGCTATACTTGTTTAATAATTTCTTGATAATGCTTTCTTCTTGTGTGAAAACAGTAGTTACTTGGTTAACTTTCCTGACTTCTTGATTTGTCATATAACTTGATTGCTTACTTGATTGTGAACTTGCTTCGAACGTAGGCAGCCAAGTTGGTCCATTCCACCACAGTTCAAGAGCTTTCAGCTGTGACGGAGTCAATCCTCGGCTGGCACAATCTGCTGGGTTGTCCTCCGATTTAACGTAGTTCCAGTTTTCGGGGGGTACTACTTGTATGATCTGTTTGATTCGATTTGCTACAAATGGCTTCCAACGTTCCGGGTCGCCATTAATCCACCCTAATACTACCATAGAATCAACCCAACAGTATGTATTAATTTGATACCCTACTAAGCATTCCTCAATTTTTGCTAACAGCTTGCTAAGTAGAGTAGCACCACACAGTTCCAATTTCGGTAACGTAAATTCCTTGCTAATCGGCACCAACCTTGCTTTTCCGGCTATCATGACAACTGATGTGTGTCCTTGTGACATCACCTTACAATATACGACACAAGCATATGCCTTCATTGATGCGTCTGAAAAACCATGGAGCTCTATGACGTCATGTTCCGTCGTCCCTAACCATCTGGGAATAGTGAATTGCTTGATGTTATCAATGTCCGATCTAATCTTTACCCATTCTTGCTCAATATTTTGGGGTAAAGGCTCGTCCCATTGAGTTTTCAATTGCCACACTTGCTGAAATAATATTTTGATTTTTGTAGTAATTGGAGACAACCACCCCAGGGGATCGAATAATTTCGAAATATCTGATAAAAGTGTTCGTTTTGTTGAAGGTTTTTGTGTAAAGTTTATTTTCGACTGAAACGTAATATTATCACTCTGTGGATTCCAACTTAGGCCTAATGTTTTTGATGTTTCCGCGTGTTTAAAATTGTAATCAAATGGCTCTTGATTGCAGTTAACTGATTCTAGTAATTCTTGATTATTCGACTTCCACTTTCTCAAGTGAAAACCTCCTGATTGTAAAATACTTGTAATTTCTTGAATAAGCTGCTTTGCTGACTGAACATTATGACTACCATGAATAAGGTCGTCCATAAAAAATGCTGACTTAATAATTTCTGGTGCTAAACTGTTTGGATAGTTATGTTTTTCATCATCGGCCAACTGTCTAAGTGTCATCATTGCTAGGAAGGGTGCGGCCTTGGTGCCGTAGGTCACTGTTGCTAGCTGATATTCTTGTAAAATGTCTAACGGTGATTCCCTCCAAACGATTTTTTGATACTTCTGGTCGTCTCTATGTAACCTGACTCCACGAAACATTTTCTCGATATCAGCGGTAAAGCCGTACCGGTACTGTCGCCACTTGATAATAAGGCTCTGAAGATCTTGCTGTAAATTCGGGCCCCTTTCCATTAAATCGTTCAAGCTTGATCCTGATGTTGTTTTCGATGATGCATTAAATACTACGCGTAACTTTGTAGTAGTCGATTCCTCACGTAACACAGAATGGTGAGGTAAATAATAACCCGAAGATGAGTCACAGTCAGCTGGTCTCATATGACCTAAGGATAAATATTCGCTGATAAAAAGTTTGTACTCTCTGGCCAAATCTTCGTGCTTAAAAAACTTTCTCTCCAGCTGTTTAAATTGTGCTATTGCTTTACTCCTTGATGATCCTAAACTTTGCTCGATATTTGATTTTAAAGGTAGACGGACTTCGTATCTTCCGTCTTGGAGGCGTGACGTTGTATTTTTATAAAATTCCACTACTTTTTGATCATCAGAAGAGATACATGATTGTTCGGAAATGTCCTCAATTTGCCAAAATTGCTGAATATCATCGATGTTATTCAAAGCCACGTTGCAGTGTAACGGGCGTTCCACACTGCCACTCAATATCCAGCCTAATCGAGTCTTTTGAGCGATCGGTAAATTAGGCCCTGATCTGAAAATCCCTTCTAAAATTATGCTACTGTATACGTCCGCTCCTAACAAAAGATCTACGGCACTACTAATGTTAAAGTTCGGGTCAGCTAATGGAATATTTCGGAAATGTACAACTAGGCAGGTTGTTAATTAATGACTTCATGATAAATGCGTCTGTTGTAAAATTAAAATCTTCATGATAAGACTGACACTTAAGTAGGACGAGTCCCTTGCTACTACTTTCGTTTTCTCCGATTCCTGATATAATACCGCGGCATCTTCTACGGGGCAACCCTAAGACTTGTACTGCTTTTTCTGATATCAATGAGGTCTGTGAGCCCTGATCAAGAAGAGCACGGATGCTGTGATATGATCCGTCATGAGCCTGAACCTTGATAACTGCCGTGGCTAGCAGGATTTCTTGTTCTTGACCCTGTGGGGACACATGCGTGTTACCACGTGGCTGCTCGAGCTTTGTGACGTTATGGCAATATGATCGTGCGTCTTTCCCTACCGAATTTGTCTTGTTACTAAATGCTTCATGTAGTATGGAATTATGATTTCCACTGCACTCCCGGCAACGCTTTTCAGAAAAACAAACCTTCCCTTGGTGATCATATAGGCAGTTTTGGCATAAGCGTTTCTTGATAATTACGTCACGTTTTAAATTAGCTGGCATCTCTAAAAACTTTGCGCAATAATATAATCCATGTTCGTTGTTATTGCATATCGGACAATATTTCGCTGTTGTCTTGTAATTTGTTCGACCTGACGCTGTTTGTGCGAAATTGTTATTTGACACGTATGTTTGCTTGTAATATGAAGGCTTCGCATACCTAGGTTTGTTAAAATTATGTTTTAATGTAGAGTCTTGATAATTATAACTAGGCTTCGGCGCTGGGGTTTCTTGTTTTTTACGGGATGTTTCTAACGCCGTGAATTTGCTTTCTAAGAATCTCATAAATTCTTCTAATGAAGGCAATTCTCTAGGTTGTTTAAGGGATGATATGTACTCGTTATAGGTATCGGAATCTAATTTTTGGCTTAAAATATGAACGAGTAACGGATCCCAGGTGCTGATATTTACACCAAGGTTCTTGATGGCGTTTAACGACTCCATTGATGTATCATGGATCTTCTTGATGCTGCCGAATGATGATACTTGGGACACTGGTATGTTCATCAGTGTATTTATATGAGATGTGAAAATGAGCTTCCTATTGTTATACCTGTTATTGAGTATCTCCCAGCAGGTGATGTAGTTGTCCGAACTGATTGGGAGATGTTGTACTAGTCTCTCAGCTTCGCCCTTAAGTTTACCTTTCAGAAACTGCATCTTCTGTGCATTGGAGAGTGACCCGTTGCTATGGATAGTCTCCGTGAAGAGGTCCTTGAACGATGTCCAAAGTTGAAAGCTCCCACTGAAAGTAGGTAGCTCCATCTGAGGAGTCGACTTCTCCCGGTGACAAACTGACCACATCTTTTGATTTATAGTTTTCTTGATTTCGTCGTAAATATTTTCGTAATGATAGTACATGTTCTCGTAGTCCAGATTTTTACCCTCTAGTTCACTATCTATCTCTAGATGTAACGAATCTATTGCCAACCAACGAGATTGAAATGTGCGTAACAGATCATCGAATTCCCATTTTTCTGTTACCCGATCTAAATCTAGGCTAGTTACCTTTCTCTGAAGTTGCCTGAAGTTGCTAGCCTGCTTTCTCAGCAACTCATCGGTCTTGCTATTGACACCCTGGGCCTTGAAAGTAGCCGGTGGTGTATTATCATATGGCATACCTTGCTGAGCAGTGCTCGGTCCTGCCGCAGGAAGGTCCACCTCACCGGACTGGTGCTGTGGCTCGGACCCGCCCAGCGGCGTGGCTGGCCGTAGTAGCGAGCCTGACGGCTTCGGTTCCCGTACTTGATAACTCTGGATAGCCAACCTAACCCGCTCGTATCTCTCTTTTGTTTGCTCAAATTGTTTCGTAGTAAAATATTCATGGGACCTAGTAGTAGTATAACCACATAACTTTAAATGATTGTTTTGAAACTCCTGCCAATATTGATCCAGGGTTTCAAGCCTACGCTTGATGTAGTCACCGGTTTTGCGTTCCGGCCCATCTTTCCTAAAATTTGTGTAAATTTGCTCAATAGCACCAATAAGTTGTTGCTGAGTTGTCAATACGTCCTCCATACTTGACTGTAAAAATATCGGAAAGATCTTACTTGATTAATCCTTATTTAAAGCGGCGTTCCTTGATTACCCGCCTTGACTGCCTTGATAAATCCAGGCAATCCAAGTCACTGTGAGCTTGATATACAGTGGAATGTCCGAATACACTGTCCTGATAAAATGCACTCGCGAGTTTAGTCCGGAAAGTGAAACTCCTTGATAGCTCTTGATAAAAGGTCACTGATAGTTCTCCTCACACGCGATATACAGTCACTCTTGCTTGAACTGCACTCACACGCGAGGTCCTGGATGGTCCAGAAAAGGATTCGAAGGACCAAAAAAGGATGTGCGGTTCCTGATACACCACAACACCCTCTTCGTGATAACTTGATATCTTGATATTTAAATTATACTCGAGTATTGATTTGTAATTTGTTTATTGATATCTTGATATTAATTCTCATGATTTATGATAATGATTTATGCTGATGGGTGTGTGAGCACGCGCGATTACCTTGATGTGACCGAACGTACTGTCCGATATTGGCAAAATTGTGCGGCCCGTACGTGAAACCGCTGACGGAGCTCGATGTACGAGTTGGCTCGTACAATATTATTTCTAATTTTGTGAAGCGATTATTTTTCTTTGCCTGCGTGATGCGAGGACGGGGACATGAGGATACAAATTTTCTTTCTACCAACTCATGGAAACTTATCGCAGGCCCTTAGTATTGACAGACTTAAAGAAACGTACTACCGAGTACCTTGGGAAGTTTTGTGGTAGACTTAAATAAGCGAAGAGTGCCTGGGATGTATGTAAAGCTGGTGAAAGCAATGTATGTAGGATAGTGTACGAATGTTTGGTCTGAAGCTGGAGACACTGTAGAGTTCAATATAGCGATAGGCTTGCACCAGGGGTCCGCTTTAAGCCCATATTTGTTTCTCCCAGTGATCAGTGCTTTGACATCGGACATTATGTACAGGAAGAAGCACGGAAACACTTTGGTGTGAGCAGCGCTGACGATATTGTCCTTGTTGGGAGGATGCTGTTGGGGTACTGAGCATACTGTTTGAGAATATGGATATGCGTATTAGAGTTGATATCAATACGAGTGTATGGTTAGAGAAAACATGTTGTGTCGATCCTACCTAGCGTGGGACACGGGCTGGAAGTGAGAAAACGTTACGCACAGTAACTCGCACATACAAATGTGATGGTCCTTTTCGAGTCAATGTAATTTTCTTAGTAGTTATTATCAGGAACTAAGGACGTCATTGTCTAATTACTACGCAGATGTTACACTCGAAATTCGAGAACAAGACGATGTCTATTAGCCATTCAATCACTGTGCTAAACCAAAATAAACTTTTCTTGCAGTGGATCCATCGTTCGAACTATGTAAGTGCTTTTCTTTATTGATTTGGTTGAATGTATCAATCCGAAGCCCCGTTTTCTTGGAGTCCGTGAGGTATTCGAATTATAATATCTAATGCCATCTATCCATTCCGTCCTGAAGAAGTTGTAAAAGGCGAATTAATGAGAGCAAAGCAGAGGTAGTCTATTTCTTATCACTATAGTTGCGTTTTAGCATGCGGCTTAATTGCTTGGTAAGCTATTACTGGTGCCTGTGAACGTTGGCCAAACCAGAGTAGCTCCTTACCCTGTAAAAAAAAATATAGCATGACACTGGGACCAGGGGAACATAAAGTTCCTCCAGTTGCTATGGCTTCCGCAGATAGATCTGGAAACCTTCCTGACTCGCAGGCGCAGGACACCACCCAATGTGCTTTTGCCATCGGGGAACAATAATAAATGATTTATTTACAGCGGAACCTGAATACAACCAAGTGCAAGATGCTAACGAGGCCCAAGGTAATAAGGAAGACAATATCTTGTTTCCGTCTAGTGAATGAAACAAAGAACAATGTTTATCACTATCATCACTACATATTATAAAACAAAGTCGCTGTCGTCTGTCCGTCCCTATGTATGCATAAAGCTTTAAAACGAAGCAACGGATTTTAAAGCGGTTTTTTTAATATGTAGTGTGATTCAAGAGGAAGGTTTTTAAGTATAATACGTGCATACTATTGTAGAGAAACACTGATAAATTTAGATGTTCATCATAGCACCCGTGCGAAGCCGGGGCGGGTCGCTAGTTTAGCATAAAATGGAGAGCGCAGTGGACATTGCGGAATGTATTCGATCTGCATCACGTCTGGCTCGGCTGGATGTTCTCCGTGTTTTTGTTCTGACTTCCTGTGACCCACGGATTGCAACCTTTGGTCTCGACTGCCATTCTACTTTAAGCGCAAAGGGATGATCATCCAAGTACAGCCAAACGAGGTGGTATGTCTGGCAGGAGGTCCGCGGCGCCTATGCCCCACTACCTGTAGTCGGGGATTCCTTAATCGTGCGAATTGCTCTATAAACTATCGCGGTGTAGGGCCTTTTCGTATTTCAGTAGATTGTGTAAAGTACCAGCAGGTCGCTACATTACTAAGCAATTGATACACTTAATCAGTGTAGCTTGTTGTAGTAAACTGTTACTATTATCAAATCAAAACTCATTAAGGGCCTCCGCGCATTAGGCTGTCAGGTCGCGCGACCTGGCCGGGGGCTGTTATTCAAGTTGGCTCATTAGAGCTCTTTTGACAAGTCAAACAATAAAATAAAACTTAAAATTTACCATTTAAAATTAATTATTTACCATCTACCACCGGTTCGGAATGCACCTCTACAGAGAACTCTGTAGTTGCTCTTTTTAGATCGCCATTTTTGGGTACAAGACTGGTTAAAAGACAGATTCATGAGAGCAAACTCGCGCAATAGTTGCAAAGGGCCAAACATCAGCCAGATCTAGTCAACAATAGTAACCTTCTAATGCCCAAGCCAACCGACCATGCGCCCGTATCCGCGGCGCTGTGAGTGAATGCGTTCAGATAAGAAGATTATTTGCTTGCTTGATAGGCAATGACTTGCATTGCTAATCCACCATTTCATATTTGTACCATTTCAAAGCGTATTAAGTTTTTTATAAAATCGCATCTGGAAAGTTCCTATAGATAGAATACTAGGAACCTGCCCCGGCTTCGCACGGATGCAATGATGAACCTCTAAATTTATCAGTGTTTCTCTACACTATTTTGGATAAAAACCTTCCTCTTAAATCACACTATCTATTATAAAAACCGCTTCAAAAGCCGTTGCGTAGTTTTAAAGATTTAAGCATACATAAAAACGGACAGACCACTGCGACTTTGTTTTATAATATGTAGTAATAGTGAAGAGAAACAACGGGCTCGGGATACGATACAATATTAGGTATATTATTGCTTTCAGATATCGATGCGACTGAGCTAAAGCTTTCAACTTTGGGCAGACAGCCACCCCCACCGAAGTTCTATGTGGACGATGACTGACATTACCGATCCTATAATACAGGCCTAGATCTATGCAATAATAAAAAGTTTTTTATTATTATATATTTTACAATTCCACCCGTGTTAACAAGGCCCCGAACTCGCTAATTGACTCTAATTATTATTGTCTTCTAGCTGACCCGGCAAACGGAAACCAATAATACGTATTACAATTTATTTATTTTTTAATTTAAAATGTTCATTTCTTTTTTCATATTTATTACCTTTTAAATCTTCCCTGCACCTCCACGAATATTTCAAGACCAAAATCCAGCCAGCCGTTCTCGAGTTTTGGCGAGACGAACGAACAGCAATTCATTTTTATTTTTATAGATTTTAAGATTATTTAAACGTCAGATTGACACTTAAGCCACGCGCTTTTGACACAAGCACTTGGCACGAACTTTTGAATTTAACAGATTAATGCTAGGAATAGCATCGTGTTGGATTGACACATAAAGATACCTAGTTTGGGGCCCATAAAACTCCGAGTTCCAACTCGTAGTAACTCGCATAGCCTCGAGTATCGGAACCTGAATTTAATTTCAATTTTTTTAATTTCTATACGTACCTACTATTGGACATTACAAAATAAAACAACGCATTTAACCGCGACTTACATTTATTTTCATAAAAAATAAGGTACAATAGGTTAAAAGTACAAATTGACAATTTGTACTTTTAATAACTAAATACAATAAATACATTACGGCAGTGTCATGAGTATTAAAAACATGTAATATCATATAACATCACAATATTAGGTCTAGCTTTTATCGTAATAAGTTGTATCGAATAATATAGTGTTTGTTCCTATTAAAGTACAATTAACATTTTTTTTTTATAATGCCTTGAGTTTCGATGGACAATTTCCATAATCTTAGATCATTATCTTTTTAAGTTAAATTTTCTATCTATCCATGGTACAATTTACAGCAATATTTAGGAAACAATGTAGAACAGTTTATAGTTCATTAAGAACTTGACTTTTAATTAATTATTTCGTTTGTAGAGAGTCAAAAACATTATTTCTATATAAAACAATAGTTAGTTTCTGTAAAAGCATTTAAAACTTTAGTTTTTTAATTGTATGACGTTTTATACTCTAATAAAAAAACACATAAACAATGGTAACTATAATATCGGTAACTCGTTAATACAATAGTCGTAAGTTATGATTACAATTTACATTATAATAAAAACAATTAGTTTGAAACATTTTTCAGTAAATTAAATATTTACCAAGTTTCACTAATATTTTGACAAATATTTTATTTATTTGTGTTAATATTTACAATGGCAGTGAATGTAGTTAGGTATCCATTTTAATCACTTATTATGATCATTTTAATTGTACTTTGCCATTCATGATAATAATAAATTGATTATCTAACAAATAACATAAAAATCGTTGATTAAAATGGATAACCTATTCGATTTCAAAAGCCCTTACTACGCGGGAATTTTTAGTACTGGTAACCGCCGCCTTGGCTCGGGGGAACGTACTGCTGCCCGCCGCTAGGGGCGCCACTGCCGTAGCCTGATGTCTGTTCAGGGTATTTGGCTTCTCCTTCGTAAGTTACCTAAGGAAAATGTTTAATATAATTTAATTAGGTACATAATAGATAGAGGTTTTGCAGGAGGTAGGGATTATCATCAGCTGTTCGCTGGAGCTGCCCAGTTGGATAAGGAGCTCAATATTACAGAATAAAACAGCAAAAAATATAGTTTTTTTTACTTAATAAATGATAGTGGTTGGTTTCTTGTGTCCAATTTCTGGTCTATGCCGAGACAAATATAGATAATACTACGCCAAGAGCAGCTTTCAAAGCTATACTCAAAACCTAACTTTTATCCGAACCACAATATTTCCTATTATTCAATATTCGGCATTGAAACTATTGCAGTCATCTATAAACTTGATGGTCTACCATCAATTCCACTTTGTGTTCTCTCTGGAAATGCCACTCATCAGCAAAACAGGTGCGAGGGAAGTCGTCTAGTTATTTTCACCGCAAAAATATAATTCTACCTACCAATAGATGGCAGTAAAAATTAACTTCTATCCGAACCACAGTTTTTCATACTAAGCAATAGATAGCGTTGAACTAAAAACCTCCGACTTACCTCCGCGTTGAAGCCGTTCTTCCAGTCAGCGGTATACTTGACGATTTGCGTTCTGCCATCAGGCAAGGCCACCCTGTATTGTCCCTTGGTGACGTCACCATCAGAAATGGCGTTGTGACTGAAGTCGTTTCCATTTTCGTCGACGGAGTAGGAGAAGTCGAATGGCATGCCGGGCTCGTGATGATGATGATCACCGTGATCGTGGCCGTGATCATGGGACTCATCATGCTGTAAAACATGGTTCACATTTTAACGACTGTTTACAAGCTAGGAGACTCATACATTTGGATAGTTGGGGTCAGCCCACAGACTCACTAGTCGGGCCTCCTCCAGTTACGTGGAGAGTAATTAGCCTACTGTGCCACGCTGGCCAGTCGGGTTGGCACAGGGTTTCGTATCGAGATTTCCTTCTCTTGCGGCTAGGTTATCGGCCTTATCATTTCCTTTTGTCGGCTCTTACCACACCCTCAGGAAGGAATGGGGTGGTGAATTTGGATGAGGCCCGACCCAGTAATCGGTCATGTATGGGCTGTAACAACGAATGAAATTAGTCTATCCATCTCATCTTTCTCTGCACTACCTGAAGGTAGACTGGCCAAAATGCAGCTAATGTCCACTATTGTCAGATAGTCAGCCCATAAATGACCCATTACTGGGTCGGGCCTCCTCCAACTTCATGGAGGAGGCTTCCTCCAGGCGGAATTTTACAAAGTGAATAATCTCACGTTAGGGCTCTGTGGGTACCCGGTATCCTGTGTGGGCTCTGGTGGGATGTAGGTGGGCCTCGTTGGAGTCACTGGCCTAAAGGTGGGCGTGGGTTGCTGAAAGCACAAGGACAAATACATTATTCTTGCTTAAAGAGATTCAATCCCTGCTGCTTGCTCTTCACCTATTAAATACCACCCTTGGCTATTTTTTAAACGTAACCCCTGCAGTATGTTATAACTTGTATCGCAAGGGTAGTTTACAAACATGAAATTTACTGGCACAAATGACACCCTGACTGAGAGGAACTAGCAGCAGGAACCGCATACTACAACTACATACATGACCCACTGTTTCAAAAAAAAAGTTGTCTAAAAAAATAATAAAATATAAAAATTGGTGTACCACCCTTGACATTTTGGGGGATGAAAACTAGTGCACACGAACGGCATGCTGTCAACGGCACAGACAACTGCAGCCGTCGACGCGTCAGCGAGTGCCGCCAACGGCAGACGAATGCAGCCGACTGCACCCGTTGATTGTCGACGGCTGCCGTTGGCTTTAGTTGTATGTGCCGTTGACAGCATGCCGTTCGTGTGCACGAGCGCTTATTAGCTGTATTCCTTCGAATCTCTATAGAAGTTTAGTTGTACCCTGTATAGACAAAAAATACCTTATTTCCATTATTATTGGTTGGGAAGGGGATGCTGGGTTTGTCGTAATTGTACCCCTTGTTTGGTGGCAAGTACTCATCTCCCTGCGCTACAACCACGGCGACCAAGGTGCAGGTGATGGCGCATGAGATCCACATCTGTAATGAGAAAACACTTCATTGTAATTTCTATATCAGCATTTAAAAAAACGTAACTGCTGTACTAGGTATAACCTGTATCGCGGGGACAGTTTACAAACATGAAATTCACAAAGCCTCGGAGCAAGTGCCTCTGGTTTACAAAATAACACTTGCCCAGCCCCGAAATAGAACCCGGGACCCCAAGATCCAAAGGCGGCACGGCACATCCAACCCCTAGACGAACAAGGCAATCAAGTCTTGTTTACATTGCCATTGTAAAAAGACCTATATTTAACAAAAATAAAGACTAGTATAGTTTTTTGCCGGCTCTTCTCTGAAGAATTGCTGGATACCGAACCGGTGGTAAATGGTAAATTTCAAAAGATAAATTTTAAATACAAGTTAATTTGTATATGTTAATTTATTTTTTGACTTGTTAAAGGCGATGAATTTTGATTTGACTGATTAGATTTGATTTTCATCATGAAACCAAATTTGGCACGCACTGCATTAATATGGCGTGTTAATTTAATAGTTTTTGTAAGACACACGCACACACGGGGTATGAAACAAAACGCGCCAAGTAATCTTCGCATACAATGCATTTTATGGGAAAATGTAATGACAGCAGCAAAACATTATGTCCTTGTTGAACACACAACAACTGCAGTTACACTAAAAGAACTACGGAAGGGAGACGGAATATTAGTAATACTGGGTCCATAGTGTGCCACGCTGGCCAGACGGGTTGGCACAGGGTTTCGTTTCAAGTTTCCCTTGCCTCGCGGTTAGGTTATCGGCCTTGTCATATTCTCAGGGGCTGTCCATTAATCACGTAATGTTTTTTTAAAATTTTTTCGCCCGTCCCTCCCCCTTGGTACCTGGTGATGTTTAAGATACTAAATCTAAATAAAAATTAAAAATATTTTTTTTTTAGTATCTACAAATAATCTTACACTGAAAGGTTACATTACATACACTACACGCCGCTTCTCGGTTTAAAAATCACGCGTTTGACGTAAAAATAAATACACGTGATATCTTATTATATCCCCTCTCACCCGTGTGATATTTCGTGATTTTTGCCGGACCCCTCCCCCCTTTCGTACCTGGATGGAGTGGTGACACCATGTATTTTGATTCCGTCACCATACGGACAACAACCGGACAATATTAATTATTACTGACTTTAAAATGATCACATTAGTATTTGGACTAAATCTTTTGGAGACAGTTACAGATAGAGATTTTGCTTTTTAGTGATAACACCAGCAATTATATGTGTATAATATAAATTATTTCCTTTACGCTACGTGTAAGTCACGAATCTATACTCTAACAAATAAATAAAATTGGAGTATCTGTTTGTAATACTAAAATTTGAAACTGCTTTTTACTAACTGAATTTGCATGTATACACGGTACATATACCAACACTTTTTTTTTAATTTTTGTCTGTCTGTTTGTCCTTTTGTTTCGGCTAATCTCTGAAATGGCTGGCCTAATTTTGACGTTACTTTCAATGGTGTGACTTAGGCTACTTTTAACGCCACCTCAATTTTCAGGTAGTACTGAGTTTTCCACATTGTTAAATACCGCACGAAGTAGCGGGTAACCGCTAGTGTGAAATAAAGTGTTAACTATCTATCGAATACTTTGCACTTGTTCTGCTGTCGGTACCTTAGCTTGCAACACAATACAGCACTTCGATAGAGCAAGGACGCATCGCCTCTCGCCAGCTATGCTTGCCTTATTGTGGCAATTTGCCACTTAGAAGTTTTGCATGAGCTTAGGAGCGCAGTATGCACTGAGAAAATCGTCCTTGTTATATACAGGCTGCAACAAAACTGCAGCCAACCGAAGGGAGCGATAGAGAATCTATAGAAGCAGTTCTATCTTGAAGTATGAGTGACATATCGATAAATAAAATAAATAAATATCCTTAGACATTTCACACAACGCCATCTCGTCCCAAGCTAAGCAACTTAATGCTTGTCATAAGGTAACGAGATGGATGATAAACTACATTATATAGATATTTTTTTTGTAAATACATACATATTATAGATAGAAAACACCCAGACCCGGAACAAATACTTGTAGGTCGTACAAATATTTCGTTTTTGTGAAGTTGTAGCTTTTGACACGTCCGGTACAAACGGGTCTGAGCTCGGGGAGCTCTGGACGCTCCCCGACCCATCGAGAGGCGCGTGCGGGATTGCACGTGCCTCCCCCTCTACGTCTAAGTCGCGGCAGCCCTGGCCCGCCTGTGTTGCAGTAATTTAAGGCTCTCGAGGCAACTCTGAGGACGGAGGAATCCACGGAGCCAAACACCACCACGCCTCTGTCGCTCTTCGCCTGGCCTCTCGCCGTGGGCCCGCCCGGCATGGGTGGCTCTAAGCCGGTATGGCCCAACGGATCCCATACACACAAGCCCCCTCACCACAACAAGGTGTCTGACTAGATTATCGTCTCTTTGCACCTAAAGGCCGTAAGTTTGAGCACTAGGTATGTGTAAAAAATGTTCATCTCATAAATAATAAAATAAATAAATAAATATCCTTGGACATTTCACACAACGCCATCTCGTCCCAAGTTAAGCAACTTAATGCTTGTGTTATGGTAACGAGATGGATGATAAACTACTTATATACATTTTTTTTTTGTAAATACATACATATTATAGATAGAAATGACACCCAGACTCCGAGCCAGTGCCTCTGGTTTAGACAAAGACACTGGCCCGACCCCGGAATCGAACCCGGGACCCGTTGATCCAAAGGCGGCACATCTAACCACTAGACCAACGAGGCAGTCTACTACAATACTACTGCTCAGCCTATTACAGAGAGGGGCATTAGCCTACTGTGCCACGCTGGCCAGACGGATTGGCACAGGGTTTCGTTTCAAGTTTTACTTCTCTTACGACACCCTCAGGATGAAATGGGGTGATGACACCATGTATTCTAAATCCGTCACATAAAATCTCATAAATGACTCTATGCATTGCAAAGCCTTTACAAAAGGTCTAAATGTTTTGCATACGTGAAACAAACGGATACTATGTGATATTAATCTGTTTGTGTAACTGACTGCGGGACCTCCGCATTCAATTCCGACCTTGCCTAAAATGCACGTTTCACCTCATAATTCATATTGAAACAATGGTGTTTTGTAACGTTCATTTCATTTCATTGTTCCGTGTGGTGACGGATTTAGAATACACAGTGTCACCACCCCATTTCGTCCTAAGGGTGTTGTATAGCCGACAAAAGAAAATAATAAGACCGAAAACGTGGCTGCAAGAGAAGGGAACCTTGATACGAAACCTTATGCCAACCCGTCTGGCCAGCGTGGCATAGTAGGCTAATTACCCTCCATGTAGTTGGAGGAGGCCCGACTCAGCAGTGGGCCATTTATAGGCTGAGAAGTGAACTATCGTTCATTTTGTTTGGTGATACCCTTAGATCCCCGACAGATGGAGTTGGGAGCGAGAGTCTCTACTGTACGAAGTTCTGTGTTATATCGTCGTAGTGTCAGCCCTTAAATGACCCACTGCTAAGTCAGACCTCCTCCAAATTCATGGAGGGAAATTAGCCTACTGCCACGCCGGCAAGACGGGTTGGTACAGGCTTTGTATCAAGTTTTCCTTCTTTTGCGGCTAGGTGATCTACCTCTTGCGTTATTTTAGTCGCCTCTCACGACACCCTAAAGATGGTATGGGTTGGTGACATTGGGTATTCTGAATCCGTCACCACATTGACTATCACTATCAAGTCAAAGTCGCTGTCGTCTGTCCGTCCCTATATATGCTTAAACCTTTAAAACTACGCAACGGATAATGAAGGAGTATTTATTCATAAATAGAGTGATTCAAGAGGAAGGTTTTATGTATAATACATGCATAATATTGTAGAGAAACACTGATAAATTTAGAGGCTCATCACTGCTCCCGTGCGAAGCTGGAGCGGGTCGCTAGTGTATATATAAATTGTTGGACGGGTGACGACGAAGTATCTCTCTTTTTATCTAGAAACAAAAATCAACGCCTTTGGATCAACAGGTCCCAGGTACGATTCCGGGGTGGGGCAAGTGTCTCTGTCTAAACCAGAGGCACTGGCTCGGAGTCTGGGTGTCATTTCTATCTATAATATGTATGTATTTACAAAAAAAAAATGTATATAAGTAGTTTATCATCCATCTCGTTACCATAAGCATTAAGTTGCTTAACTTGGGACGAGATGGCGTTGTGTGAAAATGACCACGGATATTTTTTATTTTTTTATTTTTATATACTGTAATGTTCCACCATACTATTGCGCGTGCGTCTGTGTGGTGACCGATTTAGAATACATAGCGTCACCATCCCATCCTGTGGATGTCGTAAGAGCTGACAAAGGAACATGCCAAGGCCGAAAACCTAGTCTCAAGAGAAGGAAAACATGAAACGAAATCTTGTGCTGGCCCGTCTGGACAGCGTGGCACTGTAGGCATATTACCCCCCTTGTAATGGGAGGAGCACCGACTCAACAGTGGTTCATTAATGGACTGCGTAGTAGTAGTGCTATTTATATTGAAAATCTCGTTCAAATATATCCAACAGTTTTGGAGATTTCGCAATGCCAACTTCGCTAATGTCATGATAGACTTAATAGCCGTATCAACCGCCATTGCCAAACAGAACAATGGTCGATTTTAATTTAAAAAAAGATTTTATCTAAATGAAACCGGAATTTCAACACGCTCATGTGATAATTTTTGACACGCAGTGATGACATCGCTGGGATTTCTACGTAAATTGTGTACATGGGTTATGTTATGCATCATTATTACAATATTCTATATTTGTTGTTTACCTGTGTACGGGTCAGAATATTACACTTCCCCACCGTACGCTGGGAAGTAATGCGTGTTGTAAAAGTCAACAAAACCCAGCAGCACGCTTGGTGGTAGTACCTACTGGTCTGCCCGGCTAGCTACCACCCTCACATCTAAGCAGTTTTCATGTGTATGTGAGAAGCTACACGCATATCTTTTGTATTTCTGAAAATCATGGGCAAAACACAGAGGCAAATGGAACGGGAAGAAATTATAATCGCTCAGAATGGAGCAGGATATCAGCAAACAGTTCTCAGATGCTGAAGCAGAATATTTTTTGAAATGTTAGAAACGTATTGGATGAGCTGCAATCCATATCCGCGCATTATGAGCGCCGTGGTCAACAGGCACAACAAGTGATAATGTGACAATGTAATAAGTGTTTAAGGGCAATCAGTGTTTCGTGAAAAGTGTTGTGCTAACTGTAACGCGTAATAGATAATTAGTTTACATAGAGATGCATAAGTATATTTTACATTAATTGCTATTGCAAAATAAATTCTTAGATTTATAAAAAAAACTAGCGACCCGCCCCGGCTTCGCACGGGTGCATGTGTTATACATATAAACCTTCCTCTTGAATCACTCTATCTATTAAAAAAAACCGCTTCGAAATCCGTTGCGTAGTTTTAAAGATTTAAGCATACATAGGGACGGACAGACGACGGCGACATTGTTTTATACTATGTAGTGATGTGTCAAGTTAGTGAGTGAGTAGTAATTAATATTCAAGATAAATGTTTAGAATGGTCATATGTTTAGATAAATATTGCAAAAATATTGCTAAGCAATCTTTCATGAGTTTTTGAGCAAGGCATAATGTATTGTGTTTAATTTTTTTGGGGGGAAGTATAATGTGCCGTCTGCACATACAGCAGAATACGTATTTGGTGTTGTTATGCATTCCGGAGTCAGCCTAGAGAATTAAGAAATGAATTGTATACAGTTGGCATTACACAGTTGCACAGACAAGTCGTATCATTCAACCTTCCTCCCGACGTTGACCAACAAGCCTCGAAGAGCCGCTACAAGAACCATTGACTGACAGGGCATTTCCTTGAATTGCCTGCTCCATCTTAGACCCTTTCCTAGACTGCTTTCCAGCACGCAAGGGTCAAAGGCATTCAAGTAACTGATTAAAAAAAAGTACACAGTCATTGTAATATGCGCTTAAAAAAGACTGAGTTTCTTCCGCCAGGTCTTCTGGGTTGGTGCCGTCTTCCGACCTGGTAGTAATGTTCTAAAAATGTTGTATCCGTTGACGACTGTGAACGCCATAATTGGTTTAAACATTAAATCAATTATAATCTATTATAATAAAGAGGTGTGGATTCTGTGGAACGCATTCGATCTGCAGGTTAAATAACGAATAGCACTGCACATGTTGAACGAGTGTTAATCATTGTAACAGCTCACCTGCTTCGTGTCTCGCTTTTTACATTAACGATTCGGTAGATGCCTTTCGGTCTAGAAAAAAATCTTTGATACATGTAAATACACCTTATCTTTTAAACCTATTAAATTTTAACACTTGTAAAATCTATCGCAAGCCTATTAGACCTTTTCGTTTAAATATTTATAAAACCAATACATCATAGTATAATCCTATAGCAAGAATGTGTCGCCCTATAATGATCTATGTTCTTTTCACCCAAATCTAGATATCTTCTCGCCAAACCAAAATGATTTCCATAATACGATTCAAAAGGTGCTTTTCAGACAGATTTAGAACTTTAAGATACATTTTAGACATTTTAAGATTATTTGATAAATTATAATAATAGTTGCTTCACTATCACTACATATTATAAAATAAAGTCGCATTCTTCTGTCCGTCCCTATGTATGCTTAAGTCTATAAAACTACGCAACGGATTTTGAAGCGGTTTTTTTTAATATATGTATAGAGTGATTCAAGGGGAAGGTTTATCACCCGTGCGACGCCCCGGGGCGGGTCGCTAGTTGTACTATAATATTAAGTAACTTTACGACATGATGTGTCAACATAATTATGGGTTCGAACCTAGGATAGATCCGTGTATTAGATATTATGTTTAGTTTTTAGTTGTTACCTGTTTTGTTGTCCAAAAAAAAATAATAAAAAAATGATGTTAGTGACTTATTTGTGTTATTTTAACTAGATAATACTTTCCATATGGTGTAGGATTACGAATTTATAGTTTCGCTAGCCCATTACATCCTCAGAGTGTTGAAGTATGTTGTAGCAAGAGTGCCCTAGCCGAGGAAGGAAAACTTGATACGTAACCCTGTGGCAACCGGTCTGGTCAGCGTGGCACAGTAGACTATTTTCCCTCCATGTAACTGGAAGAGGCCCGACTCAGCACTGGGTCGTTTATAGACTGAGTAAGTGTGAGTAACTAGATAAAATTTACAGCTAAGTATATTAAATAGGACCGCAAAGTATAAACAAAAAATGACAAGCCCTATGACTTTCTTGCCAGTTCTTCGTAGCTGGTTGCGTTCTGAGCTGGCTGTAAAAGATATTCGATCGTTTGAAAATATTTTAAACTGTTTCTTTGGATTCGGGTGGCTAAAGAGTTTTTGTTTAGCACTGTATACCTAATGGGTTTCATTTTTTTAGTTAGGCTAGGTTTTAAATAAGCGGTTGTCAGTTGCGGTTAAGTTTTGAAAGGACAAGATTAGGTCGTGACATTCGCTGCCCTATATTGCTAACGAATGCAGTCACGACTTACAGATGCAACAGTAATGAGCATCTAAACGGTCTTTCTAAATAACGAAAATGAAAAGAGTTTTTTTTTAATTAGGAATTAGGTTGTTTATACGGCTAAGTTAATTTTTAACGACACTTTTAATTTATTATTTACACCATTTATAACTTCGGCCCGCCCCGGCTTCGCACGGGCGCAATGATGAACCTCTAAATTTATCAGTGTTTCTCTACAATATAATGCATTTAATAAACTTAAAAACCTTCCTCTTGAATCACTCTATCTATTAAAAAAGAACCGCTTTAAAATCCATTGCGTAATTTTAAAGATTTAAGCATACATAGGGACGGACAGACGACAGCGACTTTGTTTTATACTATGTAGTGATAGTGATGATAATGATAATGATGAAGAGCGACTGGACAGGTTTAGATAAAGTTTGATATAGAGGCTACTAGCATGCGACTGCTTAGGGGTTGAATGTGCGGCCAGGGTCGGGTAAGTGTCTTTCTGTAAACCAGAGACACTTGCATCCAAGCCTCAACTAATTAACAACAATATACATTGACCTCCGTCAGGTATCAATATATTTATAAGTTTTTTTTCAAACGAATCTGCATGGCGGGCGCAGTTTATAAACATGAAATTCAAAGAAAGAAAGAAAGAAAAATAATTTATTCGGCACAATTTTACCGTATTATACTAACTATAATTACAGGGGCCGTAAGATGATAATGGTGTTTATAAATATGACTATTTATAAGAGTTTTGTGATTGAACCTACGTAAATAAAGTTCCTTTTGAGTTTGAGTATAATTACTTAAACTCTAATATAAATTGAGCTGAAACGGCGCTGGTTCAGCATAAGCCAGACGGGGTGCCTGGCGCTGGTTTTCAACCAGACCTCTAATGACGAGCGGATAGTAAACCAGTTTACAAAAATTAAAATTAACATTCACGAACACAAATGACACCCAGACTCAGACCAAGTGCCTCTGGTTTAGAACTCGAACTATACCAAGTAGTCAAGTGTAGACTGCATGCAAATCCATGCAGTATATTTTAACATTATCGGGAAGATACTTCGAAAGAGACAGACGCAGCTACAAAAAGAGAGTGTTTCAATCATAACGCGAAGTTTCACACCAAAATAATGAGCGACCATTGCCAAACTAGACAATGCATTTCACACCGCGTATTTCGTGTAAAACTTTATCATCTATGATCCTCAGTTAGATTATTGAGTTATCCTGATTTTTGCAATGTGGAAACAGTCTGTTTGGTGACTTTTAAGACAACATGACTAACCAACCATATATCCCGACGGCGACGTCGCTAGATGGGAAGAAAAGGCAGTCATGTTATCAAATATATATAGTGTCCCAAAAAAATAGTGTCAAGCGGAATTCCAGAGATAGAGCACCCCTTGAGTTATCCAAATCACCCCCATGTAATTGCTGCGATTTTTCGTAGATTTCGTGTAATGAATTTGTTTCTGAACTTTTTTGGGATTTTTCGACCTAACAACCTTTTTTTTTTAATGTAAAATGAGATATTTATTATAAGAATATATAGAAGACTTTTTAATTTCTTTTCTTACTATAATTGTAAAATTTTAATGGTACTTTTAAGCATAAAATAATCAGCCTCGTAACTTTGACGAAAATTATGAAAATATTGGCCAAACATTTAAAATTCAGAAAAAGATCATAACACGAAATCTCTGAAAAATCGCAGAACATACGAGTACATGGGGGTGATTCGGGTACCCTTAGGCGTGCTCTAACTGTGGACTTCCGCTTGAAACTATTTTTTGGGACATCCTGTATATATATAAAAAAAGTGTACTGTTTGTAAGTGTGGACTTTAGATTCAAAATTTAACTTGATTTATTCTTAGGCTTCAAAACTTACAGGAATGCCTGCAAGCTTTTGTTACATACTTTATACATTATCTACTAGCTATAGGAAGACTATAGAGAGGAAAGCTAGAGGAAGCTATACAAGGTAAGTAAATTACGTAAGTAAGTTACATAACTTAGTCTTATTACACTGTTAAGAATGTTAAAACTAATAACTGTGCATAAATCAAATGAACTTAACCACTATCAAAACCTGACAACAAAATTGTTCCTGACGCGCGTGTTTTTATTTTATAATGTGTTGCATCACATTTTCTAACGTTTAGACAGATTAAAAAGGTCAGTGCTTATTTTTCGATGTTGGGAAATTTTTGGTGAAATGAATAAATTAGATTTGAAATTACTCAATTTAATTAATAAAATAAATATTTAAAGTTTTATTGACAGCTAGGTATTATCCAAATTTAGGATACATAGTGTCAACAGAGTATTCCATGCTGAGGGTGTCGACAAAAAGAAATGACAAGGCCGAAAACATAGGACAGCATAAACTTGCTACAAAACCCTGTGTCAACCCGTCTGGCCAGCGTAGCATAGTAGGCAATTACCCTACGTGGAACTGGAAGAGGCCCAAATTAGCAGTGAATCATCTTTAGGCGCAAAGGGATGATCAGCCACACGAGGTGGTATGTCTGGCTAGGGGTCGCAGCGCCTATCCCCCGATAACTGTAGTCGGGGATTTCTTAATTGTGCAAATTGCTCTGGAAACTTCGCTACCGCGGTGTAGGACTTTTTGGTAATCCTCTCATTTCTTGATGATATTAGTTCAGATTTTTCGGATAAATTGTGTAAAATATGTAGCATGCTGGTGGCTACACATCTCTGGGCTGAGTAATACTACTAGTGGTGATAATGGTGACATCGTTTCAGCCCATGAATGACCCACTACTGAGTCGGGCCTCCTCCAAATACATGGAAGGAAATTAGCCTACTGTGCCACGCTGGCCAGACGGGTTGGCACAGGGTTTGTATTAAGTTTTCTTCTGTAGCGACCGCATGCTACATACTTTACACAAACCACCCGAAAAATCAGAACAAATTGCGTCAAGAAATATCTCCTACAAATGCGATGATTACAAAAAAGTCCTACATTGCGATAGCGATTCCCTTAGTTGCCTCTTATGACACCCTCGGGATGGTATTGGTCGGTGACACTGCGTATTCTAAATCCGACATAATACTACGTAAAACCGTCACCACCACACGCATAATATGATTTATTCCTATATTGCACCCACACATTTGCACGCGTCTATTGTACCAAAACTATTTAACATGTGCTAACTCGGACACAATACATGAATTTATGTATCCGCCATTATCTCCAAGACAACAATGCGCCAATCAATGTTCAACCTAAACACAGGGCAACCAATGTCGATCCTTGACCTACGACTAAAAAGGCGAGTTATGCGTTTGATACACAGATAGAAACTTACATAAGACCTCGTTGGTCTAGTGGTTAGATGTGCCGCCTTTGGATCAACGGGTCCCGGGTTCGATTCCGGGGTCGGGCAAGTGTCTTTGTCTAAACCAGAGGCACTGGCTCGGTGTCTGGGTGTCATTTCTATCTATAATATGTATGTATTTACAAAAAAAAAATTATATAAGTAGTTTATCATCCATCTCGTTACCATAACACAAGCATTAAGTTGCTTAGCTTGGGACGAGATGGCGTTGTGTGAAATGTCCAAGGATATTTATTCACCATTTCCAATATTCCAGCCCATAAATGACGCACTACTTAGTTGAAATACGCTCACTGTGCCACGCTGGCCAGACGGGTTGGCACGGTTTGTATCAAGTGGCGGAGCGGGTCAGAGATGCTCTGGCTGATCCGCGCCGCAGACGGAGCCCGGGTTGGAGGAGGCGACTCCATGCCCACCTCCTACTCGATTTCCCTGTCTTGTGGCTAGATGGTCTTGCGTTCCATTAATCGGCTCTTACAACACCCTCAGGATGATTTGGGTTGGTGACATTATGTATTCTAAATCCGTCACCACATGGACAACTCATACGTCAGCAGGTGTATTTACAGGGTGTACTACAGCTACAAAAGCCCTTTAGCCTTCTGAAGTGCGTTAATCAAATCTTTAGTTTGTTTTTTCTATCTGGATGCATGAATAAGATATTAACGTTTTAATGAACCACACATTCACTACAAAACACGACCTGGTTAAGGTCGCCGGAAAACGATGGATGCGGCGGCCCTGGACCGGCTTTTGTGGAGATCCTTGGGGGAGACTTATGTCCAGCAGTGGACGTCTATTGGCTGAAAATGATGATGATGGGTTGGCAACACAAGCGCGAAAACAACAAAAATCCTACATCGCGATAGTGAAGTTTTTAGAAAAATTTACCACGCGTGGTTGGATCTCTTTACGTGATGCGGGGTAAGATGATGATGATAAGATACGTAAGTTATTAGACGTCTATTACTACTGTTATGAGTGTGCAACTATGTTAGTGTGCAGGCAATATATTTAACTACAGTTACGCGGCGCGGTTAAACTTAACCTTTAGAAAATGTTAGCCGGTCAAATACCAGTCTAAGGATTGAACCGTAATATTAAATTCCTACTAATATTGTAATTATTCTTGTTGTCTATTTGTAACAGTGTCACCTACTCAATTCATGCTGAGGCTGTCGGATAGGGTGAAGAAACAAGATTAGATAAAGCCGCAAGAATAAAAGAAAAAAATTAGATATTTTTATTGCCCGTGTGGTGTTACAAATTTAGAATACATTGTGTCACTACCCCTTTCCATTCTGAGGGTGTCGTAAGAGCCGACAAAAGGAAATGACAAGGCCGAAAACCTAGCTGCAAGAGAAGAAAACTTGATACGAAAGCCTGTGCCAACCCATCTGGCCAGCGTGGCACAGTAGGCTAATTACCCTCCATGGAGGAAGCCCGACTCAACAATGGGTCATTTATGTGTTAGATAGTCAACATGTTACTTATGTTCTGGTTTCTTAGTTAGTCCAGGGATTGGATGTATCGCCTTTCGATCACCGGTCCACAGTTCCATTCTGTGGTCGAGCAAATCTTTATGTAAAGAGCTTGCACTGTGTCTGGGTGTTCGTTTGTGTTCTAAAATTACATATTTGTCAACAGCCCCCGCGATACAGATTATAATTTGAACAGTGGTTCCGTTTATTTAAAAAAAAAAATAGTGGTTAGTAAGTGAAATTTGGCAAACCATTAAATCTAACTATCAATCAAATTAATTTGAGTAACACCAGCAGTAACGGTTACCGATATTGTAACGTTATAACAGTTATTTAATAGGTTATAACTTAACTGTTATATGAGGCAGTAAAATTTTATATTTGATCGAAACTTTATAGTCAAATTCGGGGTCAGTATGCTAAAAATATATTTCGTACTGATCCATCATCATCAGTTCAGTCCAAGACTCAGTCAGGTCGGGCCTCCCCCAGTTACATGGAGGGAATTAGCCTGATATGCTACAATGGTGGACGAGTATGAGCGTGTTACATTTTTTTTTAAAACGAAACTCCTGTACTAGTTATAACCTGTATCGCTGGGGCAGTTTACAAACATGTAATTCACGAACACAAATGACACCCAGACTCCGAGCATGTGGTTTAGCCTCTGGTTCAAACAAAGACACTTGCCCGACACCAGAATCTGAACTGATGTTGATAATCAGGAAATATCGCCTACAAATGCGAGGATTACCAAAAAGTCCTACACCGCGATAGTAAAGTTTACATAGCATTTCGCACGATTAAGGAATCCCATGAATGATCATCCAGCCACACGAGGTAGCATGTCTGACATGTGGCCGCGATGCCTATCCCCCAAAAACTGTAGTCGGGGATTTATTAATCGTGCGTATTGCTCTGTAAACTTCCCTATCGCGATGTAGGACTTTTTGGTAATTCTCGCATTTCTAGACGATATTTCTTAATAATGATGTTTTTTCAGGTAAATTGTGTAAAGAAAGTAGCATGCATGGAAAGCACACGATGGAGGCAAATGTAACGCATCCACTGATGACCATGATCCTCAGTCATGAGGGACCGACCGTTGATGGCAAACGGTTATTGTCACCAACGCTGTAAATGGATAAAGCGTCACGTTTTTTTTAAACGTAACCTCTGCAAACATTTACGAATACAAATGACACCCAGACTCAAAGTAAGTGCCTCTGCTTTACACAAAGACACTTGCCCGGCCCCGGAAACGAACCCGGTACCCCGTGATTCAAAGGCGGCACATCTTACCCCTAGAACAACGAGGTAGTCAACAAAAGTGAAACAAGACAAAATCAAAATTGGTTTTCTTCAGAAGACTATAGGTTTTTTATTAAACCCTGTTTAGGGTGAACTGGTTTCTTAACAGGGATCCTATATAGCAAGTCTACGGACCTGGCTTCCACTTAAAATCGATACTCTATCTCGTTTATAATCTTACTAAATTCCAGCGTTAGTTACTTGTCAAAATAAATTGTAATTTAATTCTGCGATTTGGAAATGTATACACGCCATGTTTGTAAGCGGTCATAAGCCTGTTCTAAACTCGTCTTGATGGGCAAAGGCGGGCCTTTAAGATGCTTACTTGTACCTCAAACTCCGTGCAGTGACAGATATAGAATACGCAGTGTCACCAACCCATACCAGCCCGAGGGTGTGTAAGACTAAGGGAACGTAAGGCAAATCACCTAGTCGCAGGAGAAGGAAAACTTGATACAAACCCTGTGCCAATGCCAACCTGTCTTGCCACGAATTTGGAGGAGGCCCGACTCAGTAGTGGGTCATTCATGGGCTGAAACGAACCTCAAACATATATAACTGTCCCGTGTGGTGATAGTGACACCACTCCATTCCATTCTGAGGGTGTAAGAGCCGACAAAGGGAAAGGCCGAAAACCTATCCGCAAGAGAAGGATAACTTGAAACGAAAACCTGTGCTAACCCGACTGACCAGCGTGGCCCAGTAGGGTAACTACCCTCCCTGTGATGGGAGGAGGCCCGACCCTGCAGTGGGTCAGTCTTGGGCTGAGTAGTACTAACAAAACTAATGCAGGTAACTGCAATCGTGAATAAAAAAATTTATTTCATGATAAACACCTATTGGAAGAATTTATACACTCCTCTTTCTTTGAAGTCGGTTAAACATTGTATCATTCCAATATACAGCTAGACAGAATTGTCAGTTAACCACTGAGGATCATCACGTGTGAGAATCTGAAGCCACAAGCCACAGGCATTAGTCTCAATGCTACTGAGATGAACAGTAGGGTGACAATGTGTTAATATTATGACGGACATTTTTATGAATATAATAGCTGCGCCCCGCTGTTTCACCGGCGTTTATTATTGTTGTACTGCGGGTGACGCTGCGCGGGAAGCTATTAAAAAAAAGTAGCCTAAGTTAGGTTTCTATAAATTGAGTTATTTTAAGTTATTCCTTATATCATCAGCTACCTATCAGTGAAAGTCCCATCAAAATCGGTCCAGCCTAAAATTTAAAAAAAAATATTTCGGTCTATGTATTGTGTATGTATTGTATTGTCTATGTATTGTATATATACTTAGGCATTTAGTAAAAAGTGGTTATTTGATTATTACAAACAGACACTCTAATTTTATTTATTTGTATAGAGTATCAGATTTGTCTGGAGGATATCGGAGCCTAGCTTGGTAAGCTGATTCAACTTCTCCGCCCATATATTACCCACAGCTGAGTCGGGCCTCCTCTAACTACATAGAGGGTCTTTAGCCTACTGTGTCGCGCTGGCCAGACGGGTTGTCACGGTGTCATATGAAGATTTTATTCTCTTATGGCAAGGTTTTCCGATAAAGAAAATGATAAGCCTGAAAACCTAGGCGCAAGAGAAGGAAACCCTTTTTTTCTTCTTGTTCACCAGGGGTAAAATCCTTTATGGACTTCCTCGCCGGCCACGGGGATGGCCAGCGAGGGGAGTGTGTGACTCTCCCCCATAGTGGGCTACCCACTAAACCTCCCCGGGGTGCTCCAACTCGCGTCCTGTTGCGGCATTGTGCCTCCTCCTCACCTCAGGCTCTACAGAGAAGACATATCAAGAGACTCTGCATTTGTTTTTTTTAATTGCCTTTTTATACATATTATACTAATAATCGGTTTGTGTGACCATAGTCACAATAGTCATAATGCCAAGGAGCGTGATCAGTCAAAAGCATTACAAACTCTTTGGTTTAATCAAATGCTACAAAATTGCACTGCGCATATGTCAAATGCCGCATTAAACAATTAAGGTGCACCTCAACACGATTGACGTGTAACTCGCTAGTCATCAATCTAAAGTGACGTCATGGCGATGAACTTAGTACAGTCACCATGAATGTGGCATAGACAAGCAAAATAAGATGGATCACGGAGAACATGGGTTTTATTTCTTTTTTATTAATCTTTCACGGTTGCCCGGATAGCTGGGCCTGGGCTGGAGTATGTCAGACTCCAGACTACCCACTGTCCGTGTGGTGACGGATTTAGAATATACAGTGTGACCACCCCATTCTAACCAGTAGGTGTCGTAAGAACCGACATAAGGATTATTATTCTTTTTTTATAAGGAATTGGTTTTAAAACAGAATGCATTTTTTTTTACTATGCATTAAATCAATACAGAAATTACACACTACCATGTATTTAACACACATGTATACTTTTTTTGTTTATTGTTAAAGTCTGCCCACAAATGACGCACTGCGGAGACGGGCCTCCTCCAGTTACATGGAGGGAAATTTGCCTACTGTGCTACACTGGCCAGACAGGTTGGCACAGGGTTTCGTATCTAGGTTTCCCTCGCTTGCGGCTAAGTTATCAGCCGTCATTTCCTTTTGTCGGCTCAAGATGGTGACACTATGTATGTATTTATTTAAATCAATACAAAAACACAAACACACAGAAACTCTTTTGTTTATTGTTAACTAGCGACCCGCCCCGGCTTCGCATGGGTGCAATTATATTATACCTATAAACCTTCCTCTTGAATTACTCTAACGATTAAAGAAAACCGCTTCAAAATCCGTTGCGTAGTTTTAAAGATTTATGCATACATAGGGACGGACAGAAGAATGCGACTTTGTTTTATACTATGTAGTGATAGTGAAGTCTGTAGTCAAATTGAGAACTATTAATTAAGGTCGAATTTGCACCGCCTTGCTTAAAGTAATTACGTCATTATAATTATCTGTTTTCACGAAATACAGAACCGTGGTCACCCTACATCGCAGCGCATTACAGCGAGGTCAGTAAACGTAATTTTGTATATCTGTGTCTCAATTTATACGTAATAATATCGTGTGAGTCTCTGCACCATTGTTGCTACCGAAACGGGAGCTGGGAGATTTGCTGTCTCTTTCTATCCTACTACTATATGACCCACTGCTGAGTCGGGCCTCCTCTCATCACAGGGAGGGTCATTAGTCTACTGTGCCACGCTGGCCAGACGGGATGTCACAGGGTTTTTCCTATCAAGTTTTCCTTCTCTTGTGGCTAGTTTTTCGGCCTTATCATTTCCTTTTGTCAGTTCTTACGACACCCTCAGGACGAAATAGGGTGGTGAATACATAGTGATGTATTCGCCATTCGTCACCATACCATGTTTTCCCGGTATCACCCAAAGGTTTACCTTTAAATGTATACCCTTGTTTTTTTTATTCACGCCATCTAGTGTTGAACCTCTGTAAACGTATGGATTGGCTACACGCCTACGTCTGTGTGTGTAAACGATACTATAAATCGAGCTTTATTTCGAATTGGGTGTATTTTGCGGCAATGATATGATCCATTAAAATAAAGCGTAATATCCGCTAATCGCGAACGCTACTCCTATGTCTTAATATTTTTACAATTACACACCAGTCCAAATAAACTGTAAATGGTGACATCAACGCCATCTCTCGGGAAAATGGCTAAGACCAGACCGTTTTATTGGAGTAACGTAAAACGGGGCAGTCGTTGATCCATGATAAAAAAAAACAACCATTAGAACGCTACATTATTCTTGAGTCGTCGTTTCAGCCCATGAGCGACCCACTACGGAGTCGGGCGTCCACTAAATTCATGGATGGAAATTAGCCTATTATTCTTGAGTAACATAGGCTAAATACGAACAGTATTGAAGTTTCGGGGGGTTTCGGGGGCGATAAATCAATCTAGCTAGGAATAATTTTTAGAAAATGACATTTTATTCGGGTTTTTTAAATCGATCCAGCTAGGAATCCTGACATCTATTGGCGAATAATAATACTACTTTTTTGTGAGCACAACAGCAGATGGCGTTGTTAAGTAAGACGAAGTAAATTAGTGTTTGCGTAATTCGTACTTAAATATAATTTCCAAAAAACACAATTTATAAAAAAAATACCGAGCAAAGCTCAGTCATCCAGATATTGCTCATTAAAGTAAAAAAATATTTAAATTAAAAAATCGTATGGGTATCTGTGAAACGCCAGATAAAAGTACCCATACCACCCCGAGGGTGTTACGAGGCGACTAAAGGAACGCGAGAGGTAAATCATCTAGCCAAAAGAGAAGGAAAACTTGATACAAGACTTAAATAACAAATAGACCTAATAGTTCCATTGCATATACCATAGATACTAATTTAGTCGATAATTTGTACGATGTACCAATTTCTATATATTATTTTAAAATAGGTACGTAATACTGTCGGGCCTTCTCCCATCACAGGGAGGGTAACTAACCTACTGTGCCACGCTGGCCAGACGGGTTGGCACAGAATTTCCTAGCAAGTCTTCCTTCTCTTGCGGCTAGGTTATCAGGCTTTGTAATTTACTTTTGTCTGCTCTTACGACACCCTCAGAATGGAATAGGGTGGTGACACCATGTATTCTAAATCTATCACCACACAGACAAATACAAATACGTGTTTATAGGTGTATAAATCTAACGCAGTAGAAAGTATATCTTATGAAATATATTAAAGAAAATAGAAATCTATACTACTATATAAAGCTGCAGAGTTTGTTTGTTTGTTTGTTTGAGCGCGCTAATCTCAGGAACTACCGGTCCGATTTCAAAAATTCTTTCAGTGTTAGATAGTCCATTTATCGATGAAGGTTATAGGCTATATTTTATTTTCAAAGAATTTAGGGATCCGTATGAAAATTGCGATTTTGTAACCCAAGGTGTAAAATCGAAAACCTATTTCATAATGGGCTGATAAGCACGGGTTCGAAGTCCACGCGTGCGAAGCCGCGCTCAAAAGCTAGTATATTATAGAATTATAATATTTAGAAATTTTGAGGACAAACACGCGTAGCTAAGCTAGTCATACTCGAATCAAAACAGCCATGCATTCTCTCCATTAAATGTTCGTAAATTGTCCGATTCCATCCACATACAATTTTGCATAAACTATTTTCAAAACGCCATTATAGGCATCCTTGTTACAACGCATTAAAGTTTGAAGTTCTTTGCTTTTAGTATTCTCTAATTTGGTCTTAGAAAGATTGTTCAGTTTGCAGACAGGTTAGAGCATACGACACTAAAATTAAAGGACATATTTGAGTGGTTACAGGAGATTTAAAATTGCAAACGGTTGTGCGCAAGCGCGCTAGTTAGTATGCTTTTAGACAGTCACTTACAAGGTGTAGTATACGCTGTTCTACTGGGGAAGGACCCAAGGATCTTAGAGAAAACCGTAGCTATACAGGGTTGATACGACATAGGGGCATTTTTTTTAACTGCCTATACTAGGTATCATTTCCAGGCTCTGTACCAAAAATCATTTAAATTGGAGCAATAGTTTAGCCGCAAATGATTTTTGCCTCATTTGAACATGATGTATCTTTCCTAACAGATGTTTATGCCTAACGCATCGTTTATTAACCATATGGGCTGTCCATTAATCACGTGATGTTTTTTTAACATTTTTTAACCCCTCCCTCCCCCTTGGTGATACCTGGTGAGGTTTAAGACTACCCCTCCACCCCCCATGAAAAATCGCGTGTATTTTTTTTGTACCGTTTCAAATTCATACTAATCTTACTAATATTATAAACGTGAAAGTTTGTAAGTATGGATGGATGGATGGATGGATGTTTGTTACTCTTTCACGTAAAAACTACTGAATGGATTTTAATGAAACTTTACAATAATATAGCTTATACGTCAGAATAACACATAGGCTACAATTTATAAAGATATTATGTGAATTACAACAATTTATACAAGTCGAATTCAAAATTGCTGATTGTCAAATTTTCAACCATATTAAACTATAGACAACATAACGTTTCGCTGTCAGTTGCGTTTTGCTATAGTAGGTTTTATACAGGCGGGATAAAAATCTCAGGTATCCTAATGTCCAATTTTTTTTTTGTTTCAAATATATACCTAATAGATGTTGGAAAATTCACACAATCCTACTTAATATTATTGCATCTAATGCGGAACAAAGTTCGCCGGGTCAGCTAGTCACATATAGTTTGCGTAGTGTAATTTAATGCCCCTCTGTCATATCAACTCTGTATACATGAACTTTGGTCGGTGTGGTGTTTTTTGTACGCGTGGGTAACTGTAACGAGTTATCAAACAAATTGAGCACATAGTGGTGGGGGTCTCATGGGTTCGTCCCATTACATGAATGGTATTTAGCCTACGCTGGCCAGACGAGATGGCACAGGGTATCTTGTCAAGTTTTCATTCTCATGCGGCTAGGTTATCGGCCTTGTTAATTCCTTTTGTTGGCTTTTACGACGCCCTCATGATGGAATGGGGCGGTGACGCTTTGAAATACAGTATATTGTACATCTATATAGCCGTGTAAGCTTTTTTTATATCGAAACTCCTGCACTTGGTATGGCCCGTACTGTAATTAACGCAGACAAATGACACCCAGACACGGAGCAAGTGCCTCTGGTCTAAACAAAGACATTTGCCTGACGCCGGAGTCGAACAGGGCACCCGTGATTCGAAGGTGTCACATCCAACTCTTACCAACCAACAGCCAACAAGGCAGCCTGTTCTGATTTTTGAATGATCTCCACTAAGGTTATGCGAGCCTAGTACTTTTAATGCAACTTCGGTACATACTGTAAGATGTAGTTTTTACCCCAGTTTGCCCTCATTAGTTTTGGTCCTAACCTCTCCCACCCGTCTAAGTTCTGAATGATCTCCTTTATGCTTATGCGAGCCTAGTACTTTTTAATGCAGGTGCGGATTTCTAGCCCAGTTTGCCCTCCTTAACTTTGGCCCAAACCTCTCGCATCCGTCTAAGTTCTGAATGACCTCCTCTAAGGTTATGCGAGTCTAGTACTTTGAAGTAGCTGCGGTGTTCTGGTAGTGGAAGTACTTACCAGTCGGAATCCAATACCACGCTATATTTAAAAGTTACTAATGAATTTTAACCATCTATTCCTTATTTAGAACTTGGAAATGAAAGTTGCCGCATTTTAAGATGGGTAAATGCCAGTTAGCGTCCTTGCAATATACCACTGAAGTAAAACAAATTCAGTTTAAACTCGCTTCGACTTAAACTACCGACTTGACTAATAGGTTAAAGTAATTAGATGTATGTTAAACATAATTGGTATGGTATTTATGTATAACATATAGTGTCTGTCGGGTGACGTATTTAGGTTAAATTTTCAAGGACCCATTCCATCTGGGAGCAAGAGAACCAGAGCTACCGACAAAGCTCACAGGATTGCCAAACTTAAGTGGCAGTGGGCAGGGCACATAGCTTCCAGGACTGACGACTAATGGGGAAGAAAAGTCCTCGAGTGACCGCGTTCTGGAAAGCGCAATGCTCTTTAAGTCGCCGGAAAATGATGGATCACTCAAGACCGGGCTTTGTGGCAATGCTCATGGGAGGCCAATATATTTCGATGCAATTTCTAAAGGACAACCTCTGGTTGTACAGACACATAAAAAGAAATAATAATTCTCAAACGGCAAAGATATGAACAATACAGGTTACTCTCTTTGAAGGCAGTTCAGTAATAGGATTTAATAAGTTTTCCTTCTGTTCAGTCTGGGTTGTCTACCTCATAGGTTCCTTTGGTCGCCTTTAACGACAATCTCAGGATGGAATCGGTTGATGACATTGTGTAGGTATTAAAATCTCTTTTCCTGCTGTATCAGGGATACCATAAAATTTTTATAATTTGGTTATTTATTACAGCCTGTTTAACAATATATCTGTCATTGGCGTTTACTTAACGATCCGGTTTAAATGATACTTTAAGATCTTGATAGCCGATCTTTTAACTGTTAACTTATGACCAGTTAAAGTTCTTTAGCACCTGCCCAGACGATTTGTCGTAATCGATGAGCCGACTCGATATATCAACGTGAAATCGATAATAAACATTTCACTCGATGTTTACAAGCGATATGATAGAATTTTATTGAGCGTCGATGTAATTCTTTGGTTACTTTTTAAATTTATGAGCAAGCAATATAAAAATAAGCTACTAGGTATTGAATTTCAAGTAGGATTTTCCAAAGAGGCATATTATATCAACATGCCTCAATGCTATATGGGTGGAATACCAGTATTCTACTACGCAGCCCATAAATAACCCACTGCTGGGGCAGGCATCCTCCAATTACATAGGCTAATAACTCTCACGGCCAGACGGGTTGGCACAGGTTTGCACAGCGTGGCGTGGTTTTGCATCAGATCCCACAATGCCGCAACAGGACGCAAGTTGGAGCACTCCGGAGATGTTTAGTGGGTAGGCCCGATATGTTCTCACTAAATGAGTGAGAACATATCGGTACCGACTCGATTGAAATAGAGAAAAGATTAGATACTTTCTTCTTGTATAAAATGATTAGAATAGAGATTTTAGCATAAAGCAATTAAGTTAATACCATCAAATTGGCGTGTAAAATTAAAAAATGAAGTCTACGTATTTTTTTTAAAATTCCGATTGTCAATTCTTGGCGGCAACATGATCAATGGTTTGTGTTGCGTTCAGAAACAATGGAGTTGTGGGAACAGTTTTTTTATGTTATTTTAACCTTCTATGCGTTGTTTGCCAGTATATTATTTTGAACGCAACTGCATTGTCTTTCATGGTTTAAAAAAAGTATATTGTTAGGCTTAACGCTTAGAAGGTTTAATTAAAGTACTATTTTGTACATAAAACATATAATTTTATTTTGTTAAGGTGGATGCTCCAGGGTAGCCCGCGAAATTCAAATTTTCTTACGTTTTTTGCAATTTGCAGATCAGTGCTAGGTTGTATGTTGATTAAAATGTTATTCGCGGCTGTAAGACGTATGTAGATAAAGAATTATAATCATCAAAATCATCAATACAGCCCTCCAAGCTCATAGAGGTGCAAGAAAAACTTTTTCAACGTCAAAGTCATTCTTGCACCTTTATGAGCTTGGAGGGTTGTATTGATGAGTTTGATGATTAAAACTCTGTAACTACATACGTCTTACAGCCGCGAATCAAATGGTCATCATCATACAACCTAGCACTGCCCTGCAAATTGCAAAAAACGTAAGAAAATTTGAATTTCGCGGGCTACCCTGGAGCATCCACCTTAAAGTTAAGAGTAATTGGTCATATCGAGAGGATGAGTGAAAGTAGACTTACAAAATAAATATATCGCGGGATTGTGAATGCAGGGAACGTTGGAAGGGGCAGGCCTATATGGACATTTCATGACCAAATAGATGATGTCATAAAGAGAGGTCAGGTCAGAAGCACGCTAAACCGACGAGCATGCATGAAGAGGTTGAGGAAAGTGGAAGAAGCGAAAGTTGTGAGCCAGGATCGTAGCAAGTGAAAGGGTGTGATCTCTACCTACTCTTGCGGGAAAAAGGCGTGACTATGTGTATGTATGTTAAAGTTATTTTGTTGGTCAATATCTCTCTCTTTTAGATATAGTACTTTACAAACATCTTGAACCAAAATTGATCCTGCGCAATAGAGGTTAAATTCGAAACACGGGTTTGCGGTTTGATTCCGGGGTCTGGCGAGTGTCTTTTTGTAAACCAGAAGCACTTGCTCCGAGTCTGGGTCTCATTTGTTTTCGTGAATAACATGTTTGTAAACTGTTATAGACGTACGCTCTGCACAACCGATTAAAATTAAAAAATCTCTTTGATATTGATTGACGGAGAAGGGAGGATCATATAACAAGACTTCTACTGTACTTACACTTCTGGTTGACATCATTTTGATTGTTTTATTGAACACCTGTAACAAAGAAGCTATATTAGTTTAGACAATGGATTTCCATACAGGCACTGCAACCTCCATACGAGCCCAATAAAATTATAACCATTGGATGATTTCTGAGGATTTCGCGATTATTACACTTTGAAATTAAACACTTTTTAACGGATTTATCGCGTGTATATTACATTATTTAATTCCCGACGTTTCGAATGCTTTGCAGCAGTCGTGGTCGCGGGAGAGACTAGATGACAGTTGTCTTCAAAAGTACAAAGAAACAGTTAAAATCTACGGCCTATAATTTTGTTTTATTGATAACGGTCCCTGTGCACGCAGAAATCGCTCATGGTGTCAAGTTGTAAAATGCTGTTCTAGTAACTTATACTAAATCATGTCATGTATATCTATATACATATATAAATATAATAAATAAATATCCTTGGACATTTCACACAACGCCATCTCGTCCCAATTTAAGCAACTTAATGCTTGTGTTATGGTAACGAGATGGATGATAAACTACTTATATACTTTTCTTTTTTTTTTGTAAATACATACATATTAAAGATAGAAATGACACCCAGACTCCGAGCCAGTGCCTCTGGTTTACACAAAGACACTTGCCCGACCCCGGAATCGAACCCGGGACCCGTTGATCCAAGGGCGGCACATCTAACCACTAGACCAACGAGGCAGTCGTACAGTCTCCTAACCCTGTTGATATGCCAAAGTCGTGAGCTAATGCTTGCTGAAGGTTGCACTACGTCAGCTCTTATGGCATCTTAATAAAAGGGTTGAGTTAAACATGTGGTGACAGATTTGAGATGCATAGTTTCAACCCATTTCATACCGAGGTTGTTCTATGAGCTGATTAAGAGCTGGCTCTTATCTGGCGAACTTGCTCTCATTATGCTGTTTCGTGCTTATAGTACACAAGACCAGTAATAAGAAAAAAAACAACAACTACGTAGTTTCTTGCCGGCTCTTCTCTGTAGAGCAGCAATCCGAACAGGTGGTAGTTTCAGCAGTATGTGGACGCAAGGGCCGTGGGAGATCAAAAGAGATGGATGGATTGTAAGTATGACGAAATGTTTATGAAAGGTGTGAATTTAGATATTACGACTGATATGTGCGTATGAAGTGGAGACTACCACCTAGTGTAGGACAGGGGCCGTAAGATGATATTGGAAATTTTAAACATGACGAGCTTTGTCATAAAACATAACGTTAATAAAGTTCCTTGTCAGTTGTTGCAGTGCGACACGGTTGGCGCAGTGGTTGAGCGATCGACTGCTGCGCAGCATGTCGCCGGTTCGTTTCCCGTACGGATGAAATATTTGTACGACCTACAAGTATTTGTTCCGGGTCTGGGTGTTTTCTATCTATAATATGTATATATTTACAATAAAAAAAATTTATATAAGTTTATCATCCATCTCGTTACCATAACACAAGCATTAAGTTGCTTAGCTTGGGACCAGATGGCGTTGTGTGAAATGTCCAAGGATATTTATTTTATTTATTTAGTTTGCGTTAAAGGAATACACAATGCAGAAACCCTAGCTGCAAGAGAAGGAAATCTGTCCAGGCTGGCACAGTAGGCTTATTCTGTACACCTATTTAATCTGTGACGTAGTTGCAAGATAATCGCAGCTTAGAGGCAGAATTGCACAGTTCGTTTCCTGATCTTGATGGTACTTGCTTAATGGTACCCACGCGATACAATTGTTTTAGTTTACGTCTAGGGCTGGCAGATTATCGATAAACTGTTATCGATAAATGATTAAATAAGATACTGTTTTCGGCAACATTAGCGTGGTTCAATAGAAATATGAGTTCGTAGATGTCGCTGTAAAGCTGGTCTGCGCAATAAGATCTTTGTGGCTTTCTATGGGGGATGCCTATGATTAACAATGGACGTCCATTCTTCTCAGCTATGGCCACTTTATGTGGTGATAGCTTTAGAATAGACAGCCTCACCACACCATTCCGTCCTGAGAGTGTCATAAGAGCCAAGAAAAGGAAATGACAAGGCCCAAGGAAAACTTGATACGAAATCCTGTGCCAACCCATCTGGCCAGCGTGGCATAGTAAGCTAATTATCCTCTTTCTAACTGGAGGAGGCCCGACTCAGCAGTAGGTCATATAATGGCTGAGTGGTGGTAGTGGTCGAGTTTCGGATTAGTGGTAAACTGTCGAATACTTTGCATTATGTAATATTTATTATAATGTGTTGACTATTTGTAAGTGTAATACACAAAATATACGATTTGACTTTGACAGATGTCAAAGTCAAATCGTATATTTAAGATGTAACGATGTAGCGACGATTTGACTTTGACAGATAGATATATATTATAGGTACTAACTTTTTTTTTATGACATTTTCTACCAGTCGATCTAGCTACATAGTATAGTTTATTTTAGGTCTCGGTTAGATCGATGCCCAAGTTTATCGAAGTACGATAAATTACTTATTAATGGTTAACATCACTAGAGCACGAAGTTAGATTCACGTAGTGAGGTCATTTCGGAATTAGATATTTAAAAGAATATTGTTTCATGCAATTTTTTATATATTATGTGAATAACGAACTGACGTGATACAATGTTTTAACAGCATTATATTTTTAAAATTTGGATTAAGGTATTTTTAGGATACCTTCTCTCTGGAAGCGAACCACGGACTCGTTATCCAGAGGCAGCCAATCTAAACCCTCTTGCTTTTGCTCTTGTTGCTCGTAATTGATGGTACAGATGTATTTCGGAAACCTTCAATATGAAGCGATTTACTTATTGAAGCATTTACTCGTTCTAAATTCCAAGTGACGACATTTAATTAAGGATACTATCATTAAATTCAGCCGCTATAAATTGCAAATGCCATGCGAAACTGTAAAAGGGTGCACACATAGACGCTGAGCGGTAGCGGAGCGATTTCAAATGTCCAATTAAAGGTGATCGCACTTGTAAGACGCACGTCTCTCTGGTGACGAATCTAGAATACATAGTCACTACCCGTGTCATCCTGAGTGAGTGAGTGAGAAAAGTTCATACGAAACCCTGTGCCGACTCGTCTTGCCAGCGTGGCACAGTAGGCTAATTAAATTACCCTCCTTTGTTATTTTTTTTATGTTTAATAGCAGATTACTGAACCGATTTCGATACAAATTGAAATGGTACGACACGGGAATCGTCAAAATCGGTCAACAGTTCTTCACCCTCTCTAGTCAGTCCCTCATGACTGAGGATCGTGGTCATCAGTGGATGCGTTACATTTGGAGTAGATGATTTGCCTCCATCAAGTCCTGTCCATGGTTTCCCTTGCAATCCAACAAAACTTGAAAGAGTACGTGTCTTTCATTTGATCGATCCGGTCCACCTTGTTGGGGACCTCGAGCTCGTTTACCGGTTTTCCAACAGTTCTTTTAAATTAAAAAGAAACGTTCGAATTGAGAACCTCCTGCTTTGAAGTATTGAAATATAACAGTTTTACAACTATTATTTTCTTTTCTTTTTTGTTTACTTTCATGGTCTGAACCACCTATTTAAATTTGGCAGAAGGTCAAAAAATAACCCTGTAATATTAAATAGGAACTATATAGTTAGCATTACTAACATAAATATGTACTATAGATGTCTGTAACTAAACTAAATAACTATTAAACTAAAATATACATAATTTATAAAAAGTTCAGTTGTGCCCAATCGCCACCACTTGGCAAAGTGCCCAGAAGACTAGCAGCGTTCCCGCGCTGGATAGCTATACTAATCCTTTGCGCGAGATACGTGCCAGCCCTCTGGTCACCAGAAGTATCGACCAACCTACGCGACAGGTCTCTGAAAAGCCGATGAGCACTAGGACCCCACGGACCCAATGTCTCAACCGCAAACGGCTCAAACAAGTAGCCTTCGTCAAGCCGTCAAGGTTTTCTGCAAAATCCGCAGCACTACCAGCCTCGACAGATGTTCTAGGAAGATGGGACGGCGCCAAGGTGTCTACACATGTGACATCCCAAACAAGCGGCCGACCCATCTTCCAAGGGATGACCGTCATTCCGTCTGGCCTTTTACCATCGTCACGCCAAAGACCGTTCGGTTCTAGAATCGCCGGAACGTTGGACGTGATAAGAGACCGACGTATGATATCATTGAGGCTGGCGTGCCGCGGTATTCTGCCTACACTGCGCTGACAGGACAATCCGTGGTGCGCAAGTCGGTCAACCGACTCACCGCAGTGGCAACGATGGGGCACAACGCACGTAGTTCCTAAGCGGAGACAAACGGCCAGTCTAAAAGCTGTAGAGTCCATTGAAGTTGGTTAAAAATAGGCTGCTCGCGTTAACATAGTCTGGGTGCTCAGCAATGTGTCCATACCCTAACTAATGCTATTGCGAATCTAGTTTTATTGGGTCGTTACTTTAAATTGAACTGAAGACAACATGTCAAATGTTAAAGACGTTTTAATCTGTTTTTCATCCTCGACAACTAAACAGTTCGACATATTACAGTTGTGCAGACTTTTAAAATTAAATCAACAGTTTTTACTCGATTAAAATCTTACGAATGCTTTCAACTAGTCACGTATTATAACACAAAATTTAAAAAGAAAAATACTTAATCACTTAGTTTTTGCCACCGGTTAGGAATACCATTCCACAGAGAAGAGCCGCCTAGAAACTCCATGGTGGCTCTTTTAAATATAAGGGTTACAATGATGCTGGTACAAACGAGTCTGACAGATTAGTGAGAGCAGTTACACGCATAAACATAGAGCATAATTCTGTGTCGCTACCCTATTTAATCCTCAGGGTATCGTAATTATCGTCAGATAGTCGTTTAAAAAAAGAAAGAGATTTCTACTCTATTTCACAGAACTTCTAAAAACGAAACTCCTACACTAGGTATAACCTGTATCGCGGGGCTGTTTACAAACATATTTTATTTATTTATTTATTTATTTGATTATAGACGAGCAGCATAGAGCTGATATGTCTATTTCAGGCACTGTTGAAAGTTTGATAGTCACTTCACATATTCACTGAATGTTTTATGTTCATTATGTTTGTTTAAGAGTCACGTTATTTGTGCGTAACCAATTATCAAGTCTGTTTTTAAAGGAGTTCATAGATGTGGCAGACACTACTTCCTTTGGCAGTCTGTTCCAATTGGTAACCACTCGGTTGCTCAAAAAGTGGTGTGCAGTGTTGGTTTTGGCTATCTCATGGTTTATTTGATGTTGGTGTCCACGCGTGGGTTTTAAGGTTGTCTTCAGGTTGTATATTTTTTGAATGTCAGGTAAATTGTATCCAGATGTCAGGATTTTAAACGTTTCAATAAGGTCGCCACGGAGACGTCTTTCTTCAAGTGTAGTGAGGCGAAGTGTGCGGAGTCTGTCTTCATAGGGCATTCGACGTAGAGCTTGTGGTATCTTGGTCGCTTTTCGTTGGACACTTTCTAAAAGATTAATGTCTTTTTGAAAGTTTGGGCTCCAGATTTGAAAGCCATATTCGAGTAATGGGCGTACATATGTTTTATAGATCTTTCTAAAAGTTTCAACTGACATTGCTTGAAATGATCTACGTATTACATAAAGAAATGAGTTTGCTCTCTTCACTATACCAGCTATATGTTCTTCCCATTTCAAATTGGATGTTACGAGGATGCCTAGGTCTCTCTGTTGATTCACAGCTTCTAATGTGATTCCGTCGAGATTATACGAAGTCTTAGGATTTGCTCTACCGAGATGAAGAATAGTGCATTTAGATATATTTAGTGTAATGATCCATTCCTTGGTCCATCGAAGAATACGGTTTAGGTCGTCTTGTAGTTGTCCACTGCTGGTAATTGGGTTTGTAAAGAGCTTTCCGTCATCAGCGAAAAAGGCGGATTCTGAATTTATTAATTCTGTGAGATCATTTATGAATATTGTAAACAGATGAGCAGAGATGACTGATCCTTGTGGCACTCCACTGAGCACTTTCTTGATTTGCGACAAGGAGGTACCCACACGTACTTGAAACGTTCTGTCTGTCAGATAATTTCGTATCCACTCAAGCAGCGAGCCGCGTATTCCGAAGTGTTCTAGTTTCATTAAAAGGCGTTGGTGGGGGACTCTGTCATAGGCACGTTCATAGTCTAGGTAACACACATCCACGGGTTTGCCATTATCTACATCTTTTGTCCATTTGTGCATACACATTAGTAAGTTGCTAATGGTTGACCTTCTCTCAATAAATCCATGTTGCTTTGTCGATATTATACATTGCTTGTTTAAGAACTGGGTCAATTGTTTATCAATAATTTTTTCCATAATCCGTACAATGATGCTAGTTAGACTTATTGGACGAAAATTGGCAGGAAAGGTTTTGTCTCCTTTTTTATAGATTGGTGTTACAACTGCATGTTTCCAGTCTGACGGTAAATATCCATTTTCAAAAGATAGTTTCATTAGTGCTGCAAGAATGGGGGCAAGGGTCTCTGGGCAATTTTTTATTATACAGCATGGTATTTTATCTGGTCCAGGAGAAGACTGTAGTTTCAAGTTAGCAATCACACTTTTTACATCCTCTACGGTGAAGGAAATATCACATAGACTTTCCTCTACACAGGGCATGGAGTTAATCTCTAGTTGTTGGTTCAAGGTTGGTTCCTTACAGTAGGCTTTCTGAAACTCTTCAGCAAATAAGTTGGCGATGTCGTTAGGGTCTGTCTTTAGGTCACCATTCGTACTTCTGATAGTTGGAGGAATGCCAACTTTTGAAGTTGTGCAACGACGGATGTAAGAGTAAAAGGCCTTATCTCCATGGTCTAGAAGATTCAATTCAAAGAGACTTCTTTGTCGTCTTGAGCTAGCAACACATTTATTGTTAATTTCTCTAAATGCCATGTAGTCTTCTGGGGCATTAGATGCTTTGTATTTGTCCCACAGAAGTTTTTTTTTAGTGATCAATTCTAGAACACTTTTGTTAATCCATGGCTTATTACGTGATTTAGTCTTTACTATTTTAATTGGTGCATGATTATCTATGGTTTTATTGAGTGTCCCCAAAAATCCCATCCACAGTTGCTCCGTGTCATCACGTGTCAGGTCAATATTCTCTAGGTTGTTTTGCAAGTCTGTTCTAAAAATATCATAATCGATACGGTGGTAATTTCTTCTGTATTTTGGAATGTCACTAGATTTCTCCAGTTGACATTGTATGCTGAATTCCAGAACACAATGGTCACTCTTACCGATTGGAGGTTTATGGCTTGCTTCCTTTATAAGTGTCTCTTCATTAACCATTATTAAATCCAATAAAGAAGGTTCATAGCCAAGTCGATATCTTGTGGGCTTGTTAACTATTTGGATTAGATTACTTTCAATAAAGATATTTTTGAAAAGTTCTGCTGCTCCAGACTGGTTTTGATTCAGTTGAATTGGCCATTTTATGGTTGGATAATTAAAGTCACCGGCTATAACAACAGTGTTATTTTCGGCTGCTGTAATGAGGTTTTGTAGTAATAAGCTGTCGCGTGGTTTCCAAACACTTTCGCTGCTGTCATCAGGTCTATATACACCAATTACAAGGAAGTGGTATGTGCTGAATTGTATGTCTATGTATAAGGATTCCGTCTCATTAGACATATACTGTTGATTGAGTCTGCTCACAATTGGAATACCATTTACACAGTTTTTTACATATATTGCCACACCTCCACCTCTAGTTTTGCCTTCCTGTTTGTTTTTCTTATGGGGGCGGTCTAACCGGAACAAAGTGTATTCAGGGATATTGTATGTACTATTGCGATCATTAGTTGTAAGCCATGTCTCAGTAATTATTACAATACAAGGTTTATTGTTGTTTACATAAGCTAAGAAAAGATCAACCTTAGAGTGTAGAGACGAAAGATTGGTGTACATAAATGTAAGGTCAGTATACAGGCACCTGAAATTGTTTATTAGTTTTTTTGCTGGACAATCTTAGGGTTGCCTTTTATATATTTTATTGTCAGGCCAGTTTCACCTCTTTCGGTACGGGTTTTAAGAGACTCCCGAAGATTTTCCAGTTCTTGCCGTTGTTTAGGCGTTTTATCGTCATAAACTCTTACCTCCTTATTCGCCTTACTCTTATTTTTTAGTATCCAAACTGCATCTTGTCTTGACTTTAACACTACCTTGATCGGCCTTGTTTTACCAGGTTCGCGACGTCCTAGGCGATGAATTGAGGACACCCTGTCGCTGAAGTCAGAGCCATTGTTTATGTCTTGTAGAATTTTCTTAACACAAGTTTCATCATGTTCTTTTCTATCACTGCCTACATCAGATACATTTTCCAGAATTCCAACCAGGATAACGTTGTTGGCTCTTCGTTCTCGCTCCAAAATTTCCTCAACCAGGGCGTTAGTATCAGGTGTTGACGATACTGGTGTCGCCGTTACCGTCGGTATGGGCGACGGTGAAGAGAGAGCTTCTGTTAGCTGTTTCTTTAAGTCACTCACTTCTTCGCGAAGTCCATCATAGGATTTAATTAATTTCGGTACTTGAAATAAAGCCTCCCTACAAGGGGGACAGAGGAAAAGTAGCGTACGTTTGCCCTTTAACCCCATGACGCGCGCCTCACTGCTTGTAAGATTACTGCATTGTAAACAGATATTTCGTTTGCAACCATCACACTGCACTGTTTGATCGTCGTTGTGGTCAACATCACATTGAAAGCACTTCATTTTTATAGGTTTTTGAGAAGTAATGTCTACACAAGAACTCCAAAAACTCAATGAGATTTAACACTGTTCACAAGGGTTAACACCGGGAATATCACTCTGTTTAATCTTTTCACAGTTAAACACTGAGCTATCAAGAATATTAATCCAGTTTTTGACACAAATATCAATCAATAACTATTTTTATTCACGATTATAAATAGGACACGATTTTCAACAATGCTCCTTTTACTGAGGGTAGAGATAAAAAAAAAAAAAAAAACAAAAAAAAAAAAAAAACATATAATTAAATATCCATGGACATTTCACACAACGCCATCTCGTCCCAAGCTAAGCAACTTAATGCTTGTGTTATGGTAACGAGATGGATGAAAAACTACTTATATACATATTTTTTTTGTAAATACATACATATTATAGATAGAAAACTCCCAGACCCGGAACAAATACTTGTAGATCGTACAAATATTTCTTCCGTGCGGGAATCGAACCCGCGACATGCTGCGCAGCAGTCGATCGCTCAACCACTGCGCCAACCAAAATGACGCCCAGTCTCAGAGCAAGTGCCCCTGGTTTGTACAAAGACTGCCCGACCCGGAATCGAGCCTCGGATCTCTGATGAAAAGCAGGACAGCCAACTCCTAGACTAAGTAGACATCAATCATATAGTGCGCATAATGTGATGATGACTGCCTCGTTGGTCTAGTGGTCAGATGTGCCGCCTTTGGATCAACGGGTCCCGGGTTCGATTCCCGGGTCGGGCAAGTGTCTTTGTCTAAACCAGAGGCACTGGCTCGGAGTCTAGGTGTCATTTCTATCTATAAAATGTATGTATTTACAAAAAAAATAAATGTATATAAGTAGTTTATCATCCATCTCGTTACCATAACACAAGCATTAAGTTGCTTAGCTTGGGACGAGATGGCGTTGTGTGAAATGTCCAAGGATATATACGAGTATATATATACTAGCTGACCCGACAGACGTTGTCCTGTCTGAACTATGAATATTGAATTCGAATTGGAATAATTAATAATAAATTAATATACCGCCTTTTCTTATCAATTCCAATCCTTTATTTAATGTAATAAAAAAAGTAATTATGCCAAAAATAGCGAACCGTCGGGACAAACGTCAAATGTTTGACAGGTAACAGTTTGTATGGGAAAATAAAATTGTTGTTTTTATTATTTTACTTACAATATCAATGTTTTCTCTAGACTCTTAAACCTTCCCTGGACTCACACGAATATTTCAAGACCAAAATTAGCCAAATCGCTCCAGCCGTTTTCGAGTTTTAGCGAGACTAACGAACAGCTATTCATTTTTATATATAGAGATAATAAGACTCAAGATATTTACTGCTCAGCCCATAAACGACCCACTACTGGGTAGGGCCTCCTCCAACCACACGGAGGGTAATTCGCCTACTGTGCCTCCCTGGCCAGACGGGTTGGCATAGGGTGTCATATCAAGTTTCTTTCGTTTGCGTTTAGGTTTTCGGTCTTATAATTTCCTTTTGTGAGCTCCTACGACACCCTCAGGATGAAATGGAGTCGTGACACTATGTATTATAAATCCGTCACCACACTGATCATGATATTAATAACACGATTATTACCTCAATCATTGTGGAAAAATATAGCTGTTTTTTTAATTAATAAAAAAAAATTGTAACCGCTAATGATGGTAATGTTCTTTTTTTTAAACAAACGCAAAACGAATGTTGCCTCAAAACCAGCACAAGGTGTTACAAGTTAAAACGATTAACGGCACACAAAAAAACGTTTTGAGGTTTTGGGTTAACTCTTGTGAAAAGGGTTCATCTTGTACAAGGTTTAATCGAGGTTAGGATAATAGTTAGTACATATTAAGAGTAACATTTAAGGTTTTGATTTCGAAAATAATTTATTTGTTCTAATGTCTCTGCAGGTGAACCAGAGTTACCGCTTATCGTTTTCACAAAGGATTTCTAAACGACACATAGAACATAACATTTTTATTTTCATTTTAAAGATGCTATAAAAATACGTTTTACAAGATGCTCTTAATGACATATAAAATACAACCAATATCCAATAAATAGAGAACTATCTATTTGTTACGCCCTTATCGTTCTATTCGTTGCTTGGTTAATACATCGGCTGTTATTTTAACCAGACCATCTATATCCTTTTCTCTGATAAAATTATATTTCACTGGGTTCATTGAATAGTAAAACAATACGGTATTTACTACCGCCGTACCAAATGACCCGGTGACATTTACCCATTCAATATGTCAAATAAATAAAACTCCCATTCGCACCCATCAAAACGTAATAACGTGGCCAATTTTTTTAATTAATCGCCGATTTATTTTACAACTCGAGTGCCACTTGCGAGTTGGGAGCAATTTAAAAAAATAATGTTTTCATACTTCCGAATCCGAGATGAATTGAATAACAACACGATAACCTTACTTCAATGCTGATGTGAGCCTCCTCTAAATACATGGAGGGGAGTTAGCATGTCACCCTTTTTGAACGGGTGTGCAGAAGAGTGAGTCTCAAGATAAGAAATGGACTTAAACGTGGGTAACACGACTCGATTTCCTGCCTTGTCTCCTTTATTTCTTCCTTATTTCCTTATGTCTTCCTTTATTTATTTTCTCTTACCGCTAGGTTATCGGCCGTGTCATTTCATTTTGTCGGCTCTTACGACACCCTTAAGATGGAATGAGGCGGTGACACTATGTATTCTAACGTCAACACACGGAGTACGACACACTTAGCAGGAAATAGGATGGCGCCTTAAAATCTCAGATCTTATTATTTACGTTATTTGATTAGTTTCACTTTCAATTCTGTAAGTAAGCTGTAATGATTACGATGATGTTAGAAGGCAATGAATGGTATAGCGCATAACCCTTGGCTATAGTTGCCAGACTGTGGAAGGCATACATACAAAAATGTCTTACGTTTGAAATTGAGCTATTGCTTGAATCTCTACCAATTTATGTTTATATAGAATATATCGGCACTGAGATTTACGGAAGTAAAACAGTCACAATGGTAGTACTCAAAAATTCAGAAATGAATTATTTAAGTAATTAAAATACGTAGGAAAATTAGTCTGTACTTCAATTCAGTGTAGTTACTGCTAATAATTAAACGTTGACGTTATTGCGTTAAGAAATAACATTTTTAAATCGAGCCCTTTTAGGAAAAGCATTGCTAAATAACTATGTAAATATATCAACTTTACATAGGGTGTACTGAGATATAAAACTGGCAAGCGAAATTAATAAAATTAAATCTTAAATCAAATGTTCTATATTCAAAATTACAGAAAAAAATATAGGATGCGCCAATATTTTCCCGCCACAAAGTTATTAGAAAAATACGCGTTCAGCGGCCAAACGCCATGATAGAAAAAGAATAGAAAAATATGGATTTGGGATATGTGAATGAAGATATGACGACCGATATGTATGGAGACTAACACCTAGCGTGGGACAAGGGCAGAAAGGTGATATTGGTAATTTTAAATAGGTATGACGATTTATTTTAGAGATTTGTGATAAAACCTACGTCAATTAGCGAGTCTAAGTTACTTTTGAGTTTAAATTTAATCTGTTGTAGATTTCATTATGGAAAAGTAAATAATTCTAAACAACTCGGAAAGTTTTCCTCATATTTTGATAAAAATATCAGACCCGATTTCCAAAAGTAAAAGTAAATAAAATCTGCTTGAAATCCAGTGAGACCAAAAAAATAAAAATAAATTTTGGGAGTTCATTAAAAAATCTCGATTGCATCTTTTAGCCCACGCTTAAACTGTTATACGACGAATCATGCGAATATCCAAAATCATTTAACCACTTATTAAAAGATTAAGACATCCCAGAATACCATGGAGTTTAAGGGCATTATTTATTTAAAAAAAAAGTTATTTAATAGATAAGCTACCAGTCCATAGCAGACATCCAAAAATTCAACTAATTTTCCAGGCAAAGAAACACGAATAACCCACTTAATAAAAGATTAAGGATTCCGACAATAGCTTGGTTTTTATTGGCATTACTTATATTAAAAACACCAGCCCATAACCGACGTCCAAATTCTACAAATTTTCCAGTAAAGAAACACCGATAACCGTAGCTTTTTATTATAATAAAATGTAAAATAACCTTGGTAGGAAACCGCTAGTCCGCTTTTCAAAGTCTCACAACACAACACGCACTCACTATTTACAAATTGCACACACGTTGTGCTTTAGACAAGTACAGCGTACAACTGAATGTTGCCAGGGAATATTCACTTTTATACTTGCTCTTATTTCTAAGTTACATTGGGTAATCAAGGATGGACCGTAGTGGGGCTATTTCCGGGGTGTTACATAGAAAAACGAAATACGTTTAACACGATAGAGACAACCCTTATTGAGAACGGGAGATTGAAAAAAAACCTCGTAATTATGTTATGAATTAATCGATTCAGCCCATAAATGACTACTGAATCGCGACTGTTTCGAATTCATGGAGGGAAATTAGCCTACTGTGCCACGCTGGCAAATCGGGTTGGCACTTGCTAGGTGATCTGCCTCTTGCGTTATTTTAGTCGCCTCGTACGACACCCTCAGGATGGTAGGGGTTGGTGACAAATCTGTCTTATCCCAGCCTTGAACTTAAAAATGGCGATTTCAAACGAGCGAATGCAGAATTTCTTGCCGACTCTTCTCTGTAGAGCTGCATTTCGAACCAGAGGTAAATATTTCAATTGTAAATGGTAAATTTAAAATTGTACTTTCCAATTTTACTTCTCAAAAGACCTCTAATGAGCAAACTTGATTAAATGTGTTTGGTTTTTGACATTGTATTCATATACCTTATGGATGTAATTGCCATTTTTTGAAGCCGTCATTTCTTGAAGCCGTCAACAATATTTTTTTTTTTTAAATAAAAAATATTAATATGCTACCACGCGTCTTAAGGAATCCCAGTTACCCTATTAGCGGACTGTGTCGTAATATGAAAATAATTTTTTGGTCTTTTTATTTTATTTATTTAAGGGCTTTGTCACTAAGCTCTCACATCACCCTGTAAGACAAATAACAATTTAATTCGTAGCATATATTCTGCTACTAAGCAATGTGTATTATAACAAGATTTTATCACCCGTTGTTTAGCAAGAACTAGATCTGCTAAATTGATGAAATATTATAACTTAACTTTTAAAATAGTATATTGTTATAGAAACAGTACTGAGAACTGCAATGTTAGGTTAATTATTCTGCCGTCCTCAAGTTAAATGCCGTTAACCGACATGGCGCCAATTTTAATTACCACTCAGCCCATAAATGACCCACGGTTGGGCCTTCCATTACTTGGATGGTAATTAGCCTATGATGACATATGGAACAGAGACGTGGTCGCTCACTATGGGCTCCATCAGAAGGCTCAAAGTCACCCAAAGGGCAATGGAGAGGGCTATGCTCGGAGTTTCCCTGCGAGATCGAATCAGAAATGAGGAGATACGCAGGCAAACCAGGGTCACCGACATAGCCCACCGGATTGCAAAACTTAAGTGGCAGTGGGCAGGGCACATAGCTCGCAGGACCGACGCCCGATGGGGCAAAAAAGTCCTCGAGTGGCGACCGCGCTCCGGAAGGCGCAGTGCTGGTAGGCCTCCCACACGGTGGACCGACGACCTGGTTAAGGTCGCCGGAAAGCAGTGGATGCGGGCGGCCCAGGACCGGCCTTTGTGGAGATCCTTGGGGGAGGCCTATGTCCAGCAGTGGACGTCTTTTGGCTGAAATCATGATGAATTAGCCTACTGTGTCAAGCTGGCCAGAAAGGTTGGCCTTCTATTGTGTCTCGGTTTTCGGCCTTAACATTTCCTTTTGTCTGCTCATAAGACACCTACAGGACGAAATATCTTGACCTGATAGCATTTGTACCCCTAGTTTTGCAGAATAGAAAGCTTCATAGCAAGTTACACAAATAAAAAACATAATTAAACAGTGATATGCGTTATTAATCTTGTATTTTGCGAACGCATCTGAACGTAATACGTTGCAGAACACAGATTAAATTTTAAAACTATTATTTAGTTTTTAATGTCCAATTGCATACAAGAATTGCGGTTTGCATTACGTATCATTTTGTTGACGTGTCGAAAGTTGATGGACCCGGCCTGTGTAAAACTATGCTTTGTGTTTTTTTTTTGTATTTGCGGCCATTTTTGTTTTTTATCGAAACTAGGATCGTAGCAAGTGGAAAGAAGTGGTCTTTGCGGGAAAGAGGCGTGATTATATGTATGTATGTATGTTTCAGTAGTTCGGTCTACGCAAAAGTTAGAATATACTAACTGCAATTTTATTATACTTCGTCATTTCAGCCCATAAACTACCCACTAAGACGGGCCTCCTCCAAATTCATGGAGGGATATAAGCCTACTGTGCCACGCTGGCAAGACGGGTTGACATAGGGTTTGTATCAAGATTTAATTCTCATACGGCTAGGTCGCCTCAGGATAGTGTGGGTTGGTGACATTGTGTATTCGAAATCCGTCACAACACGGACAACAATTCTGTACTTAGTTACTTACTTAGTTAAATTTAATAAAAACAATGTGATAATTTTCAATGAAAATTTACATTTTTATGCAAAAATTGCCAAAACGATATCCTAAATATGTTCATCATCAGCCTATTTCAGTCCACTGCTGGACGTAGGCCTCCCCCATGGCTCGCCACTGAACCCGGTCTTCAGTTCTATGCATCCAGTTGCTGCCGGCTGCCCGGTAAGCTTTATGTGGGTTTGTAAAATATTGTGATTTTTGACTCTGAAATTTCAGCCATTTATGTATATAATTTCACAAGTACAATTTGTATAGGAACTGAGTTGGGTATATCAATTCATAGTCCGATTTATTAAACTGTTTTTTTTTAAATTATTGCTGTCTTGAATGACTTTGAACCTAGGCTTGCGTGGAATCTACTAAAACATACGGTTTTTATTCCAGACTAGCGACCCGCCCTGGCTTCGCACGGGTGCAATGATGAACTTCTTAATTTATCAGTGTTTCTCTACTTTATTATGGATATTTATACATATACTAGTGGCCCGCCCCGGCTTCGCCCGTGCAAAGCGGGGGTGGGTTGTACATAAAAATCTTCCCCTTGAATCACTCTATCTATTAAAAAAAAACCGCTTCAAAATCCGTTGCGTAGTTTTAAAGATTTATGCATAGGTACATAGGGACGGACAGAAGAATGCGACTTTGTTTTATACTATGTAGTGATAGTGATAAACCTTCCTCTTGAATCACTCTCATACATAGGGACGGGCAGAAGACAGCGACTGTGTTTAATCCTTTAAAGTGATAAACCCGGATGAAGAAGATTTTGGTCAATCGACGCGAAACGACGCTGAAGCAAACAACTTAGAATTTTGAAAACCTATTACAAATAGAAGCTCGAAAACCTGTTAACCTGTACCGTGGTAAGTATAGTAGTATAGGTTGTAGTATATAATAGGTATACATGTAATTCATGAACACAACTCACACCCAGACCCGGAGCTCACACAAAGTATCTCTGGTAAACACAAATACCTGTCTTGTCCGACCCGTAATCGATCCAGGACCAAGAATGCGTCAAGCTTCACATTAACGTGTTTTGTGTCACACGATTTTTTTTTTAATATCCTTGGACATTTCACACAACGCCATCTCGTCCCAAGCTAAGCAACTTAATGCTTGTGTTATGGTAACGAGATGGATGATAAACTACTTATATACATTTTTTTTGTAAATACATACATATTATAGATAGAAATGACACCCAGACTCCGAGCCAGTGCCTCTGGCTTAGACAAAGACACTTGGCCGACCCCGGAATCGAACCCGGGACCCGTTGATCCAAAGGCGGCACATCTAACCACTAGACCAACGAGGCAGTCAATTGTATTATTATAACATTTCTACTCGTTGGATGTCCCGCTTTTGGATCACGGGGTCCTGGGTTCGATTCCGGGGCCGGGCAAGTGTCTTAATGTTAACCAGAGGCACTTGCTCTGAATCTGGGTATCATTTGTGTTCGTGAATTTCATGTGATACAGGTGTGATACCTAGTGCTACTGCACAGCTATTTTTTTAAATCTACGTTCTAATTTTTGGTACTTCTTCATCAAACCGCATAAGCTCGTATGTCGTAACACCTTGCTTCATTGTTTGGCAAGCGCTTAGTAATTAAAATTGACACTAAGACTTCCCGATGTACAAAACATTAAGTTTATTTAACAACAGAATTGATGACAGTAACGTAGGTACCAACTAAAGTTTAGGCAGTAATTGTGAGGGCAATATTGTAAAGGGGCGTTTTGTGAGTTGATTTGATCGAAAACAAAATGTTTTTATTCTAAATAAATTCTTACGAATGCTTTCAAATAAATAGTCAAAAATTATGAAAATAAAACTTTTATTATTTTTTACTGACTAGGAATGCCATTCCACAGAGAAGAGTTGGTAAGATGCTCCAGGGTTGCTTTTTTTTTTTAAAAAAACTGTGCTTGTTTACAAGAAGTACTAAACAGCAATGGAGGAATATGTTGCGTGCCAGATTCCAACAGCCTGGACTTATGTAAAAAAAAAACGAAACTCTTGCATTAGATACCTGTATCGGGACAGTTTACAAACATGTAATTCACGAACCAAATGACACCCAGACTCGGAGCAAGTGCCTTTGGTTTACACAAAGACACTTGCCCGACCCCGGCATCGAACCGGATACTGGTTGATCCGGCGGAATATCCAACCCTTACTCGAGCACGGCAAAAGAAAACCCAAGAAAGCGTACGTGTGTATGGGGCTTAATGTTATCATCGCGAGGTTTACCAACATTTTTCTATGTCACATAGACACAGTATATAGACAGTAAAAATGATTAAAGTGAGCGTTTATAAAACTTAATTGCACCTTCGTCGATAGTAATAAAAATAAAAAAAGTTGATAGAAATCGCTTGTACGTATGTCTGACTTTTGTAAGTCGACCGCATCCCCCGACTTCTAGCGATCTTTACAATGTCTTCCATCGAAGCCTCTAAGGCGAGGGCAGGAAGGGGTCGTAACGTGCGTGCCCCATCCCCCCGGACACCATTTGCGGCGCAGGTCAGCCAGAGCTCCCTTCTTTGGGAACCACCCCGCCGCCCCCTTCTGCGACATAAATAAAATAAATATCCTTGGACATTTCACACAACGCCACCTCGTCCCAAGTTAAGCAACTTAATGCTTGTGTTATGGTAACGAGATGGATGTTAAACTACTTATATACATTTTTTTTTTGTAAATACATACATATTATAGATAGAAATGACACCCAGACTCCGAGCCAGTGCCTCTGATTTAGACAAAGACACTGGCCCGACCCCGGAATCGAACCCGGGACCCGTTGATCCAAAGGCGGCACATCTGACCACTAGACCAACGAGGCAGTCAAACATAGCGGCCTCACAGAAGGAAGCCACGTCAGCCCCCGGCTGGTGCACCGGAGCGGTCTTAGGCTTGCAGGGCAACTCTGAGGAAAGAGGAGTCCCCGGAGCTCAAACCCGTGCGCTGCTCTTCGTGTGGCCTCTCCCCGTGGCCCCGCCCGGCATGGGTGACCCTGAACCGGTATGGCCCCAAATGGTCAAATGGTTTTATTTTAAATTTTTAATAGGCTACATGATTATGCGTGTTATTGCTTTCACAAATCTGTAAGACTTGTTTGTACCACCATCATTGTAATCCTTTTATTTAAAAGAGCAACCACAGAGTTTCTTGCCGGCTCTTTTCTGTGGAATGGCGTTCCGAACCGGTGGTAAAAACTAGATGATTAGTTTTTTTTATATTTCTCTTAAATTTAATACTTTTTTTTTTGACTATTTGAAAGCATTCGCAAGAATTTATTCGAATAAAAAACATTTTGATTTTTTTGATTTTTTGATTTTGGTCATGAAGACACACAAGCCCCCTCACCACGGCAAGGCAGCAGCTCAATCGAGGGGTAAGCTTATGTAACCCATGCGATTTTTTTTTATTCTTGGCAGTACCTAATAAACCTAATTAAAATAAACATTTTTTTAGCAATTATGCATGTATTATACTTAGAAACCATCCTCTGGAATCACTCTATCTATTAAAAAAACCGCTTCGAAATCCGTTGCGTAGTTATAAAGATTTAAGCATACATAGGGACGGACAGACGACAGCGACTTTGTTTTATACTATGTAGTGATGTAGTGATAGTGATGATAGTGATGACTAGAAGTTATCATTTCTAAACAGGTCTCTCTTAACAAAAATACCTTTTAAAAAACTGTACGATTCATCTTATCATACCACAAACGGACTCTCATAGATCCTCGACTGAAGACAGAAACGTCGAAACATTTTCGTTTTAACGGAACCCCTTTTTTTTTGTTTTGACACCCAGACTCAGAGCAAGTGGCTCTGGTTTATGCAAACTCTTGCCCGACCCTGTAATTGATCCGCGGACCAGTGCTCCAAAGGCGGCACTTCCAACCCTCAAGGTCTGGGCAAACAGCGGACGGGGCGGGACGGCGACGCGACGCTGGCGGGACGTGAAGAGTTGTAATGTATTAGTTAATGTAGAATATGTCACACAGAGCCGACGCGACGCGACCGCTACTCTCGCGCCGAGCGCGACGGCTCTATGTGACATATTCTATATTAACTAATACATTACAACTCTTCACGTCCCGCCAGCGTCGCGTCGCCGTCCCGCCCCGTCCGCTGTTTGCCCAGACCTTTAGCCCATTTTTAAGTCGTGCGTTAAAAATAAGTAAAAAAAACCAAGTGAAACCAGGTGCAGTTCTAGTTAAGTCGTGATTATCATTGTGTCATATGAGGTTTTTTTTTGTGTTAACTACCGCTGACTGAGTAATGAAACAATATAATGGGTAATTATAGGCAGTAAGTGTTCATCGTGTCCTAAGCAAAATAAATGGTTTGAATTTGAGTAATTAATCGCAATTATGAAAATCCGTGTGGTGACGCATTTCGAATACATAGTGTCAAACTCAAACTCAAACTCAAATCATTTATTTCAATTGAACCTATTTACTGGTGTTTTTGAAAGGTCAAAAGTGAAGTTAGGAATCTAGTTGCATGTTCCAAAAAGTAGATCCTATGGAGAAGAACAGGCAAGAAACTCCATGGACACTCTTTTTATCATATTTTCTGTTACAAGCATCTGATTGGGTTACATTGATTTCGTGTTTATTTATAGTAAGCTAAGATGTGAGGACAATGTAACATATTGCACAACAGAAGTGTCCAGGAGATCAATATAAAGCTATGTAGGTATGTCAATAGCAGTTAAGGGATGACCGGCCCCAACTGGCGGCACCCGATCACGAGCATGACGCATGTGCCAGCCATCCCCCAGCTCAACCATATTTTAGGGAACCGAAGGACCCGACACACACGACACCACCAGCATGACCTTTAAGCGAGCATGACATACTCTCAACTGCTTGTTTATATGATAAGTTATATAAATACGGTGACTACATAGTGCTCACATTTACAATTCCAAACTTCTAAACAATTATACAAAATAAAATGATAAAGGTCCTGTATAATACGAAGGTCCTGTATACTCGATATAAAAAAAAACAAAGACAAATTAGTCCTACTCAGTGGTAAAAAAAACAAGGAACATGAATATTTAATAAATCCATGATGTCAAAAATAATATTATGAGATAGGTACATGTCAATAAAAGACCTAGTGAAAGTCCGGAATTAAATAATTATTACAAAAAAAAAGGAGTAGCAATATATGAAGACCACATAAGACTATTTCAGTGTGGCTGCGGAGCTGGACCAGCATTTCACCAAGCATTTTTATCATCTACATATTCATCTAATTTATAATAAGCCTGCCTGAATTTGTGTGCGTTTTACACATATTTTAAACTTCTTCTCGTTTAATTGAAGGATGTTGGAAGGTATTTTATTGTAAAATTTAATGCAGTTCCCCATAAATGAAGTTTGCACTTTTGATAATCTAAATTTTGGTTGAACTAGTTTATTTCCATCTCTAGTAGTATAATGATGTCGTTCGCACTGTTTACTAAATAAATGCAAATTTTTCCTAACATACATGATGTTTTCATATATGTACTGACAAGGCACTGTTAGGATGCTGATTTCTTTGAACAGGTCCCTAAGGGAATCGCGACTGCGTAGATTGTAAATAGCTCTAATAGCTCTTTTCTGCAGAATGAAGATTGATTCAATGTCTGCAGCACGTCCCCATAGCAGAATACCATAAGACATGATACTGTGGAAGTAACTAAAGTACACCAGTCGTGCAGTGTCTATGTCTGTTAATTGGCGGACTTTCCGAACAGCATACGCTGCGGAACTTAGCCGCTTAGAAAGAGATGTTATTTGGGGACCCCATTGTAATCTAGAATCAAGCGTTATCCCTAAGAAAACAGTGTCCTCTACTAAATCCAATTTATCATTATTCAATACCACATCACACTCACTATGTTTAACATTAGGTAAAGAAAATCTTATACATTTTGTTTTATTCCCATTTAATACTAAATTATTCGCAGTGAACCAACCATGTACTTGATTAATAATTTTATTTATATCGTCATAGTTTTTAGCACGTCTATCTACTTTAAAAATAAGTGAGGTGTCGTCAGCAAACAAGACATCTTGGGTTGATTATGTAATGAATGGGGAAGGTCATTAATGTAAACTAGAAAGAGAAACGGGCCTATTATAGAACCCTGTGGCACGCCCATTATTACGTTTGAGCTCCTTGAATTGACACCGTTTATCTGAACCTGCTGCTGTCTATCACTTAGATATGATTTAACTATACAAATGGCCTGCTTACAAAAGCCGTAATGTTCAAGTTTGAGGAGCAGCGTTTCATGATTTACACAATCAAATGCTTTCGAGAGGTCGCAAAAGATCCCAAGAGCATCATGTGCTTCCTCCCAGGCTGTAAAAATATGCTTTAGCAAGGACACACCGGCGTCAGTAGTGCAACGCCCTTTGGTGAAGCCGTATTGCTGATCATGCAGGATATTGTTTATGTTGAAGTGCAATAGCATTTGATTAAGCATGATCTTTTCGAAAATTTTACTGAATACTGGCAAGACCGATACCGGCCTATAATTGTTAGAATCTCTACTGTCCCGAGATTTAAAAAGTGGTATAACTTTACTATATGTCATCATCATATACCTTCCTGGGGGTGTCGTAAGAACCGACTATAGGAAATAACAAGGTAGAAGACCTAGCTGCAAGTGAAAGAAAACTTGATACGATTTCTTGTGCCAATTCCTTTTTGCCAGCATGGCAGAATAGGCTAATTTCCCTCCATGTAATTGGAGGAGGCCCGACTCAGCAGTGTGTATGTTAAGGGCCGATGAATGAATGTATGTCACCAACTCATTCTATCCTGAGAGTGTTATCTAAATATATCATCCAATCAGCAACTTAACACGTTCATTGCATTACGAGATCTATCAGATCTCCTGCAGGACTTTTGTATTGTGCGTCGACTATAATCGTGTTGTTTCACTCCTTGCGGGAGGCTCTAACGTGTAAAGTTCTTTAGGTATGAGTAAGGCAAATATACATATTTGCTTCCTACATAAAGGGGAGTTTAAGGACATAAAAAACATTTTTAGAGATGGATTAGGTCCCTAACGCACAGTAGTATAATTGTTTTCATTCCTTGCGTTAGGAGACATGTTGATACTCGTGGAATCGTACGCCTCGTAGACGCAAGAGCGGGAGGGTGGGAGCTTGCGGCCGTTGCGTGCCTCATTTTAGTGTTGTCCTAGCATCGACGTTGCAAGTAGCGCGCTAAACTTACTATTGCACAAATTACCATTTTTAATACAACTCATGTGACAAGAAGCGTGCATAAAACCTGCACGTTTGTTGTGACGTGACATCTAATAGAACGCAGATACACTAGTCCATCCACATCTTAATTTGCACTAAACATAACGGTTTAGGTTCAACAAAAATACACATAAGACACTTGTATAACTTTAGAAAAACTAATACAATTAGATTCCAATGCATTTGCTGACATCTGGTTACATCCTGTTTATTTATATACCATCATCATCATCATAATTTCAGCCAAAAGACGTCCACTGCTGGACATAGGCCTCCCCCAAGGATCTCCACAAAGGCTAGTCCTGGGCCTTTATACCATGTTTTAATGAAAAACACTTTGCATAGTTTGTGAATAAACTTCTTTAATAAAACTTTGCAATAGATAACTGAGATATTATTTTATTCCCATCACTACTTACAACGCATATTGAACTATCTTCGGTTGCGGTACGAGATACAATCTATACCTAATTTTCTTTTGGTATTTGTAGTATAATCTTAAGTCATAACTGCGTGCGAATCTAGGAAAATTTAGAGCAATAGGCTCTCTTGACCTACAAAAACTTCAAAATATATATCTTGGGTTTTTTGGGATGATATAAATTATTTGCAAAACCGTCTTTTTAGGAGACTGATTAGGTCTCCAACGCACTAAATGATATGTTAGTTGCGAGATATTTTAGGTCTCCAAAGCACCAGCTGAAAGTTCTTTGAAAATGATGGCGCAGTGAACGTGTTAATTAATCAGGGTGGCTCTTAAGAGCTGTGTGTTTCGGCAGGTCAAAATTTAGATATTACAGAAAATACTGAAAATAAATTCTCGGGTTGCTTTAAAACCGACTTTAAAAACGAGGTCGTCCCAATTCGGTTGTTTCGGTTTCGGTATCAGTATTTCAAATGGTTCAAATGTTTGTTTATTGCTTATTTGTTTTAAATTCGGTTAACATTTTTTGTTTTAACCCTTCTATTTATGTCGTCATTTTGAGATATAGAGACAAATAAAAAAACGATTTATGAGAGCGAGCTAATCCAAAGATCAACAGGATCTATACCTCGTCCGCCCTAAGCAGTACGCCAACAATCCGCAGTCTTAGTCACGCCCCGTAACCAATCAAATAGTTCCAAATTAGAGAGTTGCGTTCACAGAGACCATTTGAAGGCATACATTAGCACGCGACTGCTGTGTTCCGTCTTTTTAACCCCCGACGCAAAACGAGGGGTGTTATAAGTTTGACGTGTCTGTCTGTCTGTGGCACCGTAGCTCGCGAACGGATGAACCGATTTCAATACAGTTTTTTTTGTATGACAGGTGAGTTACGGGCGAGTGTTCTTAGACATGTTTGATGAAAATCGGTTGAGTCCTTTAAAAGTTATGGGGGGTGAAAGTATAAAAATATAATCGAGTGGGGTCTCAAATGAAAGCGCATCACGTGCACATTACAAACATCATAATAAGCGTGTACCTATAAAAAGCAAAAAATAAAAATTTAATTTAAATAAACCCCCGACACAATGACCTAAATATCCTATAAAAAGTAAAAAAAAAAAATACATAGCGTTGGGGGACCGCTCCTATTTATTGATTACCTGACCCCTGGTCCCCCAACGCGATGTATTTTTTTATTTTTTACTTTTTATAGGATACTTAGGTCATTGTGTCGGGGGTTTATTTAAATTTTAAATTTAATTTTTATATAATTTACAACAATAATTAAGGTGCATATACCTTTACTTGGTGCATTCTTAACGCGAAAGAACTATAGATGATGAGCCATCTATCCGCAACAGAAAAGAGGTCTTATTTAGAAGTGGGTCATTTAAGAATTGGGAAGAACATTAAAAGGCTTACGAGTACAATCACCCAAAAGTCAATGGAGAGGGTTATGTTCGTAATGAGGACATACGCAGGCAAACCGGACTTACCGACATAGACCAAATGACAGGCCCACTGCCTGTCAAGTGGGTCTGAAAAGTCCTCAAGTCGGAACGGGTAGAGCTGACGACCTGGATAAGGTCACTGGAAACCAAGGAGGGGCTTTATGAAATCCTTGGGGGAGGCTTACGTCCAGCAGTGGACTTCTTGTGGCTGAAATGATGATGATGGAACACAATAGGCGTCTTGTCACGATGTATACAATCAAAATCGGCTAAGCGGTTTAATAGCACTGGTTTGGGTAAGGACCGTGAGAAGAATTGCAGGACCTATCGAATACTTGTTGCGAAATCGTGCCCTTGTTCAAGAATGCACCGCATGGGAACCGATCCCGCGACCTCAAGACATCCAACTGTCAATTATTCATCGATGTACGTACATTGATTTGATCATTGTTAAGGTTGTTAAGTTATTTGTAAACTATCTCTTACCACCCGATTTCGTTCGCGTGGTATATAACAACGTGGAAAACCTAGTTACTATCATCATCATCATTTCAGCCAAAAGACGTCCACTGCTGGACATAGGCCTCCCCCAAGGATTTCCACAAAGGCTGGTCCTGGTCCGCATCCATCGCTTTCCGGCGACCTTAACCAGGTCATCGGTCAACAGTGTGAGAGGCCTACCAGCACAGCGCTTTCCGGAACGCGGTCGCCATTCGAAAAAGTCCAGATACTATGCGCTCATGAAAGGTGGAGGGGCGTCAATAAAAGTAGCCTTTTTTACCAGTGACTTGAATGCCTTTGACCCTAGGCTTGCGTGATGGAAAGCAACACCAGGGTCTAAGATGGAGCAGGCAGTTCAAGTAAATGCCCTGTCGGGCACCGGCTCTCACATACACTCGACGAAACACAGTACAACTGGTTGGGCCTATATTCTAGCCACAAGAGACGGAACATTTGATACGAAACCCTGTGCCAAAACGTCTAGCCAGCGTGGCTAACTACCCACCATGCAATTGGAGGAAGCCTGACTCGCCGTGGGTCATTAATGGGCTGAAATACTTCTTACAGCGCTCCTTTCTTTCTTTTCCAACTACATTTACATGGGGGGTAATTGGCCTACTGTGCCATGCTGGCCAAACGGGTTGGCAAAGGGTTTCGTATCATGTTCTCCTTCTCTTGCGGTTAGTTTAGCCGTCATTTCCTTTTGTCGGCTCTTACAGCAAGGGCGGATCCAGGGGGGGGGTCATGGGGGTCATGACCCCCCCCTGAGCTGGTTCCAGGACTTAGGTGGACCACTAATTGAACATAATGATTTTATTTATATATTTTATCACCATACAGATTTTATGTAAAACAATACCTTATTAAGGAACAAAAGAAACAAGGACTAATTATTACAAATATATCTATAGTCTAAGCTAACAAAGATGCTGCCACCACATATTTAATTTTTATTTTCAAGTAATTATAATTGCGTGCAGTCGGGATTTCATCTTCTCTATATATAAAAATGAATAGCTGTTCGTTAGTCTCGCTAAAACTCGAAAACGGCTGGAGCGATTTGGCTAATTTTGGTCTTGAAATATTCGTGTGAGTCCAGGGAAGGTTTAAGAGTCTAGAGAAAACATTGATATTGTAAGTAAAATAATAAAAACAACAATTTTATTTTCCCATAAAAACTGTTACCTGTCAAACATTTGACGTTCGTCCCGACGGTTCGCTATTTTTGGCATAATTACTTTTTTTCTTTTTTAATTACATTAAATAAGGGATTGGAATCGATAAGAAAAGGCGGTATATTAATTTATTATTAATTATTCCAATTCGAAATCAATATTCATAGTTCAGACAGGACAACGTCTGTCGGGTCAGCTAGTTATTTATATAAATTGTCGTACATTTATATTAATTTATTAGATATTATTGGTATTTTAATACAAATGTAATCATTATGTTTAATGTTTTTAAGTATTGTCGGTTTTTTATTTATTGTAAATATTTTTTTTATTTTTTTTATTATAGAATGAATTTGTTGTATATTTTTGTAGTCTATTTAATGAAATAACTACTACTCGTCACACGAACTATTCGAAGCAAAAGCATAGACCCCATACTTAGATTTACGTTAGACCAGAAGTGCTTGCAGCTTGGTATCCGTATGCCACTACTGGGATTCAGCAGAATATCAGCGTCAGGTACTGCACTTGACATATGCTGAGCTGGATACCCTTTCGGTGCAGTTTCGAGACACATAGCTAATTCAGAAAATTTATTCTTTTTTGGTTTTATTTATTTTTTTATTATTTGGTTGTATACATGGACGTATAAAAAAAGGCGGACGGAACTCTCGCTAAGACAAAAGTGAGACGCCAATATGGCGGCCGCTCTTTAAGTGTGAGTTAATTTTGGGGTGGCCAAGTTACACAAAAATTTGCCATTAAAACACGGACAATGTAATAAAAAAAATATGTATTGTTCGAAATTGTAATGTTTAAGTCAAAGTCAAATAATTTATTTTGTTTAGGACACAATGGACACTTACAAATTGTCAACATATTAAAAAAATGAATAGAATGCATATACTATTGTAGTTTACCACCAGTTAGGAACGCGACCACTGCTGAAAAGAACTGGCAAGAAAATCAGAGGGCTCGTCATTCTTTTTTTAATAATTTGCGGTCTTATTTCATTTAATTTAATATCCCAAATGCTGAGTCATTTTTTTATAATAATGTCTTTTGTGTAATAATCTCTTTTTTTATTTATAGTCGGTAGCTAGTTGTTTGCCCAGGGTGTTAGAAAAAGTTCGCGCAAGACGACCAAAAAGCCGCGTTCTCCTACATCATGACAACGCTTCTTCACACACGGCCAACAAAACAAAGTCATTTTAGCTTCCGGAAAAGTACAACTCGTCACCCATCCTGCGCATAGCCTCGATCTAGCACCCTGTGATTTCTGTATTTTCCCCAAAATCAAACATTTCATGAGAGGTTTCACTTTTACCAACTCCGAAGAGGCAGTGATAGCGTTCAATCATCACGTAGAAAACATGCATTCAGATCTGTGGTCCTCCTGTTTAATTAAAAAAACGGTTCAATCGCATGAAAAAATGTTTGTAATGTAGTCTTTTGAAAAGCAATAATATTATAGTTTTACGTTTCTGTTGGTGTGGTGTGGGTTAACCTTTTACGTTTCTGAGCCATTTTAACTTAAATCTTTAACAATAGTGACGAGCAGAGGTGTTTACATTACTTTCCATCAAAACAACAATGATTACTGTACAAACAAAAGCGTGTCGAAACATGTCGAGACATGAATCACATTATAAGATTAAGAGTTATATCATTGGTGGAAACTTTATATAAAGGTTTTGGGTTGGCAAAATTCGTTAATTAGAGGTATGAATACTTTTTCTTGATAGTTGAAAATTCGTTGTAAAGAGGTTGTACGCAAAGAATGTTCGCAATGTAAAGGTATACTTTATATTGACTCTTATGGACAATTCAAGGGGATTACGAAGAATTTGTTAAATCGAGGAAGTCGTTACATTGAGGTACGTTATATTAAGGTTGCACTGTATACATTTTTTTTTTGTAAATACATACATATTATATTTAGAAATGACACCCAGACTCCGAGCCAGTGCCTCTGGTTTAGACAAAGACACTTGCCCGACCCCGGAATCGAACCGTACTTTACTTGTATCTATTGTTATCAAAATTAAATTATAAGTTCTTGACTTGACCACGACTATGTGACCTCCTCCTGGCGCCAAAGCTGGATCCGCCCTTGTCTTACAGCACCCTCAGGATCGAATGGATTGGTGACACAATGTTTTCTAAGTCACCTTATGGACGGTTTTGACGCTGCTGACTAAGTATGACTAGCACAGGATAAAAATAATCGAGTGAACATTAATACATAATCGAGTTGATGTCTCGTGTAATTGTACTAGATTTATTAAGCGCGTCGTCCACGCAGAGTGAATAGAGCTAGACAGCTTGACAACTAAGCTAATCGATACTCTAATTTCTAAGTACACGTAGAGATCAACAGAGCGCCGTATTGCAGTTTTTTTGCCCAATCGTAGGGTAGCTCTATCATCGTGACATTTTGGCCAGCATAAACTACACTACTCGTTGACTAGATATTCATATAAAAACAGTAAACGTCAGTTGCCTACGTCTAATTAAAAATACGACTATAGCTAGACTAATCTATGGCTTGTAGATGATTCGAGAGCTCTCTATTCGCATCGCTTGTCTCGCTCTCGTACGTCCACGACGCCTTCCGAGAGTAGCCGAGCCTGTCTACGTAGACTGTAGTGACACTAGTACACGAGGGTAGTCTCGCTAATGTGTACACGTCGTAGGTTGCCTATGAGAGTCGCGCTCCGTAATTGTAATCTATCGTGGACGAGGCGCTTTAGTCAGTGCAAAAGCACAGACTAATAAATCAATATTCCCGAACCGGTACGACATGGCAACCTTCAAGAAACGAGCCTATTCCTTTCTTAAAGGCCGGCAACGCACTTGCAACCCCTCTGGTGTTGTGGGTGTCCATGGGCGGCGGTGATCACTTACCATCAGGTGACCCGCTTGCTCGTTTGCCTACCTCTTCCATAAAAAAAAAAAAAAAAAAAAAAAAATATAAACATGATTTATTGGCAGACATCTTTTAGAATGGCGTCAAAATATCGCTAATAGTATAATTAGAGCTCACTGTCGTAACTGAAAAAGAACCACACTCTAATACAGTAAATATGCGAGCGAAGCAGTAAGTCAACTAATAATTTTAACTTATTCGTAACTTCAAAAAAAGCGGATATATAAACCATTTGAAGTCGATGCCTGCAAGTTGGTACCCACTATAAATGGTAGCTTATTTTTCGGGTTTTAGTGCAGCTTTAAGTCGGTTAAAATTTGTTGTTAAAAAGTATAGTATAGTAAAGTTGGTTTTTAGTGCAAATAAACATTCCTTGTAAAGGTAAAAATCTCCGTTATATACATAATTCAAGTTGTCTGCCAAACTGTACAGATTGCGATAAAATCGAATAAATCAAAATGTTTTTTATTCGAATAAATTCTTGCGAATGCTTTCTAATAGTAAAAAAATGGAACAGAAGAAAAATTAAAATTTAAAAGAAAAATAATTAATCATTTAGTTATTACCACCGGTTCGGAATGCCATTCCACAGAGAAGAGCCGGCAAGAAACTCCATGGTTGCTCTTTTAAATTATAACACCCCTCTTTTTGCGTTGGGGGTTAATAAAAGGGTTACAATGATGGTGGTACAATCAATATCCATTACTCTTTAGCCTTACGAGGCACGGGAGAAGTCAGTTATTACAAATGATTGACACCTATCTAACAATCCGAACTTGTTTAACATGCAAATCGATTGCGTTCCACAGTGTCGACAAAGGCGCGACGTCATAACAAAAAATGTCTGTCGTTCATTAGGATGTTAACTTACTGCTTTTCTTTTCTCTGTGTTGACACTATAATTACCCGGAATTGAACCTTGGACCGCGGGTCAAATGTCAGTGAGGCGCTACACATTATTGCACTTGAGATATGGTTCGTGAATACAGCAAGTCGTTGTTAAATATCTTTTGTAATAAAGTCAGATCTACTTATTTTCGGTAACCTTTTAATGTGAACTTCTAAACTAGTTTTTTTACCACTTGGCGCTCAATCATACGCTCCAGGTAGCAGTTAATATGGCCACGGCACAAAGTAGATAAAGGACCAGAGACAAAGATTCAAAGAACAGCGCCATGGTAGGCACACCAATACAAGTATGATACGCGTGTGTGCGGGAGCCCTGGCGGCTCTTCACGTACGGAACGAAACCTGTATACACTGGTTCGGCCAGTGGTTTAACAAAGGGCTACCTCACCGCTCGATGTGCGTCATGACGTGCGTGTTTGTTTAAATTTGAATAAATTAGAAAGGGTGTAAATATGCTTTATTGTACTGTGTGCATGAACAAAAAACATATCTTTTTTTAATTATCCCAAACTAGTGGCCCGCCCCGGCTTCGCCCGTGCACAGCGGGGGTGGATTATACATATAAACCTTCCTCTTGAATCACTCTATCTATTAAAAAAACCGTATCAAAATCCGTTGCGTAGTTATAAAGATTTAAGCATACATAGGGACGGACAGACGACAGTGACTTTGTTTTATACTATGTAAAGATAAAGATAAAGAAGATACCAAAGAAGCCTTTTTGAAATTATGTGATAAGTCAGTTTATGACTAAAAGTAGGTATGTCTCAAATTATTAAATGACAAATAGATGTAAACAAAATTTTGTGTATTTATTTTAATCCTACTTCTTTTTTTTTTTTTTTGTCGGAAATCCTCATGGATACCCGGCCTTTGGTTACTGGCCGGGTTATGTGGGACTCCGGGGCGCGTGGAGATGGTAAGTTGCGCCCTAGCCTACCCACTAAAACCGGCGGCGACCTTCGACTGCCCGAAACAGGGCCACGGGTTTCGCTCCCCCGTTGGGGGAGCATGCTCCGCGACCCGGAGGATTTTAATCCTCCTGTGCCAACCTTATAAGAATAGGTAACAATTTTGCTCTTAGAAGGTTTCCCTCTGGTCTTTATCTACTCCTGTGGCCACGCTGCTTAACCCGAGGTGCTACTGTGTAGACCAGTGGTGGACAAACTCTTTTAATAGTGGGGCACAAAGTTTAAGACATTCTAGAGGAGGGCGAGAATGATAGAAAAAGGTGCATTTTGTGTCAAAGCTTTTAATCATAATATTATAAAATGGTTTATTTTAATGGGTTAATTTGATAATATCCTGAAAACCATCCCCACCCTTTCTATTTTTAGTTGGATTTTCTATAAAAGCGTATTTTTAAAACTATTTTTTATTTTTTAGTGATTATTATTCAGCAATATATTAACGCACTGTTCGAAAACTTTCGTTTTCAAACTCGTCGCCCATCCCGCAGAGTTTTAAAACGAAAGTTTTCGAACAGTGCGTCCTACCCGTCATGACCTACGGCGCTGAGACGTGGACACTCACAGTGAGACTAGTCCACCAATTTAGTCGCTCAGCGTGCTATGGAGCGAGCTATGCTTGGAGTTTCTCTGAAAGATAGGCTCCGTAACGAGACTATCCGACAGAGAACCAAGGTCACCGACATAGCTCAGAGAATTAGCAGACTGAAGTGGCAGTGGGCTGGTCATATCTGTAGAAGAACCGACAACCGCTGGGGTAGACGAGTTCTTGAGTGGAGACCGCGAATCGGCAAGCGTAGTGTGGGACGGCCCTCTGCTAGATGGAGCGACGATCTGCGAAAGGTTGCGGGCAGCAGCTGGATGCGTCAAGCTGAAGACAGAGCGCTATGGCGCTCTTTAGGGGAGGCCTATGTCCAGCAGTGGACTAATGTGGGCTGATGATGATGATGATGATATATTAACGATATTTTGATATCTATTAGCTATTGCATAGAAGAGCGGTGTTTAACCTTGACGGTCTCATCAAACAAAAAATCGCTTATCCTGATTATCCTAGTAAGGATAACGGATCAAGTTGTTTAAAATATTGAATTTTCAACGGTCCTTATTAAGTACGCCAAACTTCGAGTTAAACCGACGTTTTGAAGTGGGTCATAATCATGTTTAATGATTCCATGTTCCATACATCTAAAGCGAGATTCCATACATACATCTAAAGCGTATTACATACATCTGAAGCTGATAAAAAACGTAAAAAAGATAGAATAATAAAATCAAAAATGAAATTTTAATTATAAGTAGGTATATGAGCCGACCAACCCCAAAATCGGTCCAGGTATATCGGTTGTTATATGTAAATTGGTTGTAATGTGGCATTATGTCCTAAATCATTTACAGTAATAGTTCCAAACCTTTAGGCCCTGAGCGTCAAATGTCGTTTGCCATCAGATCGTGCAAATCGACAAAACATATTTTCATATGTGCTTCTAATGATGTTTATATTACACGACATTGTACCGACACGATACTTGTGGCCTTAAACGTAGAGTACAGCAAAATTCAGCGCCGAAAATTTTTTTATATCTTTTTTACGTGGTAAATCCTCATGTATCCTGAATACATTGGGGACTATTGAGAGTTTTATTGCGTGCATGTGAGAAATAATTAACGTAAAGAAAAGCGTAAAGAAAAACGTAAAGAAAAGCGGCAGGCCGCACGGTCAGCCGCCTCCGTGGTACAACCGCTAGTGCGTACGGGTACTAAGTTCATACACGTTAATTATTTCTCACATGCAAGCTATAAAACTTAGTGCATAAAACAATAGAAGCGTGAAAAAAAATTTAGATTCTTTATTTATTTTTTAATTTCGTGCAGCGGAACTCTACCCCGCCACAGAGGTTTTATGCACGCAGCCTACAAAGTCAATATTTGAGTTGCAGGTTGCAGGTATACTTAAAAAGGTAAATTTACGTTGATATTAGTTTTATTATTTCTGTCACATCCGTTGTACTTATTTAAGAATGACGACTCCTTAAAATTGTTACTTCCGTTATGAGTTTTGACATATCCGGTATATTTACTTAAATACTTGCTTTAAATTGATTTCCGTTCTATTCATCTCGAGTGAAAAGTTCATATATTTATTTATGCATACAATTATGCCGTGTTTCCGGTATAAGTATTTAATGTTAAAAGGAGGTGCGTTAGGTATTTACCATTTTAGCGTAACGGTTTACATTAATTACATTGCGATGCATGACAATACTTTTTTTTACATTAAAATTTGTATAAATACCTCCGTAAATTGGTTGTGGAGTCATTCTGAAGTGATTTGACTGTGAAAAATAATCTCTTACAAGGAAAATGTGTGTTCAATGTCTAATATTGTGGATTTTGAATGTAATGCCGAATTCAAAATTCAACAAGTTTTTATACATTTTATCATCATCATTTCAGCCAAAACACGTCCACTGCTGGACATAGGCCTTTCTCAAGGATCTCCACAAAGGCCGGCCCTGGTCCACCCGCATCCATTGCTTTCCGGTGACGGTCCACCGTGTGGGACTGCGCCTTCGTATAAACATTTATCACTTTCCATTTACCACCGGTTCGGAAGAGAGAGAAAATCGCCTTTCTTAAATAAAATAAATATAATTTCTTAAATAAATACCAAGACGTTTTTTTTTAAAACAGATTTGTGAGAGTTCGCGCAATAGTCTTATGTCACTCAAACATCGACCCCAGCATCGGTACTTGTTCACGAGCATAACGCATGTGGCAGCTATCAAAGTACACTTTTCTGTGTTCTGTATAATTACACAAACAACAATCGATAACTGTTTTAAAAGTTATTCCCTCTAGTCTCAGTGAAAGTCGTCACAGTTTTAATAAGTCGTCGTGTCGTGTCGTACAGTGTAAAATCTAGTTCAAATCGATAATGATGGTTTAGCAATGATTTTGATTTGTGAGTTCATTCGTATTAGGATGATAAATTGTCATTATTCTAAGGATGTTTAAAGTTGTAGGTGTAATATGTTTTATTGTGTGAATTTCATCATTATCATCTCATGGGCACCTAAAGACTTCTTCGTCTTCTCAACTCATAAATAACCCACTCTCACGACTCACTGCTCAGTCGGGCCTCTTCCAACTATATGGAGGGTCACGCTGCCCAGACGGGTTGGCACAGGGTTTCGTATCATTCACCCAATGGAGAAATGGGACCCACAGGGCGATGGCTGCCGCATGCGTCATGCTTGTGAACAGGTGCCGTTGCTGGGGGTCGGTTGGCTCGGGCATTAGAAGGTTACTATTGTTGACTTGATCTGGCTGATGTTTCGCCCTTTGCGACTATTGCGCGAGTTTGCTCTCACAAATCTGTCTTATATCCAGTCTTTTAACAAAAAAATGGCGATCTTAAAAGAGCAACTACAGCGTTTCTTGCCGGCTCTTCTCTGTAGAGGTGCATTCCGAACCGGTGGTAGATGGTAAATTTTAAATTTTATTTTAGTGTTTGACTTGTCAAAAGAGCTCTAATGGGCCAACTTGATTAAATGAGTTTTGATTTGATTTGATTTGATATAGCGCGTTTTGGGACATAGACTGGGGTTTAGTGGGTAACCTAGGCGCCAATCACCATCATAACACGCCTCGGAGTCCCACGTAACCCGGCCGTGTCCCCAATGGGGATGGGGACCCATAAAAGGTTACCCGTTTAAAAAAAAGGGGGTGTATGTATCAAGTTATCCTTCTTTTACCATCTTAGATACTGTCGGGTTGTAAATTTGTGTAAGAATAAAGGAAGATTGCCCTACTGTGCTACAAGGGTTGGGTCGGGATTTCTTCGACTTTTCAACGGAGTGAAGGATCAATTCACTCAGTATTTTATGTTTATTAACGCATAACTCCGTCATTTATAAACAGAGCTGAAAAGAATGTTTCAGGTTGGTCCCATAGAAATTTGGTCGAAAGTGGTTTTCAAATTTGATATACAAATTTATTACTTCGTTCAGCGAATTAGCATTGCCATACAACGTGGCAATGCTACTAGCCTTCTTGGCACCGTACCCGATGACAGCGATCTGGCGCAAATTACTTTGTTATAATTTTAGTTATTTAATTTATTTTAGTCATTTAGTTCAGTGTTTTTTATGTTTTGAAATGTTATTTGTTGTATGTATTCGCATGTGCCAACCCATCTTGCCAGCGTGGCACAGTAGGCTAATTTCCCACAATGAATTTGAAGGAGGCCCGACCCAGTAGTGGGTCATTTATGGGCTGAACCGACGACGAAGATATATATTCGAGTCGAGTCTCTTCCAATTACATGGAGGGTAATTATCCTACTGTGCCACGCTGACAAGACAAGTTGGCACAGTGTTTCGTATCAAGTTTTCCTTCTCATGCAGCTAGGTTTTAGGCTCTGTCAGCACTTCCAACACTTTCAGGATGGAATGTCGTCTTGAATTATCTAGATTTTTATCTTTACGTAATAAATCTTCGCCAGTGTTGGCATATTACAAAAATGCCCATTAAGCTTTTTGTAGATGCCTCAAAATAATAAATTAGATCGTTAACCTGCCTGTCGACCTCGTTTGATAAACCACATCAATTTGAGCTGAGCAATTACGGCTCAATTGAGTTCAACGATCCTAATATGGTCAAACGCGCATACCAATAGATAAGTAGGTATAGGTAAAGTACATAGGTAAACCCTTTTTTTTCATCGGAATCCGACATGGTTTCCAGCCGTTTGGGAACTTGCCGGGTTATATAAGACTCCGGGGCGCGTGGTGATGGTAAGTTGCGCCCCATCCTACCCACTAAAACTGACGGCAACCTTCGACTGCCTGAAACAGGGCCACGGGTTTCGCTTCGACTGATACGAAACCCTGTGCCAACCCGTCTGGCCAGAGTGGCACAGTAGGCTAATAACCCTCCCTCATTTATGAGCTGAAATTATGAATCATGTATGTATTTCGTATGATGAATGACTTAGAATACATAGTATCACCACCCCATTCCATTCTAAGGGTAAGAGTCGACTAATGAAATGAAAGGAAAAGATGAAAAGACCACTTGATACAAAACTCTGTGCCAACCCGTCTGGCACAGTATGCTTATGACACTCCATACTATTGCTACTACTCATAACTACCCACTGCTGAGCTGTTCCTCCTCTCATAAACTACTCACTGCTGAGCTGGTCCTCCTCTACCACGCTGGCCAGACGGCTTGGCACAGGGTTTTTTATTTTTTATTATTAATTTTTAGACATTTCACACAACGCCATCTCGTCCCAAGCTAAGCAACTTAATGCTTGTGTTATGGTAACGAGATGGATGATATACTACTTATATACATTTTTTTTTTGTAAATATATACATATTATAGATAGAAATGACACGCAGACTCCGAGCCAGTGCCTCTGGTTTAGACAAAGACACTTGCCCGACCCCGGAATCGAACCCGGGACCCGTTGATCCAAAGGCGGCACATCTAACCACTAGACCAACGAGGCAGTCAAGCTTTCACTTGCGGCTAGGTTTTGTCCTTTTGTCGGCTCTTACAACACCCTCAGGTTGGAATGTGGTGGTGACACTATATATTCAAAATCAGTCACCATACGGAATATCGCTAAATAAATTTGTAACTATAATTTATAGTAACGATGATTTTCTTGCACAATTCCGTTCTCACGACCGCTCCGATCGGAACTACATGCCCGAACCATATTGGGCGTAAATAGACGAATAAATTATGTATGCATTAACAATTTGCCATCACCAAGTGAACGTCTTGAGGTCTTACTTATAAATAAAATACGTTTAGGGTTTGCAGATTCTCTGCGAGATCGAAACAGGAATGAGGAGGTACGCAGGCAAACCAGACTTACTGACATAGCCCACAGGATTACCAAACTTAAGTGGCAGTGGGCAGGGGGCAGGGCACGTAGCTCGCAGGACCGATGCCCGATGGGGCGGAAAGGTCCTCGGGTGACGACCGCTTTCTGGAAGGTGCAGTGGACTGACGACCTGGTTAACGTCGCCGGAAAGCAATGGATGCGGGCGGTCCAGGACCGGCCTTTGTGGAGATCGTTGGGGGAGGCCTATGTCCAGTAGTGGACGTCTTTTGGCTGTAATTATGATTGTTTGTATATGTTTGTATGTATCTACCGTAAACTACACTTAATCTTTTCTTGTCTTAGTGCATCTAGCCCAAGTTATTCTCTTCTCCACCCAATGGTTGACTGTTAGAGAATGCCTCAAGGCATTAAGTCTGCCAACGTACCATGTCGCATAGATAACGCAGTGGTTGAGCGATCGACTGCTGCGCAGCATGTCGCGGGTTCGATTCCCGCACGGAAGAAATATTTGTACGACCTACAAGTATTTGCTCCGGGTCTGGGTGTTTTCTATCTATAATATGTATGTATTTACAAAAAAAATATATGTATAAGTAGTTTATCAGCCATCTCGTTACCATAACACAAGCATTAAGTTGCTTAGCTTGGGACGAGATGGCGGTGTGTGAAATGTCCAAGGATATATATATTTTTTTAATAAATAATTAAATTACCTTCCATATAACTGAAAGAGACCCGAACCAGCAGTGGGTCATCTATGTGCTTAGTAGTAGTGTACAAGACAATGTAAAAACCACATAAATCTAGGAACGAATTGCAACTTTGTATCTCATTAATCTTGCATTGCTTCAAACCGCAGTCAGCCTCAAATATTATTCTGTACCTTATTATAAAAACGTAAAGTTGATTTTTCAATTACTTTTGTGCAACATTTAATCTTCTTTCAGCCTTAATTGGGTAATCATTTTGTAATGTAATGCAAGTACTTTCTAAGCATCTTCATCTCAGCGCATAAATTACCCACTATTGAGTCGAATTCCTCCAACCTTAGGGGGGGAACGAACCTACAGTAACGCAAGAGGCAGATCGCTTAGCCGCAAGAGTGTGGGACTTGAGAGAGAAGGAAAACTTGATACAAACTTTTTTTTTTCGCCCGGGGTAACATCCTTTGTGGACTTCCTCGCCGGCCACGGGGATGGCCAGCGAGGGGAGTGTGGGACTCTCCCCCATAGTGGGGGCCTACCCACTAAACCTCCCCGGGGTGCTCCAACTCGCGTCCTGTTGCGGCATTGTGGGATCTGATGCAGAACCACGCCGCCGCAGTTGATACAAACCCTGTGCCAAGCCGTCTTGCCAGCGCCATGAGTATGGACCCGACTCAAAAGTGTGTCATTTATGGGTTGAAATGGTGAATGCTGTGTTAATTTTTATTAGGCCTTCCCCAAGGTATTCCACAAAGCCTGTGAGCCATTCTATAGACTCTGGCGACCTTACCAAGGTTACCTTACCGGCACTGCGAATTCCGGTGCGTGGTCGCCTCTCGAGGATCAAATAGGCATGCACAATTGCCCAAAAAAAAAAAAATTACTGCGGACTAACTACCTTTGAGTGAAAATTTAATATAGTTAATGTATCTACGGGTGTCAGGGCCAACTAAAGTGTATGTGGTGATGGATTTAGAAACCACACCTTCTCGCACTGTCCCAATAGTGTCGTATGAGCCGACTAAATGAACACTAGAGCCAGACCACCTAGGCGTAAGATAATGAATTTGAATTCAATACTAACCCTGTGCCAACCCATTGGTCTAGGCTATTTTCCCTCCACGAATTTGGAGGAGGCTCGACTTAGTAGTGGGCCATTTATGGGCAGAAATTATTATGGTCTGATGTCATTACGTAAGAGGTCATTTAACTGGTACCTCGGACAGTGTCACGGTCGTTCGCGGAGATATGCATAGACAAACAATATTCACAATTTAGTGTTAATTTGTTAGCAATGATTGGTTTATGCAGTAATGCACCAAATAATGACACATTTAGAGGTGTTTCCTGTATTGATATACTGTATTGACTTTAAAATCCCTACTCTATATAAGTTTAACCAGGATTGTGTTATTTGTGTTCATGAATTACTGTTTACAAACATGTAATTCATGAACAAACAACACCCAGACTTAGAGCAAGTGATTCTGGTTTACTCAAAGACACTTGCTCGACCCCAGAATCGAACCGGGGTCCCGTGATCTGAAGGCCCACTCAACCCCTTTTTTACGATGGAAATCCTCATGGATACCCGACCGCTGAACGCCAGCCGGGTTATGTGGGACTCCGGGGCGCGGAAAGATGGTAGTTGCGCCTCAACCTACCCACTAAAACCAACGGTATCCCTCGACTGCCCAAAACAGGGCCACGGGTTTCACTCCCCATTGGGGAGCATGCTCCGCGACCCTGATGGGGCCTTGGCCCGCTTCTACAAGCGGGCCCCACGCTTTGATGGGGAGCTGTGAATGCTCCCCGACCCACTGAAAGGCACGCGCGGGACAGTGCACGCGCCCCCGTCAGGCGCCGGATGGACTGGCGCCCGACCCTCGCGGTTGCGGCGGCAGCCATGGCACGCCTGCCTGGCCGCCCCTCCACTCCTAGTTTTGGCAGCCCTGGCCTCAACGCCTGGCCGCCCTCCACTGCATTACCACGCCATGTGTCGCGGCAGGTTAAAGCTTCCGAGGCAACTCTGAGGACAGAGGAGTCCCCAGAACCAAAACCCGCCACGACTCCGTGTGCCGCTTTTCGTCTGGCCTGTCCCCGTGGGTCCACCCGGCATGGGTGACCCTGAGCCGGTATGGCCCCAATGGATCCTAAAGACACGCAAGCCCCCTCACCACAACAAGGTGGCGGCACGGTCGAGGGGGGCACACCCAACCCCTAGACCAACGAGGCAGCCGCCGTGCCTCTGATTGTCAATTTGGACAATTTTGTTAAACCACTAAATACCATAGTACCCTAGTAACCTTGGGAAGAGCTTTTGAATTCAGCAGATTAAGGCTATTTATTTCATTATGTCAGTATCACTTCAACAGATAACAGCTACTTTTTGGCACTGGAGGCTAACTAACGTGCAGCCTGCGCCCAAAAATGGCAGACTTGCTAATACTGCCAAGTACAGGCCCATCTCAGTTAATCCATTAATTGCAAGAGGGTGGAACGTATACTCAACACTCGCTCTTGTGTCAGAAACGAATGACATCCTCAGTGACTGGCAATGACTGCTTCGTTGGTCTAGGGGTTAGATGTGTCGCCTTTGGATAAACGGGTCCCGGGTCCGTATCGTTTCCGGGGTCAGGCATATCTTTGTCTAAACCAGAAGCGCTATTGCTCTGACTCGCGGTGTCATTTGTGTTTGTGAATTGTTGTTGTGAAATGTTTGTAAACTGCCCCCGCGATACAGGTTACACATAGTGCGAGAAGCGTTAGCCGTCTCTCTAGAAATTTCAGAGGCTTTTGACGCGGTCGGGTATAACAGTCTTATTAAATGGGTATATTTCTATATACCCATTTAATAAGTCACTCAAAGGGAAATGGAG